>VYZT01005604.1:282-24024 GCA_013400735.1 Pomatostomus ruficeps
GAGAAGCTGCAGGTGACTTCGTATAAAAGACAGTCATGTAAAACACTGTTACAAGTGAACTCCTGTTAATCTGACCTCTTTCACCAGTGGTGAAATTTTCTTTTATTCACTGTTCCATCAGGACATTACTGAATGCTGAAAGAGGCCCTGATGTGGATATATTTGAATTATGAAGAGCATATGTTTTCCATTTTAAGGAATGTCAGTCTAAGTATTTAATTAAGAAGTAGGTACATCTGGTGTTTTAACTAAATATAATGTAGTTATTGTCAGCCTTTTCAAGCAAAAATTTTATATTCTAAATAGCCACAAATTACACAAATTACAAGCACAAACCATGCCCATAGTGTCTCACAGTTGTTTTAATTCTGAATCCAAAACCATACCATTAGTTTTGGGGTTTTTTTCTTCAGTCTATATTTCCAAAAAGAAAGGAAGAAATAAGCAACAGTACCAGAAGCATACTAAATGTTCTTGCTTTTTGCTTTCTACAAGAAAGGATTTTGACTGTTTGAGATCAAAAAAGCCCAGAGCACATCTGTAAATAATAGCTCAGCTGTCCTGAGGAAAATTTGTTCATTGGTCTTATTACCTCAACCCTGTGTGCCTGCTGTAGGCTAAATGAACAGATAGGTTTCCAAGGTGAAACATCAACATCTGGAATACAGAGCTGGACTTGGGTTGCTGTATATTTTACTCCCAAATTAAGATGGTTTGGTAACCAAGGCTGATAGGACATCTTCCAGGATAAAACAGAGTAAAAGTTAAACTGCATAGCTGCCCTGCAGCTAAACAGACAGAGCAGGGGTTTGTCTCATGCAAATTGTTACTAAAAATAAAGTAAAAGTAAAATTAAAATAAAGAATAATAAAAACCCCCTAAGCATTAATTTTTCATCGTACATCTCTGTAAGTTGGTATTCCCCATCTCCGCCATTAAAATTAGTACAAAGTCTGTTAGCCGGAAGATATAATCTACTTCATCCCATCCAGAATCATAATAAATATGCGATATGAAATCCGTAATGTACAACTATTACCTGGAAGAGAATAGGTAAAAGAGTAAGTCATGGCTTTGCTCAGAGTAGAAACCTTCATGAAGATGCCAGACTCTCCACAACAGATAAATCAGTTCCCAGTTTGGCAACTTCCCATCTTGTTTCTTAAAACATATGCAGCATTTGACCTAAAATCCTGGTTAATAAACAAACCACAAAATTTCACACAGGCAATGGAGATAATGTATAATCTGAAGAAAAGCAAGGTCCCTTTAATTTTTAGAACAGACGTATTTGGAAGAAAACACATCTTAGCTCAGCATATATCTTTTAATATTAGATAATCACCTGTAGCATTAAGATAAGATGAAATGGAAAGCAAGTATCCCTGAGAAAGAGGTTTGGTTCCCTCTTCTATGAAAGGGTGTTCAGGGAGTTTCCAGATGTGGGACATCATTCTTACTGAAACTGAAGTGACTACCTGACTTGAAACTATATACTATATATATTAATTCCTAAAATTAAACTAGCTACTGTGGTGTCCTGAGCTCTTACACAATTTAGTGTGGTTATCTTACATTACCAATCCATAGTTTTAAGGTGCAAAAAATTCAAAAGAAGAGATGCCACCATAATCAAATGATAGAAAATAAAAATCCAGTCTGTAAAATGAAACAATCAGCAGCTTAATTCAAATGTGGCCAGTATGTTGGTTTAGTGAACTCAGTAAACTCAGATAATGAAGTTATTATGGAGTTACTGCTATGAAAATTACTGTGTCATGAATACCTCTCTGTCAGTCCAGGCTTGATGAGACCTGCTTGGCAAGGTGGTAATTAAATCCTAACAAACAACTGAGCATGAATCACCTTGGGGCAAGGGGCTGGCTGAGGTCACAGCAATCAGGGGGTTGCAGGACTAGAGCAAGAGGAGTTGTGGAAGGCTGACACAGAAGCTGACTGTCAGGAGAAGAGGATATAAACAGAGTGAAGCCCCACAGAGAGAGTAAGTGAGGGATGGTAAGTGTCTTCTTTGAGGGGGAAGAGCACAAGAGTCAGGTTTGGATTCAGGAGGAAGGTGTTCAGAGGGTGGTGCTTCAGGTGCATAAAGGAGTCACCTACTGAATCTGTGAGCATCCCAGAGGGGAGCCGGTGGGACGGAGTGAGTCCCACGCTCTGGAAAAGTTCTCTGTAATTTTAGGTGCATTTTTCCATCAGGAGAGAGAAAGTGTCACAACATGTTGCTCTGACTTTGCAGTGTTCAGTGTTTTTCCTTTTGTGATATTCTTAGAACTTTTTCTGTACCATGGCCATGGCTTTTTTCTTAGCAATTATCTATGTTTTCTTAAACTGTATCTATGTTATGAATTCCAGTATACTGGGTAGAGAAATATGATTAACAAATACTTTAACCGGTAGATTATGAAGAGTGGTAATTTCTACCTCCAATCCACAGTGATGTGTGAAAACATATAAATAAAAGTCAGAAGGTTCTGCCCTCTCTCTTCCTACTCTCTCTCCTGCTGCGTCTGTGTGGTTCTTTGTGTAGCTCTCCTTCAGGCCCTCGGCCTAGCAGGCCTGTCTGAGGAGTGCCATAACAACATGTTTCTGTGATACTGAATCCTGAGTGTTCTCATGTGGACACACAGTCATGAGTCCACAACATGGACGGTGAGTCTTCTCCAACCAGTCTTCACACCTCAAAGTCAAAGACTGAAAAACTTGAACTGAGAAGTGAAGGATAAGGAAGAAATATGACTGCAAATGCAGATATTGAGATCAGCCCATTGGCAAAGATCTGCTTAATCCTTCCAGAGCCCCAGCATGCTGTGAAGAAAGGTAAGGAGAGAATCATATAATAAAAGAACCATAGAATGGTTTGGGTTGGAGGGGAACCTAAAAAACATCTAGTTCAATCCCCTACCATGGGCAGGGACACTTTCCATTAGACCACATTGCTCAAAGCCCCATTCAACATTATGTAGCTTGTCCCTAGANTTGAACACTTCCAGGGAAGGGGCATCCGCAACTTCTCTGGACAACCTGTGCCAGGGTCCCACCACTCTCAGAGTAAAGAATTTCTTCCTAATCTCTAATCTAAACCTACTATCAGTTGAAAGTCATTCCCCCTTTGTCCTATCACTACATGTCCTTGTAAAAAGTCCCCCTCTAGCTTTCTTTATAGGCTTCCTTCTGGTACTGGAAGACTTCTACTGGGTCTCACCAGAGCCTTCACTTCTGTAGACTGAACAACTGCAGCTCTTCAAAGAAGAGATGCTCCAACCCTCTCATCATCTTTGTGGCCCTCCTCTGGGGAAAATGATTACTCTAGTGTGAAGTTCAGGCTTTCCTGCCTGTGCTGCTGACCTATTTGGATTTGCTTTGTTTTTCTTGCCCACAGTACATGATACAGCACTTACGTCTCTGTCAGCAGTCACTGGCCAGTCTTGCGTGCCAGGAGGAGAGACCCTTCCATGCATTTGTCACCTCTGGGTTTGATTATTATCTGCAGGAATGAGATGACTAAGCTAAAAAATGCTCAGCTGGTTCATAATTCAGCAGCTGAAGGAGACAGGCTGCTGAGAAGATGGGACCCGTAACACCCTGCTCTCTGGAGATGGGTCCCTGTCAAAGACAGCTCTAGACCAAAACTCAGTACCATCAAAGCCCAAATGACATATGCAATTAGCTTTTCTTCTGCATTGGATAGTGTTTCACCTGAAGAGAAGGATGCTATGTCCAGCTGTGATTTCTGTGGCTTTGAAGGGCAGGGATTCCTCCTCAGCTGGTCTGTGTTTCTGGGTGTTCATCTCTAAACAGTCAAAATTACTGTAGGCCTCATAATTTTTATAGCAAAACAGTTTATGCTCCTCTGTGAAGCTACTCTGATTACAATATCAAACAGACAAAATCTCAGAAACATTTCAGATCTGGAGAATGTGAAGAAAAAAGGTTTTATTCTCCTGATGGTGCTCAAATGTTGTAGAAAATTGGACCTACAGAAGATGAGGCTGGATGCATGTGTACCTACATAAGCAATTAGCTATTTCTGGTTTACTCCCAGGCTATGCTCTGGACTGAGCCAGCAATTTCCTTCTAAAAAGAAGACCTAGAAATAGTTGACACAATAATTTGTTCCAGGGTCTGTTCCTGGATGCAGCCCATGTCAAGATTGACTCCTTCCATCTAGGACATTCCTCCCACATTATCCCATGTGGTAATGCAGCACATATCCTTGGTGTCATGCTATGAAAAACACAGCTGTGCCAGACTGCATTCAGCACAGCCCTCGCATTATTCTAGGCATTGTGAACTGGAATAAGATGATGAATAGTATATCCTTGATACAAAGGAATACCCACAAGAGGGGATGTCTTTACTTTATATCTGCAGGCATTGCATCCTGGGAAGAATGATGAGTTCAGTCCTGATTGTCCTGTGGGGCCTGTAAATACCAGGATTTCTCAGCCATTAACATGGGAGAGATGGGTGTGAGACCATTTGTGAGATCACCTTGTCAGGACAAAATATCTTCATCTCTTGGTAAGACCTTTGACTTGGTCTAGAGAAAGAGGAGACCTATTCTGTTCAAGATCACAGCTGGTGAAAAGTAACAAGAGAATAAAAAAGCATCAGTCAGAAATATCTAATGACACCACTTTGTAGAATTAATCAGAGAAAAGTTGTTTTCCATAAAAGTTTCCCCATGGATTCTTTCACTTATTTGGTGGGAAAGAGGCATAAAATAGTCTATTTTCAATAATCCAGCTTCTTTTATAAATCATCCAGAACATACTACCTCCTTGTCACCATCCAACTAAGGATCACATGTAACTGTTTCTAGGAAATGTAAAACAAGCTCAATAAACATTCTTTTTTTTCCCTGAAAACAATGTGCCACAGTTCCAAGGAGAGTTTTGGGAAAACTGGTGGGTGTTTATAGCAGTAAAATAACATCTTGCAACTAAATTTCAAAATCTAGTTCCCCAAGAGATACAAACTCCATATCTATGTGCATATGTATGTACATATTTAGGGATTGTTTTACTCAGAGAAAGAGCCAGTGTTGGGAGGCTGGAACTTGACAGCTGCTCAGTGGCTGATGCTCTCACATTTTACAAAAGGGTTGAAGAATAACAATACCCTCAAGAGGTATTAGAATTCTCTGTCAGAAGTCTGTGTCAAGCATAGAAGCTCACTTGCATCCTGTCAGGGACCACTGGTAGCTCACCTGGCATACAGAACTGTAGTAAGCGGGTAAGAATTGATTGTATCAACATCATTTTCCATTTCTTTTTGTTGTGTTTTCTCTCTTCCAAATATAGATGTGCCCTTTTTGCTTACAGGTGGGACAGTCAGTTTCACACACATTATTCTCTGCATTTCTGTAGACGTTCTTATACTGGTTTTATATGAATTCCAATATAAAATATATTCTTTGACCATGGAGTTTATTTTTGTGATGGTATTCTTCCTGGCAATAAAATTGCATCCAGTACAGTTTATAATGATTATTCTAATACTTTTCCAGCTGACATCAGCCAAGACTGTGCCTCTGCGACGACACTAAGGCTGGCCTATTTATGTAATTATGCTCAGGGAATGCAAGTCCATCCACACTTCATTGAAAACATTGTAAACATTTTTTTCCTTCTTTAATGTCAGAATTGTATGTTTTAGATTATATATTAAAACTTGCATAGTTACTAGACTCACATGGTACAAAGCACAGGCCAGGCACAGTTTGCAAACTTCATTAACGTGCTTTGTATTTAGTTTTTGGATGTTCTAGTGGTTTTTTATTGTTTTAAAACATTGGCAAAAATACAGGCAAGAGTATCAAAGCCCTAAAGGTTAGAAAATGAAGCCAAATGCATAAAGGACTGTTACCCAACCAACAAGATGCTTGGGGAATACATTGGCTCACAAAGAAGATGAGCCAAACTTCTTTATTTTCCCACAAGATGAACTGATTTTCATTGCAGTCTTTTGGTAATCACTTATCCTCAGACAAAAACTGATCTGTACCCCTGCAAATGTAAATAGAGAAACATTTTTAATTTAGAAGATAAGGGTCAAAACTTTTTTAAAAAATGTGAAAAAGTGAGAAAAGATGAGGGTTTTAACGGTACCAAATAACTACAAAGCAAAGTATATAAACATCTTAACGCTAATGAATACAAACTTTAAAAATTGCATACTGCCATTTTTGTCTACAGCTCCAGTGAGCTGAGAAGTGAGGAAACTTGCATATGCAGCTGCATTCAGAGCACTGAGGAAGGAAGCTGGGTAGATTTCTAGGAATGCTGGAACAGAGGACTTAACTAAATATGTTTCCTAAAGATAGACTTTATTTTGATTTTGGAAAATAAACCAAATTCCTCTTAAGCAGTTTTTGTTTGTTTGGGTTTTTGTGTAAAATAGAAAGCTCTAATGTCAAGAACTTGAGAATAATATGAAAAATATTAATGCAGCAGGTACATAATTTAATATATGACTTATTAAATTTTCCTACCTTTTATTTTCACATGGTGTGAGCACTGTGGTATGTAGCCATTAGTTGAGTGTTCTCTTTGCTTCTCCTTCTTTGTAGTATTTTGCAAGAAGATTTATGACAAGTCACACTATGGGGATGACTGGCTAAGGCATCAAAAGCAATTTTGCCTTAAGCTTATTTCTATATTGCATAAGATTTGAATCATACCAAATGTTTACCCTCATAATGCAGTCCTTGATCTTTTTAAACTGCCATTGACTGGTGTTGTGAATGACCAATTTGGGACCATGCTTGCCTTCATTAATGTCAGGAGCAAGCTTGACATCAAAGAAAGTTGATTCAGATCCACACATAAAAGGTATCAGGTTGCCTATGCAGGCATTGCCCTTGGTTTAAGGATAGACTTCATAGAATTTGTGTTTGGATGCAAAGGCCTTGGAAACAAACAGAAAAGTGAATAAAATTGCTTGGTTTCCACAGATCGGTGTGAAATGCTGTTTCTGAGAAAAAAAAATGCTTAACATTATGATACTGCTGATACAAATGTGGCAGTAATACAGTTCGGGGGTTGTTTGAAGAAAAAGAAAAATCCCTTCATTGTTTATTTTAAAAAGACTACAAAATGAGCAAGTAAAGGATTGGTTTGATTATTGTGTTGCTGAAATTTTGCCTCAGAAGTCTTTGTATTAGTTGTTCTGGCAATAATGTCTCAGTCTGAATGGCAAAATCAGGAAAGTGGTTTAAAATAATAAGTTATGTTTAAACCCACTAGGTTTAGTCTTATAGATACTTTTCCTTGGCTCAGGGGGAGAGGAGATTATTTGCAAGTTAGTCACCTGATCTGGATACTTGCAGGACATTTGTTTCCTCATTATGAACTTTTGAACTTTGTCTAGAAAAAGTATGGACTACAGGGAATATTCTTTAGCAGGGGAGAGCGGTATGCATATATGAAGCCATAGGTTTGATGCCTTTTCTTTTTTGTTTGCTTTTGAGTTCTAAAATGTTTTCATGAAGAATATTTATTGCAGTGTAACTTTATGAGTTTCTATGGTGGTGCTATGAACAGTAATTTCATGCCTTTGTAACATATTATTATTTCTTATTCTTTACATGCTGTTATAAGCTTTTTTTCTTTTACTCATCTCTCTTTATGAAAGTTTGTGAATAAATATGCATTTCAAATTTATGGAACTGGTGCATTTCTATAAACATGCAGAACTCCTTTATGTAAGTGAGAAGTGTAAAGGAAAAGATCGTAGAAAATAGGGTTGGTAGAGGTTTGTGAGGCTACACTCAGCCTCAAGAATTCAGTTCT
The DNA here is from genome assembly GCA_013400735.1 of Pomatostomus ruficeps. Taxonomy (NCBI): domain Eukaryota; kingdom Metazoa; phylum Chordata; class Aves; order Passeriformes; family Timaliidae; genus Pomatostomus; species Pomatostomus ruficeps. The sequence goes on from VYZT01005604.1 coordinate 8,094, forward strand.
GCCTTTGCCACCCCCGGCAAACATTTGTCTAAGTCCTCCTTAGAAGCTCACAGTGACAGAGATTTCACAATCACCCAAGGCAATCTATTCCCACGCCTAGTGATTCTTGCACATAAAGAGGTTTTTCTGATATCAAACTTGAATTTCTCTAGCTGTAATTTGAGTGTATTTCTTCTTGTCCTCTTTCCAAAGACATGAAGAACAGATTATTCCTTTGCTCTCTGCGGAAGCCCTTTCTGTACTTATAGACTGTTATCAGGTCTTCCTTCAGGCTTCTCTTCTGTAGACTAAACAAGCCAAATTAGTTTTCAATTACAGTTTAATGTTAGTTAGCTGTCTGTGAGATGTAATGTGGAAGAAGCATTTGCAAAGTACACAGTATTAGGACAGTTAAAGTTTCAAAAGACACGCATGAAGTGTGCTTGTCTCTGCATTTTATGTGTTTCTGTCCAACTTATTTCCTAAATTTAAATTTACAGCTTTGTCTCACACTTGTTTACAAGTCTCCAGACTCCAGTCCAGAGCTGAGTTCAAGTTCCAACAGCCCATATAGCCAACAGAGTACTTTATTCAAGAGTTTTAACTGAGGTCAGCATTTACATAAGGCCAGTTAAAACTGACAATTAGAACTACCCGAAAGGAAATAACCATACCTTAACATTGGTTTATGTCTGTAAAGGAAGATTCTGTAGTTCAACTTCATAGGAAGTTGTTCTGTAAACAAATAAGATAGTTCTTTCTATTGATGTATTATTTACCCAGGTTTTTTTTTTTCTTTTCATTTTTCCTGCAAAGAATGAGGGGCTTCATAACAAAACTGATACATTTAATTTGAAAAGAATTAAGTGAGTAAGCTTGTATCCATTCCTAAGCTGTCTCTCATATTCATGAAGATCTCAGAAACTGTTACAAAGCCTACTGATATTTCTGGTAGAATCATAGAAATATAGAATATGCTGAGTTGAAAGAACCCATCGGGATCATCAAGTCCACCTCCTGGCCCTACACAGGACACTCCAAGAATCACACCATGTGCCTGAGGGTGTTGTCCAAATGTTTGAACTCTGTCAGGTTGGTGCTGTGACCACTTCCCTGAGGAGCCTGTTCCAGTGCCCAACCTCCCCCTGGGTGAAGAACCTTTTCCTAACCCTCCCCTGACTCAGCTTCAGGCCATTCCCAATGTCACTGGTCACCACAGAGAAGAGATCAGTGCCTGCCCCTCCTCTTCCCCTCACGAGGAATCTGTAACTGCAGTGAGGTCTCCCCTCAGTCTCCTCCAGGCTGAACAGACCAAGTGCCCTCAGCCTCTCCTCACATGGCTTCCCCTCAAGGCGCTCCATCATTCTCACTGCCCTCTTTTGGACATTCTTTAATAGCTTTCTATCTTTTTTATATTGCGGCACCCAAAACTGCCCCAAGACTCGAGGTGAGGCTGCCCCAGTGCAGAGCAGAGTGGAACAATCCCCTCCCTTGCCCGGATGGTGATGCTGTCCCTGATCCCCCCAGGACAGGGTTGGCCCTCCTGGCTGCCAGGGCACTGCTTACTCAAATTCAACTTGCCATTGACCAAAACCCCCAGGTCCCTTTCCACAGCACTTCTTTCTAGCCTCTCATTCCCCAGTCTCACGATTCTTAGCATTTAAGTTTATTTGGGTTTTGTATGAAAGAAAAGATTAGCTGGTCACTTCCTCACTAAGGTCCAAGTGATGTTCTCTCAACTGTTATTCTTTCTTTTTCAACATGTACAATGAAGGGTTTATGCAGTTGTCTTTGCTAAAGGACAAAATATTTTTGTCATGGTCTGTTCATTTTGTTATGGTTAGCATAAAAAGGACTGACAGGTTGATAAGTTTATAACGCTTCAGGTAAAATAATCTGGAAAAATTATTAACCTCTACTTGCACAAAATATTATTTGAAAATATTTTATCTAAGACCATGTTATCTAATCTATACAAACAGGGAACTGGTTTGGCAGCCGGTAATAGATTCAGGGGTGAGAACAGACAAATCATAAAGTGATATGACTTGTCCACCTTGAAGGTACAAATCTCCCATCCCCCCTCAAAAAAAACTAACCAAAACCCAGAAGAGTGGTAGGAGTAAGGAAATGTTCTTACTTTTGTGCTTTACATCAGTGAGAAAGAAGCTGAAATTCTACCTTCAGATTTGGCACTGGATTTGAAAGGAGAGTGTAAAAAATGGAAGCAAGATTGGAAAAAATTACAGAATACAGTAAATTTTAGAGGTGACCTTACTGGTGCACAAGCATGTTCAGAAAACAGCAGATATTAAAAGGCTCTTTAGAAGAAAAAGACAGAATGCTTCTAAGTCAAAGACAAATTCACACAGGAGATGAGGCATGTGTCTTTTGAAATGCGGTAAAAACAGCTGAGATCAGGTACAAGAGAAGTGATAGGCTTTCCATCTCATTGTGTCATGAGGTGAAGACAACCTACTGGCCTGTGAGAGGTGTTTCAACAAAGCACAGGTTACTAGACTCTGCTGGGGGATAGCAGGGTGACATGGATGGGCTTCCAGCACGCAAGAAGTGAGACCAGATCACAGATCCCTGTGGCTTCTCTTTCTCAGAATCGTAGCACTTGGCATTGAGCTTAAAACTCTGAGTAATGAAGGATATGACTAGTAAGTTTTCTATTCAAATACATCAGCTTCTAATTCCCTTCAACAAAAGTGGCAAGTAGATATTTATGCTGGTTGCTCAGTGCTAACTGCTTGCCTTTCACCTTATTCACACAACCACGGTTTTGAATTCTTCCAGTATTTTGAGAACAGTCTTGCTGAGTACTGGCAAAAAGGTTTTGGACAGAGAAAATTCAGGGAGAGATGAACTGTCTCTCCAAGTCTAGCTCTCAGGCTCACAGGAATTTGCTGTGTACTTCCATGCACTTGGAGCATGGTTGGTCAGCTGGTGTCACCCACCAGATTCCTCTCCGGACAGAATTCCAGTAGAAGCTATGAAGAACCACTTCAAAGTAGCCACTGTTTTGTGTAAGGAGGTCTGTTTCCCACTGATGGGTCCAGTCCCCCAGGCCAAACTGTGTGCAGCTCCTCTTCGAGAAACAAAAGCCTCTAGCCAAGTGACAGAGATAAAGAAAATGACTTTGTCACCACTCTGGGCAGATGATTTGGAAAATTAACTTGGAATCCATCAAGGATGTAAATGTTTGCGACGCTAAAACAGAAAGTACAGGGAATACAAATCTGCCTTGTATTCTCTGTGTTATGCCTATTTGTAGCATTTCCTTTGCTAAGTTTTTTTTTTTTTCTTTCCAAAGCTGTTTTTCTTAACAAGATACCATAACTTGGAGCATTGCCAGGATAGATGATTCTGTGTGCTGGACCCCACTCTTTTAATCTCAGACTTTCCTTTATACCTAACACCTTGGTGCCAGTTCACATCTCTGTTCCTGAGTAGCCTTGCTAGGGAAAGGAAACATAACACAGTGCCCACTTCTCTTGCTGAAGTGGCTCTTCAGGACAGGATGCAGCAGAGCTTGGCTCGTTCATGGTGATCACAGACATATTTCCTGAGTGTTAAGTCTAGAATATTTGTTTGAGAAAATAAGTAAGCACTTGCTGGAGTCTTCTTTTACCTTCACTGAAAAGAGCTGCTCTCTTCTGTCAGGTGCCTCCAGCCAGGCAAAGGCATGAGTGTCCCTTGGGCTAACAAGGTGCCAATCCTCTAATGGGCTGCTCATCGTCAAGGCTATGAGGATGCTTGTGGTGTGTGTCCAGGCCACATAGATCACTGAAGAGCTCTTTCATTGCTCAGTGCTCTCATATTCCTGTTCCATAAGTCTGTATTGTACAATACAGGTTTAGTTCAGGCCACCCTTGCCCTGGACACAGAGGCCTACCGCACCTGAATTCTTCCCTCTGGGGAACTGCTGAGCCCCACATCCGAGGAGCTGCTGTGGTGAAGGAGACGGAGTGGCCAGGTCCACATGCACTTCTGCCCTCTTCTTCTCTGGCTGGGGCCAATCAACCAGAGGAGACATCCTGGGCAGGAACAACAGCTCTTTAAAAAAGCGGTCCCTGTAGAGACCATTTCTGCAAGGGATGAAAAGCACCTGCTTTACCAGCTTTTATTCATCTTGTGAAGTCTGTTTACTGTTGCTATTTCTCTTTTCCAGTTCTACCTAAACTCTGTTTCAGGTCTTCAATGTGGTTTTTTCTAAGTAACACTTCAAAAAAAAATTATTAGTACTATCCTCACCTGCTTCTGCTTTGCCTCCCCTCCCCATTTCTCACCGGTTCTATTTTTTACTTTTAATTGTGTTTTGCTTTGCAGGAGAAAAGAAAGACTGTTTACTGATCCTGTCCCCACCCTTTCCTTTCCTGTCACAGCTGGTCCTTGAAATTCGATGGAATAATAGCTCTGCATGTTCTGTTCCCTGTCCCCTCCCCCAATCTCTTAGAAATGAATTTTGGTATTGTTGAAAGATTCCAGATGAAACTGCCAACTCAGAGTGTCTCAAACAGACCCTATTGAAAGAAAACTAATTGAATAACTTATAAATGTATAGTTGCTACTTAATTCTCTATTTTAATAGTGAACAAGGGGTGAAGGAAGATTTGGGTCATCATGGATGGAGCCAGTATATGTTTTCTTCTGTGGAGCAGTCTAGTATTTTGATAGACTATGTTGAATAAATTCCATTTTTTATCCATCTGGAATATCGATGCAAATAGGAACAGACACCTAAGAAAGGAAGCCTTTTGTACTGGGGAGGAGGAATGTCATTACTTCTCTTTTACTCTGGACTTTGAAAGTGGAAGCTGAAGAATAAGCCCCTGGGAGAGTGGGAGGAATGGAGCTATGTTAGCAGATAAAGATGTTTTATTTTCAAGTTAAACAGAAAGTTCAGGACATGGAGACAGAGCTACAAAACAGATGAGATGGGGTTATTACAATCATCTTCAATGTTATACTTTTTCCATGTGCAATGTTTGCTGATTGGAATTTTAAAAACTCATGCAAGCAGCTAAACAAACAGATTTTTGGCATCATTTCATTAAAAAAAAAAGAAGGTTGAAGATTAATAAAACAAAAAAAGAACAACCTCACCCATTCATATTGCATGGAATTCAAGTAGCAGGCTGGTTAACAGTTAACCTAGTCATATAAATGCCTATAAACTATTTATAAATTGATCAAAATCATACATGACCCCAGTTTTTATTGGAACAGTTGTCTTAGCAACAGCTAGTGACTACATCCTGGCCTTGCAGTGGGAGGTGCCCTTTCTTTTGTGAAGGCCATCAAAGTCGATACACGGTTAGATGGCTTTGGTATTTTACCTGAAAAAATAGTGCAAACATTATGACTGCCCAGTAGGACTGTGTCCAAAATCTGCCTTCTGTGTATGTGAACCTAATCTGATGTCATTTTCGGGAGGAAAATACAATCTTGGCATGCAATAAGGGCATAATTATCAGGACAGCCTTGTCTCATGAATAAACACAAATTAAAAAATCAAATAAAATAATGGTTTTTAGATGTTTTAATTCTAATTCAAAATATTTAAATGTTTTTGGCACTGTGAATCCAAACATTACTTCCAGTTGTACAATAACAAGTGAAAAGCTGAACTTGAGAGAACTCACTACTGATCTCATCAACTCATCTAGGGTTATTATTGTGTATAAGAACAAGTTATTGTGGTTTCAAACTCCTTTGTTTACTAATAAATTCAAGCTTGCTTATTCATCAAATTCATACAGCACTGCAAATTTTCATGTACAACTCAGAGAAAATAAAAAGTTCTTATTTGGAAAACCACATAGTTCTGCGACTTCCCAGAAATGCTTTTCTGGAAGCTGAATTAAACAACTCACAAGAAAGGATCCTGTGGGATGGTCAAGGTAGCAGAAGATGGGAGAACTTGTCCACTTTATTGTTAACATACCAGTCCTCCCTAGCACATGGTGGACTAATCTGCTTCACGTATGTCTGTCTTTGGTATTTGCAGTCAGAGCTTTTCTTCTCCAGATGTATTGTAGCATTCCTTGGAGTATTTGGAACCAGCCTCCATTGAGGAGAGTGTGATGACAGTGTGCTTGTGGCTTGACTGTGGCATTATTTAATCTCCCAGGCACTGTTTGAGTTTACAAATACAAATAAGCATTACATGGTCTGGTGCAAATAAATAGCAAGGTTCTGTCATTGCTAGAGTGATTTTTGTAGTAAAAATGATGGCAAAATGCAACTAAATCAGTGCTGTCAAAGCTCATTAATTGACTAGTATTACTGAAATGAACAGGAAGCAGTCTAGCTGGATAGGATCCATGTCTTAAATCAATGTGTTAGACTCATCTCAGGGTCTCCAGAGCTGGGTTTTCCCTTTTCTTTTGTAAGTGATGAAGAGTTATCATTTACTCTATCTATAGCAAAAAGATCTTTAGAAGTTCAGATTAAATTCAAGTAGTGACTCAAGACAATGTTCCAAGTCAAGCTAATGCTTAAGATAGCAAATTTTCTATGTTATATTGTATGCTTTATTCATAACTTAAAACTTGACTGGATAAATAAGCTTTGAGTTCGACTTCACTGTGTTATTTGCTTTTTAACATGAGTTCCCACTGAGTATTTATTAAAGAGTTCAAGCATTTCATAGGGAAGCTGAAGGGAAATGTTAAAGTATTATTGTGGAAAGTAACATAACATTAGGGTTAAATTAGGCCAAGGGAAGCACATGTAATTTCTTGCCTTATGAGGGGAGCAACACTGAGTGATGTAGACTTTATCTAATATCACAATGTCTCTTCATTCTCTCTTGAACTATTTTATTATTGTGGCACAAATCCAATCCTTGTCTTTAGTTATCTGTTCAAGCTTCATGGATAAGAAAATAATTCTAGTAGAAATTCAACTCTGTACTACTGCTGTTGATGGCTGTGTGTCTATATGAAACCCTGAGCAAGTTCATTTTCAAGTTTATTGAAGTTTTTCATACTGAGATGCTTTCCTAGGAGATTTAAATACAAAAGAGCTTTGTCTTCATGTGTGTGGACAATTTTAAATATCCTCATGGCTGTTTAGCACCAAAGAAAACAAGACTGATCTAATTAACATATTAAAAGTGGGAAAAATCTGTCACCCTGTATGAGCTGAACATTCCTGAAGCTAGTGATTTATTATTATAATATTAAATTTGTTATATTAACAAAATTCTTCTGAGGGTCCATGGTGTTTCAGAGATGTTCACACACAGGCAACATAGATCCTATGAATGAGGGTTTAGGGGCTTGTGTTAGCAGAAGCTCCTAGAGCTTTTAGCATGCAGTGATTATTGGATATTTATACTTCTCAATATATACCTGATGGGCACAGGGCCTTAAGGGTAGAAGAAGATCAGAGCTTGGGAGTTTGCCTCTGGCTGACATTTTCGGCCCACTGCAGACAAAAGGGGTAGACTAGGATTTGGAATAGTCTCTCTCCACTTTTGTAGGTGGCAGTGGAAGGGCACATATGGTCCCATGGCCTTTTAGCAAAGTGTCATTCTGTTTACCTTCAATAATAAGGTCCATTTCTGGTTTCACAGTGAAAAGTGTAGTGTTTTCTACAGCATACACTTGCAATATTTAGCTAGAAAACCTTGCTGTTGGTTAATCATCCTGAGTCCTGGGAGACCTTCAGCTTGATCATCACTGAAGCTTTAACTATAGTGTTAAAAGAATTAAATTAGGTAATATATTTTAAACTCAGAAATGTGTTCAAAGTTAAAAATCCTCTAGCTGACCCTATTTAGAAGACTAGGACCTTACTCTCTGCCAAATGCTAAACTCTCCTGGCTCCACAGTAATCTACCCTTCCTTCTCCACTATAGACACCCTCTCAATGGCAACTGCTAGTAATGATATATGCAGCCCTATTTGTCGGACTACCTAATGCCTTTAATTACAGCCAGTCTTCCCTGCTGTCCAGGTTTGTTCCAGAAGTAACAACACAAGTTGCCAGTTCAAGCACTTCATCTACTCAAACCTCAAAGTTTTTTTTCTGTCTGATTGTTTCATAGCCAAGAAAAGTGACTTTAGGTTTTGTTTACCTAATTCTAAAACCAGCCGTTCAGGGAATGGCATATATCCTATGGATACAAGACACTGAGTCAAAATAAAACATAAAAGTTCCTCAGGACAGTATCTCTATCTGTATCACAGTTTTGTCCTACACGGACTGTGATATGGTGAAAGAATCCATTGTTTAGTGTTTTTTGAAGGAAATAAAAAAGATACCTGGTCCAAAATGTACTATGAAACTACCAGGTAAATACTTCAGAAAGCTTGAACATGAAAGTAAGCCAATAGTGTTTAAAAAAGGTTACTTGAAAGTTCTCAATCATTTAACTCAGTTATTTCAGATTATATTGCTGAGTGCTTTTCACCTCAACCCTACAGACCAAGTAAATACAGATTGTGTCCAAGTAAATATTTGGTCTCCTCTTAAGAAAAAAAACATAACAGACTCAAATTAAGCCTCCACTATTCAAAGAGCGAGTATTCTTTTCTAGTTCTTCAGAAATACGTTTGGCTTGGAAAGACCTTTTTATATGACATTTATGGCAAAATCCAATATTCAATATTTGAAGCTGAAAGGTGTTCATCCTATCTGGCACACATGATCTACAGCAGCAATACAAATATATCTCAGACAAGCTGCATGACACAGCAGGCAGGGGACAAGACATCTATTCAGGGGACAGAGCATCTGTTCCTGACCCTCACATAGCTCTGCCATGTGACTGGAGGGGAAACGATTCTCCACAGCTCTGGTTTCTTTGTCTGTGAAAATGGAGATGGATATTCATATCTGCCTTCTGATATGGTGTAGAACATTAATGAAAAAAATATTTTTTTGAGCTGTGCTTAAAAAGTGTTGTCCTTACAATCACATCTACACTTTTACCTGAAGAAATTAGTAAGGCAAAAAAATTATTAATCACGCTCTCTTAAAAAATATACTTTCAAGTCATAATCTTTACCTGATATGACTTTTTACTGAAGAAGGTAACTGTTTTCTTTTTCAGACTTAACTTCTGACTGTTCAGATTGACAAATTAACTTAGGATTCTATTTACATGTCAGGTTTTATAAGTTTGTGTGTATTGATAAAAGACCGTTTGTGTGCCAAGAAGAGAATCAACAGGACAGTCATGAGAGGCAGCCTTCAAAATGTTCTTACTTATATTTCTGAAGATCTTGCATAAAAGAAGATACAGGGTATAAAGATTTGGAAAAAGCTAGCATGTCTATTCAGATGTGTATTGATGCATACTGCAACATCAAACAAGGCCTTTTTTACTTAAAAATTCAGTAAATAGGAGATGGGGGCTAGGTCTGTAAACCAGTTAGGCTCAGATCTAAATGAAGAAGAATTCATAGATATAATACTGCTATACTGTGAAGAGCTTGTAAAGAAGAGCATTTTATATGGATGCAAAAAACCAAACCAAACCAAACCAAACCAGAACAAAAAAGGGATAGAGGAAATGACAAAAACAGTGTTTTGAATACCATCCTGGAGAGAGATGAGTTCCTGGATTCCTGAAAGCCAGAGAAAAGGAGGTGTTTTGAGTAAGAGAACTGATTGTCCTTTGTGATGGCAAAGGATATAGCAGAAACAAATGGGAGGATTCAGACCTCCCAAGGTCACCTGGGTGTTCTGTTCTTCAGTAGCCTATATCTAGACCTGTGTTAATATAGCATCTCATTAGAGAAATAAACATGTCTAAATAATTTTTTAAATTCCAATACTTTATCACCAGAGAAAATTAAAAATTTAATTGAAATATTGAAATGTATCAAATTATTCATAAGCAGATTTTATTGCTATGGATTTGTACAGTTCATTGACCCATTTTATCTGCCAGTTTCTCCTTTTCTTTAAGCATTTGACTTCTGAATATTCTGTCTGTCTGCTTTTGTAAAAGTCTTTGTTCAGTGCCTTTCTTGTGTTTAGATGAGACAAAATATCTGGATCACAACAGACCCATGCTGCTGTGTTTTTACACTGGTTATATACTTGACTGCAATAGAACTTAATCTCAGATCCTACTAGTGTGACTTTGAGATTAATTTGAAATATATAGACTTCAGGGCTGGGCAATGATAAGAAACTAATAGATGGGCACAAAGAGGCTGCTTAACAGACGTGTTTTAATTCACGTCCACCAAGGACTGATGTGGGGTTTTTCTCTTGAGTAGTAAAAGGCCTGGGAACCTGGCAGCACAAGGTTATTCCTGTTTGTGCAAGGTCTTTTGTAAAACAGAGAGTAGCAGGAAGCTAGAAGATGCGATCAATCTTTTTTAAGTCTCTCCTCTTCAGCCACTGTGCAAGGGGAGTTCATGTTGGGGGCACACAGAGTAAAGTCAAAGGACAGGACAAAGCAGCCCTTCACAGAGGACTGGAGACAGGCATGTGGGAACAACTGATGCCATGCTTCAGCATGGTGGAGGGGAAGTGTTTTTCCTCTGATAAGGATAGCTTTGCCTTCAGAGTAATTGGTAGAGATGGCAGTCAAGAGGCTGTCAGAAAAAGCTCTGTTTGTGTGTGAAGATTACTTATTTGGACAACCATGGGAACATCCAGGGACCAGGGACAACCAGTCCACAAACACATACTAAAGGGAATGTGCTGTACAGCAAGGACCCTCATTTAATGGCCATGAATGCTGTGAGAGCAGGAGAAGAATGGATCACAGATAGCAGCGACGCTTGAGTGCCTTTCCTGTGAGGTATCTCCTCTGCCTACTTTTGGAGGTAATGCTGGATTTAGTGTACCACTGGTACACAACAGGCAGAGCTGCAGGTAGGTTGTGTTTAAGGCAGCTGTGACTGTGTGTGGATCTTGCTTGCCTGGGAATCTGAAAGGTAATCAGAATGACTGGCTCTACCTGGGTTTTTTTATCATTCCAAAGCAGGTAGGAGAAAGGGAATAGTAAAGGACATAAAAGTCACCCAGGATAGAGTTTTCTAGACTAGAGAGGCTATCTAATAATTTGTAGAAGTCATTCTTTGTTTGACTAAAAACTTTAATGATGCTTTTTTCAGCTGATCTCACATAAACAGTGGCATGACTTTTTTTAGTGTCTGCTTCCAGTGTGCAGCAGAAATAATTAAATAAAGGTATGGAAAGTGTTGCCTTATAGCACAGGAAAAAAAAACCACCTTAAAAACATTTTGCACTCATGATTCAATTAAACAACAAGGCTGACTAGAAGTAATTTTAAGCTCTGGATATGAAATACCACCTTTCATATCATATAACCCCATCTTTCTGTCCTGTGACAATGACAGAGAGCCTGAACTCTTTTGTCTGTTTCAAAACAAAAATTATACAGATTCCATGAATGGTGTCAGTCACAGAGCAACCAAGGGAAGAAGCAGTCTAACTTGCATGATTATGTAAGTTTTGGATTTCTTTCTAAGTTTTCAGTTACTGTGGAGTTGTCATCACCTGCCAAAAAGGTGCTGAGGATGTCACAATCATTTTATGTCACAAATGTCAAATGCTTCAGAGCACAGAGAACTGGACAACCCTAATGCTACTTCCTCAAGTCTGAGGAAATTTATCCTTTATAGATTTGACCTGACAGTAAATATTCTAGACATCCAAAAGCACAGGAAGACTTCATTTAAGTGAAATTTTGCTTTCTCTCCTGTCAAAATAAGCACAAAAAATAAGCACATTTTTTAACAATATGTTGCAATGTGCTTGCAGTGTCCGCATTTTTGTGTGAGATTATTGAATCTGTCACCTGCATGAGGAGTTGAATGAAACTCCAATCAAAGCATAAACACATTCTGTTGTTAGGGGATAAGCAAATGTGCTGTACATATTAGGTCTGTCAGGTACGTCATGTCATAAAGAGTTATCACAGGCAATGTGTACTCAGGTTGCACTTCCATCTGTGATTATTTTGCATTCACAGCAGTCCAAACGAGAGTGTTGCCTTGAGATTTAAAAAAAAAAAAAGAAGAAGAAGGGAATTTAAAAAGAAGTGTGTGAAGTCTAACATATGTTGTTTGGACACATTTGAGCTACAATCAAAAAGCAGATATATGAGTCAGTTTGGTTTCTGGTTTAAAATGTGCCATTGTGGTGAATTCTGAAACAGATAAACAGCAAAAGCATAAGCTTGGGAGTTGAACAGCAGAAGTGCAAGCAGGATTCAGATTTCAACCTTTGCTCCTGGTCCTAGAGGTACTGTGCAAGTCAAAAGTAGACACAGAGGTGGAAGGAGAGATTAGTGAAGTGAGTCCCTGTCACCTTATTTCAGTGCTCTGACAACAGGACAAATAGGAAAACTCAAAGCTGTGTTTAAAAGTGCACACATTTGAAATGAAGTTTCAGTGTTGAATAAAGTAACATCTCTTATTTTTACTCACGCAGAGATCTAAGAATGATGATGAGTGCAATCCTTCAAGGATCATTTCTTCTTGACATACAACGCTGAAATTTCATACAAAATTTACTTGTCTTAATATGACTGTTTCTAAAGCAGAAACGGTATCTATTGTCATGTTCTTAGTGATGTTCTTGAATTTATAATTTCCTGTGTAAATAATGAATCGATAAGATCAGGATAAAAATTACACATGCACTATGTGTCTTTCAAGCCCTTAGGTCTGGGAAAGATGGAGCTGTGGTAGTCAGTGGAACCTTGGGGTTGCAGAAAGCACAGGATGAAAAAAAATCTAGAAAAGGCAAAGATTTAGGTTTCCACTGAGCAATTGCTAGGTACAAAAGCACTATTTACTTCATCTCACATTGTTTTACACCTTCATGTAAAGCAGGTGCTGCCATGTGGTCCAAGGATCAGTTTTTCTGCTGTCTCACATCACAGCTGGTGAAGAAATAGTTGGTGGTGCGATTCATGCCCTGGAGACGTGTTGTGGTATCATGCTATCCTGGTTTTCATAGCAGAAATGTTTCATAGTAGGGAAAAACCAAACAAAGTGGTGGTGACAAAGTATTGCACCTTTGAAAGTATGTATAGTTTTCTATTTGTAAAACTACTACATCTTCCTAAAGAGACTCTTTCCTCCTAGGTGGATTTAGCAAGGACTGTGTATATATATATATACATATGCCAGATTTTTTCCCGTTGTTTCTTCATGTAGTAGCAAATCAATGAAATGATTTATAGCAGCCAAAGCACAAATACACTAGAACTCGGTTTTGCAAGATGCGTTGATTTCACTGGATTTATTCCACATATTGTGTACAGTTTATATGCCTGAACATGCCTGAAATGTTTGCTAATTTGTAGCATTCTTATTTCATGAGGGCTGGTTATAAAGAGGAAAATGTTACATTCCAGTGAATTGAGGAAACATATTACTGGGAAATGTTAGGAAATTTTAAACCAGGTAAGATATGGAATGGAAGGGCAGGTTTCTGAAGGAAAAAAACCCAGAAAATAGAAAGGGGAATAAATTTAGTGATACAAAATTTCTCTGTTGTAAGAGTTGTGGAAAATAATCTGATTAGCATGGCTGATTCATATTACTGAAATTACTGTAGCCATCAAATTTTAAGACTTTTAAAATGTATTTTTCCACCCTGGCAGAAGTCAATAATATCTTTTATTTCAGCAAAATTGAAGATGACAAGCATGGAGATGTTAAAATAGATAGTGGCTCTGTCTGAACCATGGGGTAGGTGAGTTCTGGATGCATTCTCAGTATTCTCCCTTGGTCCTGGAGCCCAGGGACCTACTGGAGTGTACTGTAGATTCTGATTCTGTATCAATATTTTCTTCCAAAGAAAAGCAAAGGGATGGTGCATGTGCAGGTCATGGCCAGCCATGGAGGCAAAATAAAACCAGGTTTATAAAGGAGACCAGGACCAAGTTTGCATCTGCCATGTGGTATAAGCTCAACTAGATTGACTTTACAGATTGTCCTACCAACTATATTTTGGTTTTCCCACCTATTAATAAAGAGGAAGAATGGAAAATATTTGGAGATAATATTAAAGAAAATGCTCTAATCATGAGTAAGGCAAAAGTAATAAGTGCTTTAAGGTGAACTTATTAATATTGTGCCAGTTTAGTTTAGTTTCATTGTCATTTCGTTTGCTTTCTACAAAGCACCCTGATGCCTTTAGCACTGCCTGTTCAGCTGAATGACATGTGTCAACTGTCTCTTCCTCTAGGAAAATTAGTACATATATTTGTATGAATATGGAGCAATTTTGCAATGTATATTTATTTGGTGTAGGAATAAACCTTTTCATCTGACTTGTTTTCATAAAGATTTTTTTGTACATGAGCCAATCTCAATGGGGAAAATGCTATAAATCTTTTGGCAGTCTGGGAAACAGTTTCACAAGAGATATTTGTAATAAGCAATATTTGATTTATATCTATTGTTGGCAAGAGAGTTAGCAAAGAAAATTTCCCTTCTACGACAAAACCTGCACTACTATTTGCACTGTAACATACTAAGGACATTTAGTGTGACATAGTTGAAAAGCTTCTGTCAATGTTGACATCTTCCAGAATTTACTGCTACAGAATATAAAATGTTTGAAGCTGAGGAGATTGTTTCCTCAAGAAGGCTTAGAGGTTTAAAAAATTGTAGTAATTTCACTTGACATTTATGTAGGTCTGCACTTCCCTGATGAGTTCAGTTTACAGTGTAGGTTACCTGCTAAGCCCTTTAGCTGTCATTCAGAAACATTATCAATAAACTGATTCAAGCAGATTCTCTTAAAGATGTAATTCCATTTGTAGCTACAAAAAGTAAAAGTAGGCATCAAACTATTATTTTGGTGAGTTTGTCTAAAACCCTACTGCTGGTGTTAGCTTCACTGATAAAGCAACCATTTACAAATTTGCTCTTTTGTTCTTATTTTCATAGAAGCTGAGCTGACTCAGCAAGAGATGACTACGAAAACTTTTAGACAGATAAGAAAAAAATAAGACAAGTTGTCTTAGCCTACCATTTGCTTTAGACTTTTTTTTTTTCAGAAAACGTAAAACATATTTTCTTCATGTCCAACTGAACTATAGGGTGCTTGGCTAGTAGAAAATGACAGTATTTTAGACTTGTGACTGTAGAGGACTAGATGTAAATACAGATGTGTAGAAATAAACATCAAATAAATTCAAGCATTACTTCATTGCTTTTAAAGCACAATCTCTAAGCTTTGGCTAAGTATCATTGCACTTTATCTTAAGGTATTCCCTGTTCATTACACTCTTCCCCATAAAGAGATCTTTAGGTTTGCGGATTTTATGCTGTGAAGGTTTTATCTTGTGAAAGCTTTCTCTGAAACGTGAATCTTTGGCAGCATTCTGTCCCAAGCTGAATGACTGGACCTGCCATTCACCTCAGGCTTTTACAGAGCCCTGTATGTACTGCCTGAGTAATGGCCTTGAAACAGTGGCATCTTGTGTACTTACACTCTGCTTTTCTCTTTAAAAAATAATGCAAATAGGAAGAAACATTTTCTCCTCATGCCTCAAAAAGGCCATGACTTGGCTCCTACTGAAGCTAACTGTAGGAGAAGGGAAAGCTTGCCTGGGAATAGTGAAGAGATCAAGTCATTACTTAGCAAGCAATATGACACTCAGTGTCGTCTGACATGCAAATTCATTACGACTAACAAATCCCTGACCCTGACATTCTGTTGCGATGCCACCAGCAGAGGCATCGGGCATCCGCCCACGGTTTCAGGGGCTGCCAAGCTGCTTCGGGGGCTTGGAAGGGCTGGCGAAGGTCCAGCAGGGTTTCACCTAATCCACCGATGTTACAGGTGCGCTGAGGAAGAAGAGACAAGCGGAGGGCCTCCTCAGATGGTTTATTCGGGCACCAGGATAGTGCCAGGGAAGCACTGGCATGGTGTGTTACAGTTATATATATACCAACACGAGGCATTGGGGGAGGGTACAAATATCCTA
>VYZT01005607.1:348-10704 GCA_013400735.1 Pomatostomus ruficeps
CTGCTATTATACTGGGCATTGTTCCAGTAGGAAATTAAACAGGACAAGGATATTCTAGCTGCTAAAATAATTATGAAATGATAACATTCATTCCAGAAAAGGAAAAAAATCAAATATGAACCAAACCTATACAATACAATTGATAATATAAAATGTTGGTCACAAAACTAAATTAAGATTAGACTACCTAATTGTTTAATTACTTGACAGCTCATTCTGTTTGTCAGATTCTGACCAGCCACACTAATATTGTTTCTGAAATTTACACATTCTTTTAAACAGTATGCCAAAAGTAGTTCAAATATTATTATAAAAGAATTTTCATAGGACAAAAATATAGTTTCTAATTTATTATTTATTGCATATATACAAACACATTGGCAAACCAAGATATGGTGTCCAACAGCTGTAAAAGAGGTGATAAAAGAAATTATCCTTAAACAACTCTTTCTAGACTTTCAACAGTCTAATTCAATATGCCCACATTTCATTGTTATCTGATAAACCTCATGTCATTGGTTGCAAATGACAATTTACTTATACCAGTTATGAATTCAAAGTATTATTACAATTACTTTACAATTATTTTATGAGCATTCTCAAAGACTAGAGTGTCTAAAGTAATACAAGTTCCAGGTTCTTTTTGTGAAGGTATCTTATTATCACAAAAGTCTTACCCTGCTTTTCCACCATTGAACATAAAAACTTTCTAGTCAGCTTCTTGCATTCACTGTGGTACATCTCGCTTAACCTCAGCCACCCAAAAACTGGAGTAAGTTATTCAACTTCCTTCCCATCCTGTGTTGCCACTGCCTCAGACATCATAGAAATTCAAGGCAGGCTGGACTGTCCAGGACTTCAAAATGAGAGAGGCATTCTGTGGCAGTGGGATAGGGGGTAATGCCCTAGCTGCCACGTTCTAACACTGTCAATTATAGATTCAGTTCCACCTCTGTTATTTTAATATTCATTGTATTGTTTTACTATTCAACAGTTGCCAGAAAGTTCTGCTGTTCTGTAAAGCTCATAGGTTAATGCAAATATGTTCTGCCCTTGCCCAAGACTCATTGGAAAGCTGTCACCCCATGTCAATTTGTGATTTGATAAGAACCCTGGACACCACCTTATGACCACCCCCTTCCTCTTCTCTATAAAAGTCTGTGTAAATACCCCATTGGGTTCTCTCTGGTAGCCTGTATCCTGAAGAAAAAGAACATCATTAAAAGTGTGGGTAAGCTACAGAGGGTCCATTCTCTAATCTTTACTCCTACCTGCTTCAGTCTACATCGGGTTCACTGCACTCACTGCAAAGCAAAACCTAGGTACAAAGATAAGCGAGATAAGATAAAACTGCTACTACTGAGCAGCAGCCAGAGAAGGTTATCTGACCAAAGCGCTGGATAACAGCAGGCTTTGCAGCACCTAAGCAGCCCTGCCAGAACCCCAGAAGCGTTAGCATTCTTCCTTATGGGAAAACCTTAGACATAGTAGACCTTCCATAGCAAAGAACTCCTCCTAATAAATCTCCCTCACTTCACTGAGGACACTAACTCCTTGATAATCACCCCCAAAGCTTCATCTACTTACCCTAATCTTTGTCCTTTTACCTTCATGTACATTTAGATTTATTTTTAAAAACTCAATATTTTTATTTGGCGATAGCTCCCGTCAGTCTTGATTAATTATTACTGCTTTATATTTTTGTACTAACAGCTAAAGGTTTCCAAGTCAGCTCCTTGTGGAGATAGTTATTTTGATATCACAAATTTCAGGAAATACAGAGAAAGAGATGTGAAATCAAGGCCAAAAGAGGTTAAATGATTCCTGTTAGCTCCTGAGCTGGAAACAACTTTTAGACCCTGAAATGCCATCCGTCATTTTTCTTTGTCTCAATGGCCATGCAGAACTGAGTCAAAGTGGTGAGGACCTTGTTTGTGTGTAAATCACGCTCTCTTTTGTATACTTTTGTTATTAATGTTGCTGTTAGTGTTCATTTGTCATCCCACTAGTGCTTGTTTTCAGTACATTTTTATCGCAACACATAGTCTCTGCCTTTGTTCCTATCTCTCCAGAAGGGAGCACAGGGAAGGGGGGGCAGCTTATTTGGAGTTGAATTCCCAGCTGGTTTTAAACCACCACATTTCATATAAAAATTCTATATCCAGCTGAGCTGATCAGTCCTGTTTTTGTAGGTCACTTGGAAACACTTTTTTGCATGTGACAAAAAGATTTGCTTGAGGACATTTTTACATGTCTGCTAACATTTTTTACTCATTAGTTTTTCTTCACTGGTCTACAAGTCTGATTATACTTTATATGGTTTGTTCTACCTAAACCGAACACTTCTTTATTCCAAAGCTCATTTTAACCTGGTTGCCATATTGCATCCCTTTGGTGATCAGAAGCTAAGCACTAGTAAGCTATTTGCACCTTGCAGCATCCTGTTCCAATGGCAGCATCCTGGGACAATATTTTCCAAGCCTCCTCTTGGTTTTGTACTTTTATTATATACTGGATTTTATTCTAGAGATCATAAGTTCATTCTACAGCAAATAACTGTTTCAAACAAATACAAAAATACAAATATAGATATATATAGTTATACCACATGATTATATAAAACTAAGCAAAGCTGAAACAAATCAGATAATAGTTACCTGACCATTAGATAATTTTTTGTTTAAACAAGCCATAACATATTTTCACTCAGGCCAAGATAAATCCAGGAAATAGCTGAGAATTTCTGGGGCTTGTGTTATCTTGACACCAATCCACTCACAAACAGTAACCTCTCCCTAGCTGCTACCTACATATCTACAATCACTAGAAGGTTTTCAAAGGGAAAACACATTCAAAAACTAAGAATTAACTGTTTCCTAAAAGTTCAAGTATATCTGGAAGAGGAATTGCCCTGAAAGGAGGTGAGGATATCCCTTTCTGTTGGTCTGCATTACCAGAAAAAAAGTAAACAGTATTAGAATTAATATAATCTGTAAGTATTTGCCAGAAATATGTTTTAATCCTTGCTATTTCTTCTGAGTATATTTGTAATATTCCAAATTGTTCACCATATATTTTGATTCATGTATCCTTTACTCAGCAGGAAATTTGTCTTCTGCTATCTAACTGCTCCTATTGATAGATAGTCTGAATTCACTAAAAACCTCAACCAACCAACCAACCAACCAACCAACCAACCAACCACAAGTAGTCTTCAAGATTTATTGCAACAGGATTGAAATATTTATTTTCCACCATTATTGGAGAGTGGTAGAGACAATGAGAACCTGGTGATTAGAGACGTAGTCTTCTAAAAAAGATCCACAAACTGATTGCTTCTGCAAAAACTTGCTAAATTCTGGAACAGCAAACATTCAGAGAAGAATCTACTTGGCTGATTCTTCGTTCGCTTTTTCTGCTGTTCAAGAAAATAACTTTGTAATCAAGTCATTGTAGGGACAGCCAAATGCATCAAATAGCTGTTGAGCAGAGCTCTCTGGAAACTTCATTCCTTAGGGATAAAGCAGATGTTTGCAGGCTCTTGGTATAGTTGATATATTGGGTTGGAACTAAATAGCAGGGTAAATGGACATGAGTAATATTTTTGGGCACTGAAAATTAAATCCAGTTTGTACCATCTTTCTAATTTTCCTTTGCATTATCCAGGACATAAATTAACTCTTCCTGACATTCCTTGCAAAATACACACAGTATTTATATATTGGTTTTCTCCAAAGATCATGCAGAACAACTTTAGCTTTCCATGTTTCTCTTCCTTATTGATTTACTGGCTTGTAGCATTCTGACAAGTGTGCAGTTTTTGCTCTGAGCATTTTCTTGATGTTTCTTTAATGTGCACCTTTAAAAGAAAAAAAAGAGAGAGAAAAAAAACAGCAGGAGAGAACCAAAAACTCAACAGGCAGGTAGAAGTATCATTATGGAATGCAGTTTGAAAGACAATCAGAAATGGAACCTACTGGGAGTTCTATAACTTAAACTATAATAAAGGAAGAATTTAAACCTTTATTTTCCCTTTGTAGGACACAAAATACCCTTAGAGACACCTAACAACATTCCTGCTATTAATGTTGTGGTTTTAGTAGTGGGGAGGGGGCCATAAAGATGGCTCCTGTGAGCAGTTTCTGGAATCTTCACCATTTCCAGCAGAGCCAATCTCTGATGGCTCTGAAGATGATGGACATGCCACTGGCCATGCTTGGGCCAATTAGAAAGGTTGGTTACACCTCTGTGATGACATATTTAAGGAAAAATCTAAACAAAGTGTGCATGCAGCTGCTTGTAGTTAGAGAAGGAGGAGGATGTGAGAACAGGTGAGGGAAAACAACATGGAGGCACCAAGGTCAGTGGAGAAGGAGGAGGAAGAGGCACTCTAGGCTCTGGAGCTGCGATTCCTCTGCAGGCCATGGTGAGCCCATGGTGAAGCGGGGTGTCCCCCCTGCAGTCCATGGGGTCCATGAGGGATGCAGAGCCACCTGCAGTCTGTGGGTGAGGTGCCAACGTTGGAGCGGGGAGATGCCAGAAGCTGCAGCAGCCATGGATGCCAGAAGAAGCTGCAGTAGCCGTAGATGCCAGGAGAAGCCGAGCAGGTGCAGCCCAGTGAGAAACAGAGACTAAATAAATAAAAGTCCCTCAGTTTGTGGAAGAAGTGACNATTGTGGAGGACATGACCATGCTGGAGCGGGTGGATGTTGGAGAAAACTGCAGTCCAGGTGGGAGACCTGGTTGGAGAGAGAGGGGCCCCCTGCTTCCATGCTGGAGCACTGCACCCTTGCAGGACTGCACCCTGTGGATGAGTAAAGCCCACACCATGGAAGTTCACAGAGAACTGTCTCTTGTGGGAGGGACCCCGTGGCAAATGCAGAGGAAAAATCTCCTCTCCCTAAGCAGGGGAAGAAGATCTTGGAAATGGACTGACCTGAACCCCCACACCCTGCCCCCCTTGCACTGTTGGTGAGAGGGAGGGAGGGGTGGGGAGTGAAAAGAACGGTATCGTTTAAAGGTTTCTTTTATTTCTCATATTCTCCTTCTAACTCTGGTAGTAATAAATTTCACTGGTTTGTCCTTTGATCATTTTCTCCCAGTTCCTTATCTCAACTCATGGACCTTTGGGTTAATTCCCTGGGGTTTTTTTCACCCCCCTCTCTTTCCCTCCTCTGCCCAGCTGTGGTAGGGGAGGAACCAGTGAGCGGCTGCTGTGAGTGCCTGGCACTTAGCCAAGGTCAAACCACAGCATTGCAGAGACCTGGGACACCAGAAATGCTTTCCATTATATTATTCTCTTAGAGTGGCATGTTACAGATATTTCAAGTTCATGATAATGTGGTGGGAAGCATTTTTGTAATCCTTCCTAGGGAGCTGAAAATGAGAAAAATTTTCAAAGACTTAATCAGGATTGTTAAACACAAATGATCTGATCCCATATTCCTTTGATTTTTTTATTATTATTACCTTTTCATGTATGAAATAATAATTTGACATTTAAAGTTTGGCAGTTTAACAATGTCAAAGAATGGGTGCTCCTTTTCTACAGGTAATGTTTCAGGAAAAGATAAGGAAATCTTTATGTCAGTTTGCACAAAAAAATGAAAAAAAACCCAGACAGAAGTTCCATTAGTTCTTGTAGTGGATCTCAACCACCCCACAATCTGCTTGGTTTGGTTATTGTTTAAGAGGTGTATACAGTATTATGCATATGAACGTAGAGAAAGAATACAAACTCTGTTCTCTTAGATAAATAACGTCATCTAAATACCAACAATTCTTGCTTATTTCTTTCTTTGATCACAGTTAGGCAATTCTCATATGTTTTATTGCTTCTGACTTCCTGGGAATTAAACGTTCCCTGACATTTTTCAGAAGCTGGCATACTCCCAAAAAAGTTAGATTCAACCTAGGCATGCCCAAATGACTTTTTGTATTCCAACCCGTTTACTACTATCTCTCATAGCAGTTGAAGGGAAGCCCTGCAACCTGTAACTTAGAGAAGAATGTGAGAATACAAGAAAGAAAGCAAATATCATGCATCTAAAAACTAAAATAAGAAAATTAAGTTATAACTCATCTTCAATAACAAAACATAGAAACAAAGAAACCAGAAAAACTCAGACCTTGAAAAGCCATTAAAAGGTAAGCTTTACAGATGAATCTGAGAGAAAGCATAAATTTTCTTTCCTCTGTGATTGTTTTAAAACTATACCTTGATCCATCCTTTGAGCTTTCAAGAGTACATGTGTGGCAACAGTTTAAAGAGACTAAAACATAATTTTCTAACAGAACTATTTTCTTCAATGCTGTTTACACTTTGAGTTCTTAAGCTAATCTTTGAACACATTCCAGGCAGCCATCCAGCTCAATCTGACATTATAGCTTTCAAAAACTTCCTTCTTCTGGTCTGGGATGCCTTTTTTGACTATGCATGCTGCCTCATCAAAACAGTTAATTAAAAAACCCTAATTTATCCAATTTACAACACATGTTCTAAATTCCTATCACCTGAAACTGATATTCTGAAGCCCTAGTGCATACTTAACCCTGTCTTATGCAAAACAAGTGGAAAATAAACAAGTGTCTACTGATTTTCTTAGAAGGTACTTTCCTTTTTACTGCAAGAAGACTCTCAGCTGGAACAATCAATCATCTGTAGACTGAGAAGCCATATTTAAAAAGTCCTTAAAATAGTGTAATTGTGGGGATATTTATAGTGGGTTTTTTTAAAAGTGTGGAGCTATTTACTGGGAGTTATATTTCATGCAGATTTACTTAGACTAATGGCTGGGAAAAAGATCACTAAATAGTTGCACTGCTGGAAATTCTGTGTATCTGTAGAGGGACACTGGCTCATTAAGGCTATACTCAATATGCTCTTACACTGAGTAGTTTTATACAGTGTTATACTATTGAAAGAAGTCTGAAAGTGTTTGCCCAAAAGTTTTATATTAACATCTCTGGATTAGCCTAAAAACTTCACTAAGAACCTTATCATTTGTCGATTGGGTTTCTGCACCTTACTGCAAAGCACTGGTGTAAAGCAGTAGGACTATGCTCTTGAGTTTTGAACTACTACTCTAACATGTCTTACTTGTTGCGGTACAGTATTTGTGGTGTTGAATACTTCCATCAACTGAACTTATTTTGCAAAGTTATTGAAACAATCCTAATGAAATATAGCTAGATCTGCTGGCTTTATTTATGTATTTATTTTTTTTCTGATGGCTGCAGAAAATAGGGGTTTTTTGTCTATTTAAGCAGTGAATTTTTATTGCTTTACTGAAGACCCAAAGATCCAGTGCTTATTGAGAATTATTGCACAAGCAGCTTCCACTAAGTAGATGATTATATACATCCTTTCATGCTCCTATATTAACTTAAATGCTGATTATTGTGGTTCTTTTTTATTTTCTTTCTTTCTTTTTATTTATTTATTTTTTTAACTTAAGATGGTTCATATGGGTTCAAGTCTTAGTACGTAAAGCATAGATGTGCTACTGTAGGGTCTACTTTATATACTGTGGAGCTTATTGGTAGGAAAATCCTGATATCCAGGATTAGCTTCACACTGTGATTAACTTTTCAGTGGCAGCTGAATGGGATTTTTAATTCTAGGTTTTAATAAGTTTATATCATTTTTTATTTGAACACTGTGGTTAGAAATGCACTATTCTCACATTAAATGTTTTTATTCTACATCCTCTTTTTCAGCTTCTAGTAAACCAGTTCTGCAAATAATTCTAATTCTTTCTTAAAGGATTCTTTTTAGAATAGACTCATACAAGGCTTTCAAATGTTAATATTTCAATTATTTTCCTTTCCAAGTGATTTTTCTTTCAAATGACACATAACTGTAAATGCAATGCCCACTGGTAAACAAATCAGGCTTATTTGTGGCTTACCTATATAGATTCAGCTGCAAGAGGAGAGGAGAAAAATGATAAATATTTTTATTTCTATTCTGTATAAGATATGCTAAAGTATTTGATATTCTTCTTGAGATAGGCATGAATGTATTGTAGAGATCTGAAGACATATATAATTCAAGGTCATTCCATGCAGCCGATGTTCCATGCAGTGATGTTTTGTCTCAGAAATGATCATAAATTCAATTTGATTATAGGATATCCAAATAAACACCCTCTTTCCCTATCTAGGCCATTGTACGTACAATATCTTTCTGCCTCACGAACTTTTTTGCCTCCAGTTTCTAAAAGTATAGTCATAGTAAATCTAACTGTAAAAACAAATTGTTAGTCTGGATATTGATCCCCATCCTTCAACAGCTGAAAATTATTTACTTTGCTGCATACATAGAGAATAAGGGTTTCTGTGCACGGAGCTAGGAATGCTTGATGAGTTCACCAAAAATGCAATGAAAAGTGGCACCCAATGCAGCACATGGAGTCATGGGGTACATTCTGCTTTTCGAGATGCTACTGGGAAGGTGGCAAAAGAAGTGTGGCACAAATAGGACTCTGCACTGGAGGTGCTCTGCTCCTGTCACCCTGGTTCATGTGTCTGTACGTATGAATAAACAGAGTACCATGTGAATATTCCCACTATCCCCTGAGCTGTCCAGATGCCAGCCAGCTGTAGATATAGAAACCATATTATCATTCAAGCACATAAATAAACTCTTACTAGACAGAAATTGTGCTAACTTGTTCTAAACACAGCTCCACTATGTCACTCTGAAATCATAACAGGCTTACATGTGGCTACCTTGGCATATCTACACCTGCCTGCCTGCACTTCTTTGCAGAGAGGTGCTCTAATATTAGCCCCATCCTGACTAATTCTGTGAGGATTATTTTATTATTAGGGACCAAGTTCAAAAGAGCAACTTCTTAGGGAACGTGCATCAGTATTTTGTGGGTTAACTATTTTAACATCCAATAACACTGCAAATTGCAAAAATGGACTTTCTATTATAAATCACTTGTTTTTTCAAGTGGTGCTCTGTTTTCTAATTAATTGATCATATAAGACTTATAGAAACTCAGGGCCAAAAATTGCTGTAAATTAGGGGAGAGTAGTTGAGCACTTTAAACCAGACATGAAAGGTTAAATTCTGCCTTTAAGCAGTACTCATATCAGGCATACTACAGCCTGAAAAGATTCACTTTATGAAATAAACTTCAGCTATTTTTATTCTGCACAGAGAATGGAAAGACAGATAATTTACTACAGTTGAGCAGATGGTTGTTTCGTTTTGACATTATTATTGTTATTAATATAAAGAATGAAAAATAAGCAATACCAGCCAATGGAGAAATGTTACTGCTATAAATAAAGAGCTTTGAAATACTGCACAAATTGAGGAATCAGAGAAAGAGAGAGTATTATATGAAAAGATCTCTAAGAAAAAGAAAAAAGCAAGAATTCTTATAAAATAATAAAAAAAAGAAAATAATAAAAGGGCTTATGGACTAAGCTTCCTTTGTTTCTCCACCACGATGGGTCGCTCAGTGTTCAGGGACTGCAGTGATTTCTGTAGGAGAGTCAGAGGCCAGGAAAGGGAACTGTAGATGAAACAACCAGAATCCCCTTAAAGAAGGCAGAGCTTAGGAAAGTTAAGGAGCACCCCTCTCATCCTCCTTGTTGGTAATGAGGTCAGAGCTTACACAAAGTGACTCACTCTAAGCAGCATGGTCGGCTGATGACAAGTTAGCCTTGATAATTAATTTAAAATACCCAAACCTAGCACTCAAAAAGTTAAACTGATGACCAGAAGGTACATGGTTTCAGACTGAACAGCTCTAAAGAATGTTGAGCTTTGTCTGTGCAAGAAGCATGAAAAAATTCTCATCTATTCCAAATTGCCACAAAGGGCAATTCGGGTAGAATCTTCCATGTAGTTTGTATCTCTGCCCTTGTTTTACAAAATTTGCACACAGGGTCTTATTGACCATCAGGTTCATGGCTAGTATGTCAGGGCAGAGAGTTGGCATCAAGTAAGAATGACAAATTCTAGTTGTTCAATACGTGACACCAGCTATCTCACCTGATGGCACTTGCTCATTCACTTTCATTGATATAACTTCTTTTTTTCTTTTTTTATTGCTCTTCCTGATAGAAAATTCTGGAGTAAGGTGGTTTACAACTATTGTATCAGCTCCATATATGTGTATATAGAGATAAGAGATATGTCTTCCTCATGAACATTTAAGACAATCTCATGACATTGATTTGAGTTTGTCAGGTATGCTGGGAGTCCAGCATGACCCCAGAGAAAAACCAGGCCATCTTAGTCTATAATAATGGTTTTTTTGGTCTTCTTCTCTTTCATGCATTCTAATCTTTCAAACATTCATTTTAATATTTACTTGTTGTCCTGAGTTTTGC
>VYZT01005615.1:0-34996 GCA_013400735.1 Pomatostomus ruficeps
CAACAACAACAAAAAAATACTGGGGGCAGGATGGCAGATGACGCCAAGATCAGACAAGCAGCACAGCAAGTATGACAATTAAGTGCATCTACCTGTATCCTAAAAGGTAAACAAACCTTCAAAGAATGATTAATAACCTAGCCAGAATGCAAACTCTAGCTTGTGATGAAGCATTTTGCCTTGTTTTCAGGCCACCAAAAGCCGTCAATCTATTGGAGCAGGATCGGAATCCATCAGTCTTGTAACTCAGCTGTGAGAGGTGCTTAAGGAAGTTGATTCAGGGACCACACCAGTCAGAGATGACACCTCTATATTTACTAGTTCTCAACTGCATTTTGTTCATTCGTTTGTTCAGTTTTTTGAAACCGCCCGCTTTTAGCATCCTGCATCCTTTGCTATGGCATTTCACAGCTTAAAGAAGCATCACGTTGAATTTGAGCAGACTACGAGATGATCTGTCAGTTCTTGGAGTCAGTAATTTCTTGTCATTCTGCTCTTTCTCATATACTACTGATGACCACACAGACCTAGATCATATACTTCATCTTTTTCTTGTAGAGGTTAAACCATCATTCTTTCTTCACACAGGAGCAATTCCACGTGTTTGATCACTAACATTTTTCCCTATTCTGCTTCCATTTGTGTTTTGACTTTCCTCTGATGAGGAAAGAGAGCACAAAATCATACTCACTGTTGGTGTTCTGCAAAAACATCAAGATGTCACCTTTACAAGAAACTGTCAGCTCAGGGCCTACCACTCTCTACAAAGTTTAAATTATTTCTCTTCTTCCTGATTCATCACCTTGAAAGCTTCTTCTGCATCCCTTCTCAGGTTAAGGTGCTTCACACCACCAGTCAACTTCACCAGGCTTCACCCACTGCCTTGTAGACATTAAGCCGCACAAACTCCTGCAGGGCTTTTCTGGTGAACTCCATCTTTTCCCAAAACTGAATTTCTGTTCCTCATCTTCCAATTGGTTAATTGTTTAAAACGGGACACATATTCACTTAGCTGTTTGATGCAGACTCTTGAGATTTACAAAAACGTGAAGTAAATTTATTTTATCAAAGATCCTGAAAGAAGCTTTCTCTTGTGCACAAACTTCCGGACATTCACATGGTCAGGACTCACACATTCATTGAGAGATGACATGTCTGGAAGCAGATGATGGTTAGGGATCAGGTAATCCAAAAAGAAAGCCCTTCACCTGTGATACGACAGATAAACCTTCAATTTTTAAGTTTCAATTTCTTTGGATCTATTTCTCTAGATAGGACAATCTCACCCATCTTAGGGTGATCACCTTATCAACAGGTGAATGATAGAATTGGTTTGGTTTTTAGCTGTGTTGAGTAATCTGCTAGATCTGGAAGGAAAACTAAAGAATCCACATTTAAGAGAAGCCTGGGGGTGGGGGTAAGGTGAAATTCTGCATCACATACCAGGCTAAAAAAGTTTCCAGAAAAAACCCCCCCAAAAATACAAAACAACAGAAAATAGAAAAAATATAAACAAACCCCCCAGAAGTTAACAGAAGCCCCAGAAAAATCTCAAGAGAAGAAATCTGGTTGCAATAGAAATACCAAGTAATTATTTGCTAAGGAAACCAAACTTCTATTCTTAAATACTGGCAAATTTATTATACAAAACTGCTGACGTTTACAGACTGTCATTATTCTAAAAGAAAATTTATAGTCAAAAATCAATCCGCTACAATTTGAAATAACACAAGTAACACAACAGAGCTGAAGTCTAAACATAAGCAGGCTTCTGAATAATTTTGGTCTTTTGTTAGTTTGTTTTGGGTTTTTTTCCGATAGCATTTCTAAAGTAGGGAGAAAAAAAGGCAGAGAAATGTTGGTATTAAAGTATCTGTACTCAACTTCAAAAGAGGTTACACATACAGTGCTCCAAAATGATTGGTCAGTACTTACAGAGGTAAAGGGAAAGCTTAGAAAAGGCATAAGACAGTTTTGAAAGATCGTGCATTTACTGTGTTGTCGTCAAGACTGCAAGATTAAAGACCATGATTTAATCTAGTCTACAGTTGATCAGACTTGTAATCAAACTCATGCACCTCAAAATCATTTCATGTGAAATATCAGAGTAGTATTCAGAGCTACCTTAATGTACCATTAGCATTTTGAGCATCCCTTAAAATAACCTAACATGCATCCTCAAAATATTTCAGAACGTTTGCAATATTTCCAAATTCTCTATTTTAGGCTTGTAGCATTCACTCATTTTCTGAGCATAACAACATCTGTAAATACACAAAAAAACTTAACCTTTTGTTCTTTATGAAATAAATTCATTGTTTTGCAGAGAAATAATGGACAATGACCTAACCAACATTTTAGTTACAACTGCATGAACAATAACCCAAGTATTTGGCAACCTGGCCTCATTACTTTAGATTAGTTAACAGGATTCTACAAGATATTTGCATGTGCTACCTGGGTGCACTCTTAACCTGGTAAGACTTTTATGTGGTTTAGATTTCTAAGGTGAAGTAGAGAAAAACCAAAATAAGTTCTTCCAAAAGTTGGTTAATACTGGAAATCCAGGAAAATAAGGCCCAAAGCACTGCAAACAAAGACACTTCTCTTTTTGGGACCTACAGGCTACTTTCAGCTACAACTGATAAGATCTTGAGTCCTGAACAGTTTTTATTAAATGAGCCCAAACTCTTTTCTGCTGTTATTAAAATGGGAAAACACCATTTATGGAGGCAACCATAAGAACAGCAAAGAAAAGCCAACATGGAGACTAAAAAGAGCTCAAAAGCAAGAAAAATTTTAGATGTTTCTCTTTCAGCTCAAGAGAACTGGAAAAATTAAAGCTGTAAGGGAACAAATGATATCAATCTTTGATATCTTATTTCACTTCATTACAGGCTACTGGCAGAGCTACCACCCAGAGGTCAAGGTTCTCTTCTCTTCACCTTTCACAACAGGCTGGGGAATGCAAGTATGAGCAGCCCCAAGACAAACTAGGATTTGAGAGAGCAGGGGGCCTGCTACCCAAAAGGAGTGACTGACAGTATTGTTGTCCTGAGTTTTGCAGTTTTTCAATGTTTCTCTTTGCTGTAATACTTTCTCACGCATGCTGTTGTACACATGGCCATGTTTTTGCTAACTGTCCTTGTTGTTTTCATTCCATTCTCCTAGGCGGAGACATGGGATGGATTTGTCCTTTAACCAGTGTGATTGAGAGGTGGTAATTTCTACCTCCAATCCACGGTGATTTCTAAGAACCTATAAATAAAGGTCAAAGGGTTCTGCCCTCGCTCTTTTTGGACCCTCCTTTGGCTCTCTCTTTTGGCTCTCCTTTTTGGCTCCTCGGCCTGGTCGGCTACGTGTGTTTGTCTCCACACAGTGCAGGGACATCGACACAGTATCACAGTGAATATTGAATGATGTTAGGGTAAAGAAGGTAGAATGACACACGAAATAAATACCCTTTTTGATCTTGTCACTTCCCAAGTTTCAAAACTGAGGGGCAAGAATCAAAACAATGCTACCAGAAGACAGAACTCATACGGCAACTTTGCTGCTGTTGTGACACGGGCCATGAAGTGTATCTGCATACTTGTCACTACAAGGAACAAGAGATAATCGCTTTTTTAGCACAAAGCTGACAACTTCAGACCTTAAAGAGAAATCTTACCTCACTGAGAATTCTCACTTTTTATTTGGAACAGAAAAACTATTACTACAGCAAGAAAACCCTTTCCAAATGATGAGGTGGTATCAATACAGTACAAGTAAAAAAAGTCTGCAGAGGAAATGCAGATGTGATTATTGAAATCAATCTCAGTTTGTGAGCAAAAATCTGATTACAAAGACCCTGGAAGATAAAGGAGTACTATGCAAACAAAAGGAAGGTATGACTTCTACATTTCCATGAGCCTTTTATTTATGGTGGGTTTGTTTATGTTTCTAAGTGTTGTGGTTTCAGTAGAGGGGAGGGGGCCATAAAGATGGCTCCTGTGAGAAGTTTCTGGAATTCTTCACCATTTCCAGCAGAGCCAATCTCTGATGGCTCTGAAGATGATGGACATGCCACTGGCCATGTTTGGGCCAATTAGAAAGGTTGGTTACGCCTCTGTGATGACAGATTTAAGGAAAAATCAAAACAAAATGCACACGCAGCTGCTTTTAGTTAGAGAAGGAGGAGGATGTGAGAACATGTGAGGGAAAACAACTTGGAGACACCAAGGTCAGTGGAGAAGGAGGGAGAGGAGGTGCCCTACTATTTAGACTTTGTCTTTCCTGCAACTCCAAAGGCACTCAGGAAGCAACCCCAGTGTGGCCAGAGGCTCTCATACAGTCCCATAAACACCTGGACTGGATGTTTATATGGACACCTCTGGAGACTAACCCAACATTCTGTTATAAACAGAGTCAGATTAGGTTATCTAGGGTCTGGTCAGGCTAAGTCCATTTCCATACCTGGAAGGATAAAAGACCACATAAAGACTGTCCGTATAAATATAGGAGAACCTAGATGAAAAACCGCTAGTACTGTTTTCAGCTGAACAACCTCTGAAACTCAGATGCAGTTTTTCCTTCTCTTCTTTCCTCAGGAAAGGAAACAAAACATCATATTCTCCTAAGTTTTGCGTGTGTTAAAAACCAAACAATATTCTGTCATACACTAAAAGATGGGAGTCTTGTTTCTAAGGAAAACAACCGTAGCCTCCTTCCTATGAAAACGCATGGACACTGAAAAATTATTCCACCCTAAATGAGAGCATTCTCAATAAAAAAAACCCAACAAAAATGTCCTTTGGTTGAGTGAAGAAACCTTCAGTGCCTACACAGCTTAAGAATGCCATTGAACAAATGAGGTCTTTTCTAAGCTGAAGCTGACATCCTGAAAACCCTGAAATATTGCAATACAAGAAGGGAATTTAGCATATTTTTACAATGGCTAGTTGATGACACCTGCCTTCTCAGGAATATTTTGGTAAAGTTCTGCACTGACACGAATTAAAATGTGTCTGTACAAACTTATCTTTCATCCAAGTGAACTACACTTAACTGCACTCATCTAAAAGAAACACATTTTTGACTCGAGTGCCTGACCAATTTTGTTTGCAAGGATGCTAACTTTTCAGCAAACATCTCAGAGATACTGGCAGTGTCAGCAGTACTACTGAGACAAAGCAATGCCATTAACAGTTGCTCTGGATAAAAGCAAACTTTGAAGCAAAGCAGGCTAGCCACTAAAGTACCTGTAACTTAATATAAAAAAAGCAAGTTTAAGTGTTCTGGCCTATTTGGCCAAACTCAAAAGAATCTGAAAAAAAGAACCTACTCCTGCAAGTCGTTTTACAAGTTATGACTGTGGTATTTCAGCACTGACATTAAGGTTTCATTTCCTAGTTGTCTCCATAGCAACAAACACATTCCCAATCAGACACCACTCATCTTTAGTGGAGGTTTTCTCAGACACACTAGAAGCCAGCCAGTGCAGCAGAAGGACTGGTGCTTATTGATTTTAGATACTTGGGAATCAAAACACAACCCTTTGGGGGAAAAAAGAAAGCCTCTTAAAAGTTTAAATGAAAGAGTTCTTCTGACCTAAGCAACAGGAAGTTTCTTCTCTCTTCATTGTGGTAACCTAGCGAGCAGCAATCCAGCATGAATTGAATTTATGTCAAAGTAACAACAGGGAACGTAGTCCCTTCCTCTCCTTGGGAAGTTACCAAGCAATTTCTGCCGCCTCTACTCATCTGGACATGCATGTCAACATCTGTTTTTCTGCTCATTTCCAGTGGGCAGCACTGCTTCATAGACTGTTCTGCTCCCCCAGCTGAAATTTCAAACGACTATCAGCAGAGTAGAAGAATGATTACCTTGCAAAAATGATGGATGATGGTGATGTTCCTGAAAAGCACACAGACCTGCGCCAGGAGCTTAATCAGTCCCTGAACTATCTGGAAATTCTCCAATTAATTATGCAGTACATAAATAGAACTGGTAATCACACCAAACATGTATCAAAAATGAAAATATCAGGGAGCTTTAACAGCAGCAAGCTTGCCTAGAAGGCTGTAATTTGTTCAAAATACAGTCAGTGCTCTTGGCACGTCCTGCTTTTGAGAACTGTACTCAACACCTAGGGACAGCTTTCCAAGCTGAACTGAGGTGGAAAAAGCTGCCAGGGAGAAAAGCTGAAGACACCATGCAGACAAATGAATCCCTTTCAAAACTTTTTGAATACGAAAGACAACTTGTTTTCAAGAAGGTCTTGCACATGTTCAAATTTATCAGGGCAGGAGTCCTCCAAGACGGTAGAATGTACCTATTAAGAGTTATAAGCTGGCTGGGTCTCATCAACTCAAAAGAAAAGCCACCGGCCTAATCTGGCACAGTCATGCTCCAGAAAGCTGGAAGTGGAAAGGAGATATTTACAGTATTATGGGTAAAATGATTTCATTTCCCACTTCTTACTCAATCATAAACTTTATCAAAAAAGAACACTTCTACTTCACAAAATATAAGCTTTTGGTAAATTCAATGCAAAAAATTCCATTATCCTGTTTCTAAACTACAGGTAGCAAGAAATTCTTTTGAATTTCTTGATGTGATTCTCAAAGGCACATCTTTGTTAAGCAAAGCCACAGAAAAATTCCCACTTTTAAACACATAAGTACTATAAAACTACTAACAGAACAGTTAACAATCACTTGAAACGACAGCCAAGAAGGAACAGAAAGCCAGAAAAAGTGCTACAAAGCAGCTGTTTTCCAAGATTCAAAATTCCAGCAGAGATCCAAAATTCACACAACACACTGCCTCTTCACAACTGTGGCAAACATTCCGAATGCCAGCTTGTTTTCTACTAACAACTGCAGGCCTCCCTAACTAGCTCCAGCCTACTTCTTCAAAAAAGCAGAGCTGTTAAGGAAAGAATAATCTACACTAAGTTTGTGTTTTAGATGAAGTTTAACTTAAAATAACTCTCTAGTTTTATTCTAAAAAAACTTCTAAAGTTTCAGAGTGTACTGTATTCACTAGCCAGTGAATACTCAATACTAAAATAGAAATATATTATTCTATTAGCTTCTCGCTAACACAACATTTCCTGTGCAGGTAGGGTATTGCCTAGGTGGGACTAAGCAGTAGGGAAAGAAAGGAGGGGAAGAATCCGTGTAATCAGTTAGAAGGTTAAAACCAAAGGCAAGTCAAGGGAAGTGATCATTTCCCCTCTACCCAGCACAGGTGAGGCCACACACGGAATGCCAGGCCCAGGTCTGGGCTCCCCAGGAACAGAGATATGGACAAATGGGAGAGTGTTGGGTGACGGTCCAAGAAGATAAGTAAGTGCTCAATCAAATAAAAAAGGTAAAGTCATTAAGCTGAAAATCTCCTGGCCCTAGATTCCCAAGAACTCTGATGGAAGGACTTGGAGAAGGAAAACCATATAAGAACTTGACCAAAACCAAGTTTCAAAGAAACCAGCTCACTGTTTTGTTATCATAGGCAACCTCCAACCCACAATTTGCATTAAGCCTCATGTGAGGCATGTTTGACTAACAGCTTGAATTATCAATACTGAGGGAATGTTTTCCTGCAAAAAGATGCACTGTAGTTGTACCAGAATGGATACATTAGCCAAAATACATTCAGGTCCCAGCACATTTACACACACATTTAAATTTTTTGGTAAAAATTCTTGTACACATGTCCATAAATAATTTCCTGTTCTCTACCTTTAAAATGTGTTACAGAAAATTGCATGTGTAACCAAAACTGTTCTAATAATTCAAAATCAAGACAACTAAATAAGCCTAGAAAGGTCAGTACTATTCCTTAAAATTCAAAAACTAGGTTACAGCTCCACCATCTATATGGTGGTGGAAACTAAATAGCCTCAAGATCTACAAATATCCCCCTAGTTGGGCACCAGGACTCTCAGAGCCAGACACCTGACACTCATTCTTGAACTTCCTCCTAGGTGTCTGTTTTGCGGAAGGGCTCTTCTGTTCTAGACCCTTTCCCGCTCTGTGTTCTCCCCGCACCTCTGGCAGCAGGTAAGTACTTTTACAATCACACGAAGCTCAGCACATGCTACACGAAGGAAGGCCCCAGAGCCTTCCGGACTGACAGCACAGCGCACACGACCTATGCTTGCGATGGGATCGCTCGCTCGTGACAGAGTTGCTCCATTCAGCTGGCTCATACCTGATTACTGGCGGCCATTATCAAGGTTCCCGGAGGCGCAGATTGGGGTTTACCACTTGGCAGGGGCAATGCGGGCGCTAAACTGGCCATAAGCTGAGTCGGTGCTTGCAGACTGAACTGGTAAACATTAGGAGCTGGGCAAGGTGGTGTATCTGATTCCTTTTGGCAGAGAAAAAGGGGAAAAGAAAAGCAACTTTACAGAAAGTACAGTATATACAGACTATGCACGTGAAAATGCACCCAAATATCATCTCAAGTGAATACGGTAAAACATAATGATTTTTTTCAATAGTGAAAAAAAAAAAATTAAAATAAAAGCCATCACCATGTTTATTTTATACATCTAGCAAAAGTTTAACTGAACCTCCATTAAGAAGACAATGTCAACAGATCTGTGGCAATCACAGGTCAGTTCCAGTCAACACAAACCTAAAGCCAAAGTTATGTCTCTACCAAATTCAAACTAAAAGATGAGAACTGAGGCTGGGGAAAAAACCAGAACAAGAACAGCAACACTGTAGGTGATAGAAGAGCAAGAATGTTAGGTGTTGTAACAGATTTGGTCCTCCGAACAGTGTTCTGGATTGTGCTGATTTATATGGCGAAGTTACTCACTGTAAGTGTTACATTCCTCTCCCACTCTACCCAGCAAGGCACAGTTAGGGCTCCACCTACCAAGAAACAAGTTGATGCTCTGCCAGTCCAGACCAGCACACACGCACCAGTCACACACGCCACTGCTCACAGGGAGCTCTGCTCCCCGCGCTTTCCATCTGAAATCTGAGGGATAATTCTTCAGGGAAAGCAAGATGGATGCGGGATAACAGAAAAGACACTGCAGTGGAACTGATATCTCTGCTTGCTCTTCTTCCTCCTTCCAGCCTGATCACCAGCAATTTCAGATGCATCCTAAGCAGCCATACTGGTAATGCCAAAGTACTGTGTGTCTGGAGCACTCAATAGCAAGGAGGCAAGCGTGGATTCAGGGGTTTGCAGGAATTACTAAAGCCTGAAAACACCCGACTACCTCAGCTCTTAAATGACCAATTATTGTCTAAGTTGAGAAAGGTGGAAAGCAAGCCACAACCTTTTAAAACAACTTTGAATATAAAAAAAATCTTGTAGAACTTTTTTTTCAGCCACAATATTATGGCAGAAGTAGCTTTCCCTACGTTTTACTGCTGCTTTTTACCACATTCTTAACTCCAAAGAATTCTGAACTTAAAAACAATGGAAAAACCTATTCTTTATCCCAAACCACTAGTGGTTTTTTCCACTCCCAGCTGTTTGGTTCAAAGTATAGCAAGACATCAGGCTTGGCCAATTAGTAGTTTAGAAGTTGCCACATTAAAAGGCATTATTGGCTTAGGTCATCAAAGATCTTTACTGTTAAAATAATTACTGAAGTATTCTATTGCTCTTTCTCTACAGATTAATAGCCTGGAAGCAAAGACTCTTCACTTAAATCACGCAAACTTTAAACAGATCTCCAGCACTACTACTTGCCCTCACATGGCCTTGTTTTGTAAATTAGATTCTTCAGTGAGAGAATAGGCTGCTCCAGAACAGAAACAAGAAAATATTTTAAAGCTTTTCTTGGGGAAAAAGATTATATAAGTAAGACTGACAACTGTGAATGCTGAGCAGCCTAAGCAATGAGCTACCACAAACCAAAACTTGCATCCCAGCTGAATTGAATCCTCACAGTAGAAAGAGTCCTCAATGAAGCCAATTTGTTAGAACAACCAGTCTTTTATTGGTCTGTATAAAGTTGTGCTTACTAAAAAATAAGTTCTAGAAAGAAAGGAGCTGCTATCCTCTCAGTTCAACTAGTGATAAAAGTTACAGCATGCCTCTGTGAAGCAGATAACTGCATCACGAATTCACAAGAGACACATCATACTCATAAGAAGAATCTGTGCAAAAAATTATTATTTATGAGATCAGATGTTTATTCTTTAATAAATATGTTCATAGTGGGAAACGACATGCTGTAGCACTGACCAAAAATTAAGCTTAGTCGATGTCTGGATTATATGGCATTTTTCTCCTTTGCCCAATTCTACAGTATCAGCACTGTGGGAACAGGCTGAGGTCTCCACAAGGATGAATCTCCTTGGACACTTTTGGTCATGGAATTATTAAAAAGCTTCTGAGAAGAGGGGGAAATGAACAGACAAGTTCTAAGCATGCTCACAAGTACCCATGAGCTAGCAGATGGGATGGAAAAAGGAATCTTATTGTCCAGCCAAACCAACGTGCAAATCTACTGCAATGCAGCCTTCACAAACCTGACCAAACAAACAATTTTAGTGTCTCCATTCAAAGGATCTCCCCTTCCTCTTCTGCTTAGATACAATTAGATCCCTAAAGGTTCACACACCTAACCTAAATGGGATACTTCTCACTAATGAGATTTCTAAGGGACAAAAAATTGCTCAAAAGGGAAAGATCAGCAGATGTAAGAGAACAGATCATATCATTTAACTGAGATTAGATTTCACACAAATGAAACTTGTGTTGCTTTATTTTAATTTTAATAAGTATGTTCTTCTGCCTCAAGTGTTATTTACTGAAACATGTATCATACACGTAGATTGTATCTTTCTTCCAAGGCAATCCTGGATTGCTAATGGGATTACTGTATGGAGTTGATGTCATGACTTCTCAAGAGCATCAAAATCCTTCAGGGAAGAGCAGCATCACCCTTCTTAAACTGAAAGATTAACCTCTGATCAGAAAACTGAGTCCAGTGTGAACATATCTGATTTTCCATAAGCACTGCCTACACTGAAGGATTAAATCTTTCTCGGTCTTCTGGACCAGATTCTCAAGTGTAACACACAAACTTGAAGCACCACAGAAGTTCAGATGACCTACAAGTAAACACATGGAGGTAACACTTGACACTTTAGGGACACATCTGGAAGACAAAAGCTCTGATCACTGCGAGGGTGAGGGCTACAGAGGTGACATGAAAAAAGATAGATGTTCACTAAAGGAGTAAGATCCCTCAGCTGATTTTAGCAGACAGTGTAGGGGTAAAGCTACAAGACCACACTAAGAGCCAAGGGAACTTCCTGATCTCTTGAATGGGACTACTTGGAATGCCTGTCAGAGTACCTCATCCTGCAAGGAAAATATCTTCTAAATATATGATTTTGGAAACCCTGAAAGATTACCAGATGCAGGTTTATCCTCCTGGGATGTGTCCATTTTAGAACATGCTCTTCAACCAGTTTCAACTTCCCGATTAAGAACTTAGTACCCGAAAGGAAGATTTCTACTTCTCATAGTCCTGATTACTGAGGAGTCTACTTTACTTTAATGCTGGAAAAAGGAAAGTGTGGAAGATACCTGGAAACTCAGGTGTTACTGATGAACTCCTGCCTAGACAGAAACAGTGAAACACTGCAGTCATATGAAAGATGAAGAACTGAAGCAATCTTAAGTACAGACTTCTCTTCCTGACATAGGATGAGAACAAAATAAAATCCTTTACTCTTCTGCAAAATGCATCTCCCACTATAAAAAGACCCAGGACCTCATCACCAAGAGAATACTTACTTGCCAAAAACTCCTTACTAACTAGGTCTGGGCATAAGAGCTTATTTCAATTCCATCAGTAACTCAAGGCTTAAGACACCTGGCAAACATCTCAGTTAACAACAGCTACCATTTCAGAGCTTTCAATTTCCAAAACAGTACGCTTTCTTAAAGGCTGAAGTCACCCAAGATTAATTCATGACCCTAGTCTAAGTTTGGCTCCAT
The DNA here is from genome assembly GCA_013400735.1 of Pomatostomus ruficeps. Taxonomy (NCBI): domain Eukaryota; kingdom Metazoa; phylum Chordata; class Aves; order Passeriformes; family Timaliidae; genus Pomatostomus; species Pomatostomus ruficeps. Next base: position 11,968 of record VYZT01005615.1, read on the forward strand.
GCTAAAGGAGTCTAACTATCCTCAAGTCAGTATTCAGAAATAAAAACTTAAACAATAGAATGCAAGTTTCCTGATAATGGGATGGATTTGGGTTTTCACCCCCTGTCCCCAAGAATGAACTAGACTTCTGGTCTTGGCAAAAAGATCCTTATTGTTTCCACTCTCAAAATTTCTTCCACTAATTAAATAATTTTTTTTCTCTTTCCCACCACATTCAGGAGCTGGAAGCTGTGAGAGAATAATGACCATTTCAGTAAAAATTGTGTTTCATCTTTGAAAGCAAAGAACTGAAAATTGTTGTTTGTAGTTAACACTTTACACTGTACATTTTCAAGTGTTCCTCTCCTTTCTTACAATTACAGTGATTTAACAGATGACTGCTGCCAGTCTTTCTCCCTCTCCTTCTTTTCCCATTCTGGCTTTCTCCATCACACCTGCAGTAGCATCTGACATTATTATAAACTGATTCACAGAGGTGAAGCACAGAAACAGGAATCCCCTTCTTACTAGTTTTGCTTTCCCCATCAGCTCACCACAGGATTAGGTGAACACCAGTGCAGAAAAGCAGGAGAAGCCAATGAAAGGAAATTTGGCCAGCAAATACATCCTGCTACTGAATTGGCTTAGTAAAGTGCAAAACCACACTCCTTCGAACATAAAGCAACGCCAGAGGACTTCAGCCATTTCACAGTTTGGGGCCATGTGCAGGAGAAGAACGTCAATGCAGGCTCTCACTTGAATGGTTTTAGCCCCAGCACACTTAACTCTGCTTGATAAACCACCGTCCTTCAAAGGTGACTTCATGATCACCCCCCGCCCTCATCCACATTGTGTGCCATTTCCCTTCTTGGTAGGTGGAGCCATAACTTCAGCTATGGTGGAAATAAAGTAGAATTGAGAGGAACAAAATTTCTACTTCTATGAAAGGTCACGAGGTAATTTGCATCAATACAGTTGCTTCACTTCCACTGGTCAGCCTATAAACAACACAGGTCTTGAGTTAAGGTGAAATCAGTTGATTTTTCTGCCTTTCATTGCAAAAAGAAAATATCTTGGTCATTGTGATTACAGAAGGGGAAAAGTGAAAGAATACACGATACAAAAACAAACTGAAAAATATGCATCCTCCAAAAGCATTCGTGTTTGTTTTAAAGAATGACAACTGCAGACATCTGATTAGTATTTACCAGATTAAATACAAGCACAGGACCCCTTCAACCACACCTCGTTATATCCTGAGAGGCCTGACTGCAAGCTTATTCCATGTTCTATCAATACTCACTTGTATTTCAGATTAGCCATGTTAAATAAAAAAGGCCCCAAAAGTGCATCATTTAAAATGTCCTTTGTTGCCCCAATACTTGCATTTCACAGCTTTCAACTGGTCTGTATTGTTAACAACACAGAAATATTTCCAGTTTGATTTTCAAGTTATGCACTAAATTATAGGACTCTTTATGAAAGCAGAACATGCACCGTACTAGACTATATATACTGAATTTAGGTTTTCTTCCATCCTAAAATGGCTTATGTACCTCTGTGGGGTTTTTTTCATGGGAGGAAATGTTAAGATATGGCAAGATTGCAATTTAGGCTTGGGCATCAGAAACTAGTCTGATGCCAGAAGAAAAGTCAACTCTTCCAAAATTATGTGCTTCTCTCCTTACTTCACTGACCTCACAGCAGTAAAATCCCACTTTACTTGCTGAATTACAAATTCCCTCTGTATCCTCTGCTGCTTAGAATAACTTAATAAATAAAATCACTTTAGAATTTTGTATTCAAAATTGTGCCTCCTGCAGCTTTGCAGAAATTTACTCTTACTTCAAGTGGATATGAAGAAGAGACTGCTCAATGGACTGATACAGAAGAACTGAAGAAGAGCATGAGGCAGTATAAAACACCACACCGTCAGAGATACAGGTTAAAAACCTCAAAAACAAACATGGGGCCATTCAGTGAAAGAGGAAAATAGGCATAAGCAGCACTGGAAAAATTTGTTCCCCTCTAATCCACAGGAAGTGTTTGTAATCTGCATAGCAAGAATAAGGAAAAAGAATGGAGTTTTAAAGGACTTGGGGGCTTAAACCTTTAAATGCCCCAAATCAAATGTCAATTAAATGCTCTTGCCCAGTAACACCAGGTTGTCTGCATCTCTGCACTCAGGGCTGCCCGCTGCTTTTCTTGGGGACAAGCTGTCTGCAAGTCAGCACTTACACCTCTCTGAAGGTTAAACATTAAGAGACTTTTTAAAGAACTTCCCTCTATTTGCTCAGGAAGGGGAGAAGCTTAAGACAAAACCTGCATTATTCTACACAGCGATGATCAACTATTCATACATATTGGAACAGTGACTTTGGTTAGGACACGAGAATATTCAGGCATGTAGAAAGAAGAGAGAAAAATATGTGTAGCTCCTGCTCTTAGGCTGAGAATCTTATTAGGCAACCTCCTTTTGCCTCCACTCCTTATACACACCATTTCAACTGCAACTCTACAAATTAATCAGTCATTAAAATGGATTTACCAAGACTGCAAGAAGAGCTGTTACATATTCTGAAGTGTCTGTCCCTCCACTGCAGATAAGCATGCCTTATGCCTGCAAATTTAATCACCTTTAAAAAGCACGACATTTATGCAGACAAGATATGCCATATTCTCTATCACCTCTCTCTGTGACTATGGAAGCACAATAGTTCCTGCTAATAAGCTGAAATTTAGTCTGGCTAATGGGAAGGAAGGTGAGGTGGTTGATAACTTCATTAAGCATGTTGAGTTCAAGTACTAAGCCACAACCACTGCAAAGCGAGTAACACTTCCAAAACCCAGTGTGGATCTTGCATGCATCCAGCAGAACTGTAGGAATAATGAGCCTGATTCTTATCAGTCATGTTTATATATTCGTTTCAGAATATAAGCATGCAATCAAGGTAGTGAATACATAATACTTCAATACAGTGAAAAGACAGATTCACAAAACACTGAAGGTTCTGCTCATCATATTCTCTAACTGATGGGACTGAACAGTGGGGAGATCAAGCAGCGACATTCTGAAGAAGGTTTTTCCTAACCCTGCAAGGGTTACAGTTAAAATTTCAAGAACAGTCTGAAAAGATATTGTAAATACCAGAAAGTTAAAAAGAGGCAAGGATTGTGTCATCTCTAAAGCCAGACTAACTGGGGTACCTTGTTCACTGAAACTTCAACTACCTTGGCATGACTGCATGGTCTTGAGAACTCAGAGATCTTCACAAAATTATCTCATCACAGAAGCCCACACATTACCACCAGAAACAAGGAGATAAGGTCTATGAAATTTGTTAGAACCAAACTTCTCACAGACAACTTGGAGCTTGTGTGATTAACTGGATATGACATTATATATCCATAAGGTAACAGAAAGGAGCTTTAAGAATTTTCTATGAGCCATTTTATCTGCTACTGATATGCAGGCATCACTGACACATAAAATGCTGAGCTTTATTCGGCATCACATTATCAAAACTGCAGAGCATACTTAGCACCAGAAATCAAACCAGACAAAAATGAGACTGCAAAAGCACACCTAGGATTATTTCCTACTTGGCAGAGGCTGTTGATCAGGCAGCAGATATTCTCTAGCACTACTCTAGAACTTTTTGAGCTAATGAAAAGTATTTTTCCACAGTGCTTAAGCAACAAGAAATCCTGGTCACCAGTTATAGAGTGCAGATCCAGAATGAAAAAAAAGCACCCAGAAAAAAACCCCAACCAACCAATCAACCAACAAAAGTAGCATTTTCAAGAGGAATTTGGTCACTGCTTAGATTGTGAGACTGACATCTGCAACTAGCCAAAACAAGTAGAGCTGGGGGTGATCATAGCTCATTCCATCTGGTTTCAGATTCTCACAGCAATCACTTAACTCAGTATGAAGGTGAGATTTTTTAATGCCAGAGGCTTGTTTTCTGTTGCAGAACAGTTTGACTCTTGCTTCCATACAGTAAAAATTCCCACACTTTGCACTATCCTTGACAGCAAAGACATTTATAATGCATCTTCCATTATTCACGTCAACATTTGTTGGATCGTGTGGGAATGCGTCGTATTGTACAACTTACCTGTCTGCAGGAGTGAGGAATAGACACTGCTTTTTTTCAGGGCAGCATAGGGTATTTGAAATCAGCAGAAAGCTTCATTAAGAGAAGACTTACTACATAGATCAGTCTGATACTTAATAAAATCGAGAAAATTACATGAACAGTCTAATAGGTTCGATAACAAGATTCCTTGCATCCATAATGTTTTTTAACATGTGTTCTTTAGTTTGCTACTGATCACTGATATTTACATTCTTCACAGAGCTGAGGTAACAAGGCAGGAATTTTAATTCTCAGTATTTTGCAAAGAACTGTATTAGAAGTTCTGGGGAGTGAGTCAGAGCTCTGTATTGAGATGCACAGTCCCCATAAACTGAGCAGCTCTCCCACTAATAGTTGTAGTGATACCTGAAGACAGACTTCTCTTGCACAAGGTCTTTGATCCAAAATTCACTGGCCCTTTGAAAAGCTGTCCTTTGTGATTCAGATTTTGCAGTTGGCTAGGATATCTACTAAAGACAGCATGGCTACAGTTTCATTGGCCAGAGAGTGCTAGACTAAGGCATTTCGCAAATAGCTTTGCTACCTTGGGAAATCCATAAAAGGATACCCTTTTGTTCAAATTATGATTTGGTCTTGTTAGATCCAGTTCTTAATTTTGGGCTGCGTAGACAGCGGCCCAGAAGCATGCTGTCCTGCAAGCTAGTCCTAGATGTGCAAAGATGAAAGCAAACATCCTCCTGAGTTTCAGATGGCACGCTGAGGAAAAGCACATGAATCTGAAATATATGGGGAAAGAGAAGACTGTCCCTGAAGGAGGCAGTTTTCTTGTTCCTCAGTGGTCAAGTTCTCCTCTTCAAAAGGTTGCCACCAGTATGGAGAACTTAGGGTAGTTAACTGTAAGCTCTTACATCCCTACACTTCAATTTTTCTGAGCATATACAGACATTGAGAGGCTGGCTTCTAAATGTTAGCCCTGCTTTATGCCAATCTGGTCTCGAGAAAAACATGCTCCTTGTTATTGCTCTGGGACCTGTTCTCCTGCTGCGGGAATAAATCTATAACCACTGCTTTAGCTGACAGACGCTTAAGTCCAAGACACCAGAACCCTTATCTGTTCAGCTGCTGAGTCATATTCACAGATTATGAACGCAAAACCCGTTATGCTGTCAGAACTCCAAGGAAGCAAATCTTTAAAAACCGTAAAGCATGCTGTATTGCAACCAACTATTAAACTATAGAGCTTAATAACCTAGGATCCCTGTGAGCAATACTGCACTGCTCTGATAATGCTTGCACACTCAATATATACTGCCAATATCGTTTCCAGGACATGTTGACAAATATATGCAAGACCTCCAGACTTATCACCAGAGAAGAGTGATGTGATGACTTCAGAATACAACTACTGCTGTGCTGGAGTGGATGGCTGGAAAGGGACCACGTGACAAAGTAATGTCACACGTTTCCAAGCCTGTTTTCTCTTCCTCAACACAAGTAAGCTGACTTCTCTTATTTTGGTAGGTAGAACTCAAAGGACAGATGCAGTTCATCACTATTACCACTGAAACTTTAGCAGTAAATAGAAAAACAAATATGCTCTCTAGTCCTTCCAATTTAACAGCTAGGATCTTGCAGCTCATAAAAAGCAAAAGATATTCTGTAGTCATGAAAAATACACCTCTTGAAACAATGGTTTAATGTAGACTTTGTGCTCAAGGTCAGTAGTGACATAGGGAATAAAACCTTAATTATTGGGAAGAGGTCAGCAAGCTGTAACTCTATGGTCTCCTTGTCTCCTGCATTTTCTTTATACCTTGCTTTCAGTCTTCCAGTATCGGAAAAGTGCAGATGATTTAACTTTAAATAAATGCAGAATCCTTCCTGAAGAACAATCCTTCCACAAGATCAGAGGTAACACAGCATGTAACTCTGAAGTGATGAGATGCACCACATCCAGAATTACCTTCTTCTGAAGCTGATAGCAAAGCTCACCACATCATCCCTGTTAGTACTGCACCAGATGTTTTGGCACGAATACCAAGTTGTCACACATGCCAGATGTTCCTCTGCTGCAACCTGAGCACAGCATTATGCCAGGTCATGGCATGGATCACCTGACTACGGCAGAATGGGCTTCTCTTCTTGAATCAGGTGCAGCTCAGGACTGCTCAGCCAGAACTTGCTCCTCCTCACACGCCCAAGTAAGAGTGGGGTGAACTCATCAGTTATTTGTCAGAAACCTGCCATTCCATTCCAAAATAAGATAAGATGCTATCAGGCTGCTAAGGACATAATGCCAGTATGTGACCAGGCCTTTCTCATAAGGATATGGAGATGTTTTTTTTATTTTGTTAGAAAACGTAGCATTTCCTTTTACTTTGTGAATGGCCAAGCTGATTTCAGGCCTGTCTTGCTGAGAGTTTCCTTTTTGCTCTTCATTAATTTCTCTGGCATCACACAATGCAGTTTCCACCTTCAACATCAGGCTAAACAGGACTAAGGGGAGTTCATAACCACTCACCACCCAATACTGTGCACTCCCAATGGAAAAAGCAAATATTTGCATTTTTTCCTAAAATTTATTACAGCAAAATCTGTCCCTGATATACTGATGTACTTTCACTGATATACTTAAGCCAGGAGCACGGCTAACAGTATCACTGGCAAGCATCATGCTGTTCTTTGTTTGTTAGCCAGATGGTACAACTAAAACATTTGTCCTGTTCACTGAAGGTGGCATAAAAAGGCAATTTGACACAAAAAAAACCCAGTAGTGTAAAGCAGTTACAGGAACTAACCAGAACATATAAAGGCAGTACCTGTCCCTCAAAAGTTATTAAATTTTTATTGACTACAATTCCCAATTTTTAATCCTGTATTTGACTATTTTTTGAAAGCAGTCAAGAAACAGGCATTTGGACCTCTCTTGGCATCACGAAGTTAATCACTATCACAGCTGACTGCATCTTACACGTTGTTCCATCAATGCTCCTACCTATGATGGAGTGCTTCAGAAGATTTACAATGAGCCACTCACTGTGCCACTGTGTTTTATAATCTGCACTGCCCCATTCTGCACTGATTCAACTTTATACCAAAACAAAAACCACCTGGCAGAACCTTAAAGAGCGTGGGAACATACCTCAAGAGACTGCAGCCTCCTCTTCGAGGAAGGTATAATAAAGCCCAGCAATTACTTTAAAATAAAGAAGCTGACAACAAGACTTTATGCAAGTGCCCTGTTACCAAAACATGAACTGACTGCTTGGCTGGAAATAATAAGGAATATTATTCACCTTCACAGCACAATGTAACGTTCATGTTCAATTTGAGGTATGGGGAACAAGGATCAGAACTTGACAATGGAAGATTTTGCTGAATGGAAGGATATATGAAGACATTTCTACTCTTCTACTTAATTAGCTACTGTTAAATTGGGTTGTTATATTTCATTAGATCTAGCCGCTGCCACAAAGGGTACCAAAGATTTAGGATGGAAATAAGACCCATTTGATTTAACTTAAAAAATATTTGATTTCAGTAATTTTTCGGAGCAAAGGACGTTACTGATTTGCTGTAGCAGTTTAGGGAAAGTATCACATTAACGGCTCTTGTATCAATTTAGGCTTTGAAGATAAACTCTGCTACTTACTAGTTTAACCCATTAAAAGAAAAAGCTTACAATATCACTGCTGGAGAGTGATGACACAGAGGAGGCAGATGAACCAGAGGATAACTGCTGTGTACTGGCCAGTGACAACGCCAAGTGTTGATTGTAAGATGGTTCAGAGTCTCTGTTCTGCTGCTGTTCTCCATTGCAGAGAGCTATCTGGTCTCTTATTTTCAACCTATTATCTGTTAACAGAAAACATAAGTATCATTTGAGAGCACAGAATACAAACACGTGGGCCTTGAAGTCTAAGAAGAGCTGCAGTTTAACAAGCTAATTGAAAAACAGGCTCAAAGAAAACTAATCTTGGGTTAGAAAGTTACAAGTTCCTTTTATTTTTTTCCTGTATATCTGAATGATTAATTTCAAGGCATGAGTATTTTGAATTACATCAAATTCAAGAAAAAATTTTAAGTTGGTTTCCTGCTATACCTACCAAGTTCAGGTGATAAATTAATTTTGCTCCCCCACTTCTTTTTAATCCAGGCCCTGTAGTCAATCACTTCTTGGGTCACTTTGATGATTCTACCTAATGTGCTAAAAAAATTTTTCAATTAAGTATTAAACAAAGACTGTTGGTTACATATTTGCAAGCATTTTAACAAGCTACCAAATTATGCTAGAAGTCAGTTTAAGATATCCCTAACCAAAGAATCTTTTTGAACTTTTTTTAGCACACCATTTAATCCACTGAAGCACCACTTACATTCAAATTATTTTTCTTCTACCATACTAACATGCAAGCAAGTGACACAGAGGTAAGATTTTTACTCTGTATTTCTAAATGGAGTGCATATTAACTATAAAGAATGTAAATGCTGGTAACAGTGTACTTGATAAAAGCAATTTAAAGTTCTTGTATTTTTCCATACGGAAAGTTTTTTCCACAGAATCTGGATTATAAACAGGTATGGGATGCATGGAAGACACAAACATCCCAGCACCACAACTGACTGTCTGGAGACAGAGACCTTCACTAATCCTTGCTTCCAGATTTACAAAATAACTTATAAGGTGTTAAGGCCCCCAGAATTATAAAGGAAGTACCATGGATCGTGAGGTAGTGGAACAAGAAACAGACTGGCTCCAAAACAAGTTAGAGTTTTAATAAATTCATAACAGTAAGAGGCTCAGAGAAAAATCTTACCTGGTCCTGCTGAACAGTGACCAGTTATCAACAAAGTAGTGTTTTTCCAACACACTTGCCCAACATTCAGCTATTTGAATCATACTTCTTGAGCAGGAGTGATTTGTCTTCTTGTTTGAGAGAGAAATTTTCAAGCTTTCTTTTCATCAGAGACTAGGCCCTGAAACACTAACTATAAACTCCACGCTCAAGACACATGAAGAAATGACTATTGCACAAAACTGGGCTGTGCAAAGTTACCACTTTGGAGCAGGTAATGTTCTTTTTTTTTAAAATCTTCAATGGTTATATTAAAGTTTATTTTGTATTTCACATCATAGAGGCACTTTGTACCTGTGCCGGAGTTTTCTTTTGGTTTAGGTGTACAAGGGGAAGGCAGGACATACAAAACCCTAATATATTTAGACTACCTTTATTAGGTTTCACAGTAACACTTAAAAGTAGCAATAATTCTCCTACTGTCCTAGGGATTACTATTTCATGCAAGAGCAAATACCACATGTTGCATGTTAGTCTTCCAGCTTTAAAGACATGTTACTGTTAGTACTGAAAAAGTCAGTCCAGCATTTTAAGCAAACATTGAACCAAATAATATCATCTAAATGACAAGTCCAATAGCTGCAGATGGGCCACCAGGATGGAAAGCATGTCATCCACCATTCTATTTATGTAACACAGGTAAAATGATGCATGCTGGAAAATAAAACCTTGAATTTTACAGGCAGAATTAAAGGTGTGGTTGTTACCACTCAGAAACTAAAGATCTGGGTTATAATAGATGATTCTTTGGAAACCACAGTTCAATAGCTAAGCAGAGCACACTAAGAAAAGAAAGAATAAACCAGAGGATCACATTTTGTTAAGGTATACTTCCATGATGTTACAGCATTTTAAATCCTCCATGCAGTCCTGGTTTCTCAGCCTCAAAAAGTCAGTTGAACAAGAGGAGACAGAATGAAGGTGCAGATGACCAAAATCAGCTGTGGCCCTACAGCTGCAGTTCCCAAGACAGCAATGCCAGCATGGGACTCAAACCCGCACCAGCTGGGTCTCTTCAGCACCGGGATAGGAAAGGAAATCCTGCAGTTAAAATGTTTCATCTGAGAATGCCTCCAGAAAGAGTTGAGTTTTTACTCCAGGATAATGCATGAAGGTCACAACTACCAGCAGCTGTGCTCTGAGAACTAGAAAGTGAATATGGGCTGAGTAACAGAAGCTCTTACAGATAAGGAGTTTGTCAAGCCCAATGCTTCTTGGGAGTACCTTCCTGGAAGTAAATCAGTACTCATAACTTCACATACCAGAGGCAAAATGAACAATACAGGCTGGCATTTTTATCAGACTGGGTGACTGATATACAAAAATGCCTCCTATCAAACAGGCATAACGAGTGAAGCAACTGCTACACCAAAAATTGTGGCAGATTTGCATGCACAGAATGAGGGAATATGTTCTTCCACCAGTTCCCTTCCAAGAGCACAGAGATCAAAGCCCTCAACTCTCTTTTTTGGTGTAAAGATAGAAAAAAAAGGACATTCACTAAGTTACGAGGTCAGGAGTCCAAAGGCAGATCCATGCTATATTGTTTGTGCAGCAAAATTAAAAGCATTCATTATGAGACATCAGAAACTGAAAGGTGATTAGGGTTATACTGACACATACTCAATATAGCAGCAAAGAAAGAGGAAGCAAGTGTGATCAAACCGGGTACTGATCTCAAAGAACATCATTTCCTACGTATGGGACTTGAGCATATCCATGGGTTCCAGGAACAATTTTTTAAAACAGGCATTTGAAAATTGTGCTTAGATCTGTTTTCAACACCGAAAATCCTTAGGAACAAAAGAACCTATTAATCTACCCTACCTTTACTAAGAGAAAATGTCATGCATTTGGAGATTTATTTTGACTGAGGCCAGAATTTCTACAGATGTCTGAGACAATTCTTCAAAGATGCTTGTTTGGAAGACATGAAAAAATACAGTTAACTGGTTAGTAAAATTAGACAGCTCTCCTGAGAAAGATGCCCCTTGAAGTTTTTTCCCTTAATATTATCATATAGTAAGACCAGGAATAAGCCATTTACAGATCTAGTTTATTTTATTGTAAAAATTCAGAAGCTCCTCCTTCTACACGCTGCAAGATCTTGGTTCACAGCGACACTTTGTAACTCTCATTACAGCACAACTACTGATCTTAAGATCACTCTTAAAAGGATCAGAGTGATGACACCACATTCAGCAAAATCAAATACATAAAGCTCCACATGAACGAGCAAGTAGTAGAGCCTGAAAAAATCATCAAGTCTGGGAAAAAATGGTCAAAATAACTCAAATAACCCCCAGGTATTAAAAGTGCAATATAACCTAAAAGCACACTGAGGTGCACCTGAGAAGGATCTCCTTGAGCATGAGGATTAAAAAAAACCCCCAAACCTAAAACCTTTAGCACAACAAATACTCTGTGTAGAAAAAGCTGGGATTACTGACACCTTTTAAGGGACAGAAGGCATTCTAGTGACAGCTCCCAGACCTATTTTGGCCAACCTGTGGCAACCTAAACGTAACATACAGACTTGCCAGCAGTTAGATCAGTTGAGCTGTACACTAGGAAGAGACCAAGCAACTTTCCAAGCACAGAGACGGAAAAACCACTTTTTGTCTGGCTATGGTTGTTCTGAAGAGTATCAACTGTACATGACAACTGCAGACATGCAGTAGGAAACTGCCTAGGCTTTCTCAAACTCTGACCTGTTGGCATGACAGTCTCTTTCCCTTATCCACCTGCACCACATCTAGCACAATACAGAAAATTTCCAAAGTCTTATTTATACTGAAGGGCACATGACAGCAAAACCAAGTCTTGCATTCCTCATTCCATATGACCTCATCTGCTTCCCAAACATGGCTAGAGAGCTGTTTAGAGATGCAGTCTGAGCATGCATTCACAGCTGAACTGTGACAGACCAGCGTGTGAGCCAACACCCCAATCTGCAAAACATAAATATTAACCTAAGGATGGATTTCTGTCATATCCAGACCAGCATAACCTGTCCCTCTCGCCTCAAATGTGAACTCCAGTTGCATCTCTTGTTCCTCATCTGTCCATCGTCAGCCACATGCTGGATCAACTTCTTGATGTGACAGAAGCATTGAGATACTTGTTCTCAGTCAGACCAGAAAGTCCATCTGACTCACCTTCTGACTGGAGGATTGCTAGAGCTCACACAAGGCAAGATTCAGACTGAGAAGGAAAAGCACAGCTTAAGGTTAATTTCATGTTATACCTTGCCCAGCTTTTAGGCTGGGCAAGGTATAACATGAAATTACACCTCAATATAAAGGCCACGGACAGGGTGGTAACCAATAATACACTACTTAAATGAACATGAATCAATAAGCAAGAGCTTGTTGCCAAATATCTGCAAAGTTTCCCGTGGTTCCATCAAGAAACAACTGGAAAAATGGTCACTGACTGTTGTGGTTTTAGTAGAGGGGAGGGGGCCATAAAGATGGCTCCTGTGAGAAGCTTCTGGAATTCTTCACCATTTCCAGCAGAGCCAATCTCTGATGGCTCTGAAGATGATGGACATGCCACTGGCCATGTTTGGGCCAGTGAGAAAGGTTGGTTACGCCTCTGGGATGACAGATTTAAGGAAAAATCAAAACAAAATGTGCACGCAGCTGCTTTTAGTTAGAGAAGGAGGAGGATGTGAGAACATGTGAGGGAAAACAACATGGAGACACCAAGGGCAGTGGAGAAGGAGGGAGAGGAGGTGCCCCAGGCTCTGGAGCTGAGATTCCTCTGCAGGCCGTAGTGAGCCCATGGTGAGGCGGGGTGTCCCCCCTGCAGTCCATGGGGTCCATGAGGGATGCAGAGCCACCCGCAGTCCGTGGGTGAGGTGCCAGCATTGNGACTGACCTGAACCCCCACACCCTGCCCCCCTTGCACTGTTGGTGGGAGGGAGGGAGGGGTGGGGAGTGAAAAGAAGGGTGTCTTTTAAAGGTTTAGTTTATTTCTCATATCCTCCTTCTAACTCAGGTAGTAATAAATTTCACTTTGCAACTTTAAGCTGAGCCTGGTTTGTCCTTGGAGCATTTTCTCCCGGTTCCTTATCTCAACTCATAGACCTCTGAGTTAATTCCCTCAGGTTTTTTTCCCCCCTCTCCTTCCCTCCTTTGCCCAGCTGTGGCAGGGGAGGGAACGAGTGAGCGGCTGCCCTGGGTGCCTGGCACTTTGCCAGACTCAAAACTGCGAGTCCAAAGAAACACAATGAAGCTGGTAAAGGGTCTGGAGCACAAGTCCTGTGAGAATCAGGGTTGTTTAACCTGGAAAAAAAGGAAGCTCAGGGTGAACCTTATCATTCTCTACAACTACCTAAACAGAGGTTGTACCAGGAGGATGTTGGTCTCTTCTCCCAGGTAACAAGTGAAAGCATAAGAGGAAATAGCCTCAGGCTGCACCACAGAAGGTTTCATCAACAAGCAGGTTATCAAGCACTGGAACAGGGCGTCCAGGGAAGCGATGAAGTTACTGTCCCTGGGTGTATTTAAAAGCCACGTAAATGTGGCACTGAGGGACGTGTTTTAGTGGTGAACACAGTAGGGGCTGGGTTAACAACTGAACCCAGTGATCTTAGGGGTCTTTTCCAACCTAAATGATTTAATGAAAATATAATTCCTCCCAGACTAAAGAAGTGAGCTCACTTAAGATGGCACTCTTTCCCAGAGACAGTCTAGGGGCAAAGATCACATGAAGGCTGTTCAAAGCATATACTGACACCAATCCTTAAACAGGAGATATCCTGTCCATAACTATATTTCACAGCTAGACTCATGTCTCTGTGGCCCTAAATATTAAGAAATCAATCATGACTTTCAATCACCTTGGCTGAAGACACACCACCAAACTCTACCTTGCATACAAGTTGCACAAGTTCAAAATGGATCAGTCTCTTTATTTTCCTAAGAGAAAACTCATTTTTCCAAGATGACAGGAAGCTTTTTGCTCTAATGAAATCAACTAAACTGTCAGTCAAGCTCTCCTGAGCTGTTCTTGGAAGGGGATAGGTGAGATTGACTGGGGACAAAATAGTGTTAAGGTAATTTCTGCAGCTGTAAGAATTACCTTCAGGATTCAGCTGATTACTGTTACCACTGGGAAGAAAGCTCTTCCTTGACAGAAGACAGCTTTTAATTCCCACTACACCTCAGATGTTCTGTTTGGAAGCCTGAATGAAGATGGTGATAAGAGTGATGTGAATCTATCCCTTATTATTCTGTGGGATTTGCTACTGCAGAATATGGAGAAGAAAAAAGCCTATGCTGCGGAAGGACTAAAATCCGACTTTCTTTTCCCCACTGGAAATATCAGAAGCAGCAGCTGTCTAGAAAGCCTGAAATTAACAGAGATATTTGGTCATTTGTGTTGGACTGACCCTGAAAAAGAACCGTAACAATCACCAAGAAAGATGTGAAATCTACTGATGACACTGAGAGTGTCATCTACCAGACAGAACTCTGTACACAGAAACCATCCCTGGAAAGAGGAAATATGAATTCAAACCCATCAGATAGTTCAAGAATAAACCAACCAGGTCTAATTAGGACAAAACTGAATAAACTCAACCTGGAGAGTTCAGCCTCCTGCAACCTCCTCTCCTCTCAAGTACTCTTCATCTAGTCTTGGTCGATCTAGTAGAATGTCATGTAGCCAGTCCCTGGTCTTAAATGGAGCCTATTGTTTATAGTGACAGTTAATTTAACTTACCTACTAACAAGTCTAGAAAAGGGAAGAAATGGATCAGGACAAAGGGCTCCCAGATGGCCAGGCTTTAGGTCAGGCCACCAAAAAAGTTTTTATACAGACCATGGACCACTCTGCCTTTCAGCAAGAAGAGGGATCCACAAACATACCTGGGTTACCCAAGCACATCAGGTTTAACTGAGACCGAACATGGACAGTTGATTTCTGCAACAAATTTATTACCAAACAGCTCAAGTCCCTTGGCACTGGTGCTAGTGGAACTATATGTATACAGAACTTCGTGAATGCTGTTGCTCTTGCCAGCCAGTGGCATGGTGGGTTCTGAGATTCAGATGTCACTGGCACAGACAGCCCAGAACTCGCAGACAGGTCAGACATAACACCTGAACATTGCTGCTGGAACTGCTCCACCGTTTTGCAGTTGTGAACAAAATCCAAGCATTTCCCAGATACAGTAACAAGCGCAAGCCCATGCAAAGTGCACATATTGATGACCCCTGAGGCTTCCATTAAATGCTTTACAAATACACTTTTTGATATCTGAAGAAAACACGGATACCTCATAAGAGAATGACTGTATCCTTCACAGAAAAACAGAGGAGTTAATGGAGACCAGGACCCAAGGCAAGCAAAACTCCAGGAATCCCTAAATTATTCTATCTGTACTTGGGTAAGAACAAAGCTTCATTCGCTACCAAGAATTGTCAGCCAATACACATTTAACGGACACCCCTTTAATATATCTTAAAGCAGCAGTCTCAAATGTCAGTGTGCAACACTCTGTACCACTCCTTCTGTACCTCCATCAGAGTGCAGTCTCAACCTTTAGTTGAGAATTAGTGAATTTAATACCACTATTATTAAAATACCACCATTTAAAACCTAAAGGATTTACAGTCACTCTTAAAGTACTGTCAGTTTTAAACTCACAAGTGAAAGACGACATCCACTTTGATGTAAACTTACTACAGGAAAACTGTTTCACCTTCCAATGACATTAATGCTGGAAGTTTACCTGATGACTAGTTTGCAATTGCATCGAGACGGTTTATGTGACTTGTTCAACCATCCTTCCCTGTGATTAGTTGGGGAGCTCAAAGCCATTGGGATTTTAGGGAAGTCTCAGGGAAGAGACATCCTCTGATTAGCCCAAATTCACACTGAGGGTTAGAACAAAAGGTGCTAGAGCAGACACATGAATGGAAATACCACTTGGCTGCCAGACCTTCATTGTCTGTCTCCTTCCCTTTCAAAAAAACAAACTGCAAAGGTGAGAGCTCAGAAAGTACTCGTTGTGTTTTTATGAAAGACACTAAGAACTGCATTAAAAATGGCATGTCTAGAAGTATGCTACTTTTAATGGCAGTTCTGGCATCATGAGCAAATAGAACTGATTCTATCAATTTTCTTAATATAGTATTTTTAATTCTTTAATTCTTTTAATTCTTTAATCCTTAAATGCATATAAAGTCTTTTAAAACAGCTTACAGGGGCATGTGTTAAAGAACCAGGGAAATTCTTAGCCTTATTGTCTAGTTTTCTAATTGTTTAAACAAGCAATTTGATCACACACATTTCTTTCTGTCACAATACAGACATGCATCATACTGAACATTAAACCAGCAAACCCTCCTTTGAAATACTTCAAACAGAATGTCTGAGGAAGGACCAATCGTCTTCTGGCTCCCTTCCACACTAAAAAAAAAAATCTCACATTGGACTCATCCCGGGTTTTATCATACTCTCTTCATTTCAATGCTGCACGTTGAGGCATTGCACTCTCACATCCCTGGGCAGCTTAAATTTCTGTGCAGATTTCAATACAACCACAGTTACACAACAAACAATATTATTTTTATGGATCTAGACCCAAACATTCCTAACTGATTACACAGACAAATGGATATTGAAAAAGTGAACTAATTACCTCTCTGAATCTCTATTTGGATATGATCTTGCAAGTGGTGATACTGCATGGCTAAGAACAATGTAGGCATAATCAAAAACTTGTTTCACTTGCATGGCACCGTAAGAACTTCTGCCAACGTCGTTTCCTGAAATAATGTGACAGTCATCAGATCACCTTTTTTTAATATCAGTTACCAAAAAATTATTCATACTTGAAGTTCAGAAGCCTTAACAATACAGCTTAACTCTGTTTAAAGCAGTTATCCCATCCTAGCCACATCGAAACACCGAAGTGTGCCTATCTCAATAAAAGAAGTTGACCTTATGAATGACATTTAACATTATACATTCAATTCACCACTTTTTAAATACCCACATATTGCACTTGGAAGAAACAGAGCACAGAAATCAGCTTAAAGCTCTTAGAGCTGTCTTCAAGAGGGAACCTACCAAGCTTAAAGCATCATGTCTCACTTACCAGAAGAGCTCCTGCAGGCCAAATTCAATTTAAAATTTCACTTGTGTAACCACATGATCTTCATTGGGTCAGACAGACTCACATCAAACCCTCTCTAACCTTATCGAAACTACAGATTAATAAACCAGCACATACAGATATTTATCTCCACAGGATAAGCCGGTTTTTCAAAAAATCTATCATAGAAGATTCCAGAAGCATTTACAGCATTGGTTTTTGATCAAGTTCGTGGCACTCTCAACTGCCCTTCTTTAGGCATGAGTGACATTTTAAGTGGAACTCTTTCCAAACCGAGTGCCATGTGAGGAACTGCAGAAGTTAAGACCATGCTACACCTTCTGTATCAGTGACAATGTACAAGAACAGATCTCCCATCTGATACCTAGAAAAACCTTGCTATTACCAGCAGAAAGCATTTGGGGGCTTTCTGTAGATGTGTTTGGCACCAGACACCAAGATTCACTGTCAGCACTCAACTGAAGAAGCACAAATAAAACTGCTTTCAAATTGCATAAAATACAGACTGGGTCTTGAGTGGGTAGAAAACTGCTGACAGTGAAAGGCTTCCTCCTTCAGAATGATAGGTGAAATGCTGTGAGAACACTAGGAAGGGATGAACCACCAAGTATGAAAATCAGATCAGGGCCCACGAATAAAAGAAATCAATGAAAAACTGATGGGTAAAGGATAGAATCCATCCTTTGGAGGACTGAATCCAACAAAGCTGAATTTGACTTTAGAGGAACCCTTCACTCCCCCTAAGGTTTTTTGTCCAGCAAGCCACTATAGACAAATATAATGAAATCTGCCATCCAGGGAAAAAAACACAGCCTTGGCTTTACACATTTTAATCCTTTCAAAATTCTCCAACCATAATGCCACTCTAACAGAAAAGCATAATCAACAGAAATTAACTGAAAACATAAGAGCATTTTGGGAAAGCAGATTTTTTTTTTCCAGTAATTCACATGGTCAAATAAAAACTGATGAAGAAATACTTTCTGTTCACTGCCATAACTGAGTATCCTGCTCTGTGGTATCCAGCAGCCCCGAGGTTCAAAGTCACAGAAGCCTCTCCAAATGGTTTATTTACTATTGGGCTCTATCCTGAAGTAAAAGCAGACATCAGTGTGGGCCCTAGGACAGTGACTCCAGGAGGAAACACGCGGTGATGTTCTTCACAGAGGACTTCACAAAGGACTTAGTCCAAAGGCAGCTGAAAAGTGGCCAGGTTATTTTAGTGGTCACGGAATCAGAATACAATGTTAATTCTACCAGAAAAGAAATTATTAATTCAGCATAGGTTTTTCAGAGCCAAGACACTTGTGTCCAGCCATGTAATGAGATGCTAAACATATATATGTAAGAGAATTAAATTGAGAAGCAATACAGAAATGGAATACGTACAAGTGGCTAAACACACATTATTGCACCACTACCACTAAATTCGAGTCCATCTATGGTTGGACTTGATGTTGGGGCTCTTTTCCAACGTAAATAATTCTATAAATTCACATGACATGAATTAAGAATACACACTCAAACAATCTCTATTGGTTTAGTCTAACCTAATGCTAGGCAGGTACATCTGACATGTATCCTGCATAAAGTTACACCAAAATGAAGACAGGGCTGCCACAAAATATTGGTTATTCCTTCCATCAGTTGTCGCTACCTCTTCTGTTGTGCCAGCAAAAGAAATCATAAGCCTTCCCTAATCCACTTGCAGTAAACTTGGGCGGTTTAGTTTAAAACAATGAAGTTTTGTTTGAGTCTTGATTGAAGCAGAGTTGAGAAGAGCAGAATAGCTGATGCCATACCAAGCTTAGGTTCCTGGATTGCCTCATCCTGCACCTGTAACTAGTTCATAAAAGTGTCTGAATTAACAGGTCTTAATCAATGATAGAGTCTGCAGAGCTTCTGACTTGGGCTGCAGCTGGAGCTACTGTGAACTGCACCCGTCACGTCTGGATAGAGGTGACCCCACACAATCCAGAGAGTAGCACATTAAAGAAGCCAGAAGATCCCACATTAGCATTTGCTGTCCTGAACAGATTTTCTTCTGGGAGATCACTCTCATTAAAGAACCATGTCTTACATAAGTGAGCATCCTTCTTTTGTCACAATCTAGACTGATGAGTTAAAGCACGCAACCCAAATGCTGTCACTCTTTAAAAAAATCATACATACTTCAGTCCTCAGAGGTACATTAGCAGATAACAATGGTGTGTGAATTCATGTATAATTCAATCCTTATCCTTTCTTACAAAGCCTTCATCCCTAAAGGAGCATGTCCAAAATTTCCATCACTTGCTATCAGTATTACCACTCCACCAGGTAGCCTTCCTTTACCTGAAGCAGTTTTAAGAACACAGCCTGAAAAGGTAAAGGTAAGACCATGAGCTAGGACTGAAGCAGACCCGTTTATGTAAAGCCATTTGCTAGTAAAGAGATTTTTGCAACATTCAGCATTAAAGAGGTGCTTTCAAATGCTAACTTCAATGTATCTGTGTAATTTTATAAACACATATGTTTTATACACACACACAAACATATATATCTGCAGGTTTTAATGACCAATAGCTGATACTGAAAAGCTGCAAGGAATAATTTTGGGCAGCCACTAAGGCTAAAAGAGATAATCTCAATAGGTGTTCCAATCTCAAATCTATTTGCTTCCTGTACTTGTGACCTATCAAGATGCAGAAGCAAGCAACATGAAGCGTAATAAACCCTGCAAGTTAAAGAGTCTCTCTTCAAAGAAAACACATTGAATTTAAGGTTTAGAACTTTCATTAGTGCCCACAGCAATTCAGAATTAAGAACAAACTTTCTCATGGAAGGAGCAGCACAGGTGGAACTCCAAGTTTTAAACCTGGTGTTAAAGAGTAGCAATTTAGCTATTCCAGACACTGCCAGTCTGAAACTAGATCAAAATCATTTCTGTTCTGAGCATCAGAAACTACTGGAGGACCTTGATAACCACCTGATTCACAAAGGTATAAAATAAGAAGCCTCCCTAACAGTCTGCTGAATAAGTGCTAAGATTGTTTTACAGCCACAGATTAAAAGATTTGTCTCCTGCAAACAGTTATGTCTTTCAGCTGCTAGATACTGCTAGACCAGCTCCAGAAAAACCTTTTCTAAGACGACATCATTGGCCCTGCTCCAACACATTCCTGGGAACAAACTTCTGAGTCCTGGCTTTGCAGTTCTCCTTAATAAATGCTTTTACTTTTTACATATTTTACAAAAAGTCCAAGTGCTTCGAGAAACTGAAATCGTGCAGCTATATGACATTTATGGAAACTCCCTCCTTTAGATAATGCTACGGGAATGATTTTCATCTCATGACCCTGTCCTAGGACACTAACTCAAGATGAAAGATTTTAGACTGTGAACAAAGATCAAGTTTAAACAATTACTTCAAAATGCATCACTGCTAGATTAGTCTGATAACTCAAATCCAGACCTCAACAAACTTCCCACTTGAAGTGTAGGCATCTGACATCCTTGTGGGAATCTTGGTTCTTAAATCCCAGAAATCTTGTTATCTTCTGGCACACAGTGATCAGTCTCTGAGGATCTCTGAAGAAACCCCACAGTACCTAACAGAATCTAAGCAAAACCCACTACTGGCAAAACAACACCACAGCAGTCTGATGCCCGTTTTTCCAAATCCAGGAACTAACAGAAGGTAATGAGCAGGTAGAGCCGAAGTATCACATCTTTCTGATGACACCTTTGATCTGTTAGCCAGACATCACTCACCATTTCACACTGAAAAAACAGTTCCTCCAACTTAAAGAAACTAATCCCACTGAACATATTCCTGTTCCCTACAAGACTGGTTTAAAATTATTCTTATGAGTTGTACCCTTCATCATCCTATTGCTTAACTACTGCATACACTCACAGGAGCGACTTTTGCACTACTTTGATACTCTTTGAGAAATTAAAAGGGAGGGTTTTTTTTTTTTTTATCCCTGCATTTTTTGTCTCATTTTTGGATTAAGAAGCCATCTTTTCAAGTATTCTTCCAAGGCTTAACAGGAACTTTAGAGAAAGTTGTGATCAAGCTNTATTCTTCCAAGGCTTAACAGGAACTTTAGAGACAGTTGTGATCAAGCTAAAAAAAAAAAAAAGGATTGAAAAACAAAATTAAGAACTTGTGCAAACACAGGTTCGCAGGGGTAAAACTCTGCAGCAGCTTATGCTAATTTAAGTTGAGCCATCTGAACATTTTTATCAAAATAGCTTGTTCCCATCTCCTTCACAGTACTGCCATCAACCCTCAGAGTCAGACACTGAGTGCATCTGAACACAAACTAAACAGAGATATGACTTGTCAACTGCACAAGGACCTGAACTCTTGGAAAAGATTTTTGTACTGGGACAGAAGGAATAACAGAACTAAACTAATTAACAGAATTCTAGATGTTACTAACATGCACTTGACAGGTAATTTTAGATACTGTAGAAACACATCATTAAGGCTGGATCTAAGGAGGCTGTACTCATCAGATCTGACTAAAAGAGCCGTTCTATATGTTGGATATCATTTTCCTCCTAGCTTCATCAGGCAAGTACTGAAGGTCTGTGGTACCTGCTAGAAAATATCCCTATGAGACATAGCGGTCAGAACATTGTCAGTTTTCATTTCCATTGCCAAAACACTATCTCCTGTAAGAATTACATTATCTCAGCCCATATGAACTCTTCTAGAGTTCAATTCTTATCAACTCTTTGATAGCATACAGCTATTCTAAACTACAGTTCTTTGTTTCTGCAAGATTCATGCTAGGAGGAACAGTTCAGAGCCCCTCCTTGCCTTGAAAGTTTGTTGGGGTTTTTTTTTCTCCAGAGCACTATTAGCAGCGATTAAAGCATTGCAGAGCACACACAGTTTGTTCTCCCTCAGTCCTCAGCAGACAGAAAAGAACAGAACTGGCGGGCAGTAAAGATTTTTGACTTTAAACAATTGTGGCTCATGCTGCTATTCAAATGGGTCTTCAGGCAAGTGAGTACACAGCTCCTAAAGGAAATCTCAATGACAGTGAGAGCTCTGCACAATCACACCTACGCCTGTCCAAGTACAAGACTCATGATGGACACAAACTCAGAGTTACAAACACATCAGAGACACGGTTAGACAATCACGTATCACAGCCTGCAACCTGTTCTAGGGAGCTGTGAACATTCAGCATGTTGAGTGTTTAGAAAGGTGCCAGACTTCAGCTCCTGATCCATGGTATTTGCTTTAGAAGTGCTGTGCATAAGCAATCTACACACAAAATGCGACAGTATGGACTATGACTGCCAACTACATTCTAGAAATACTAGTGCTGAAGTCCAAATTAATGGAAAATTGACTTTGTTTGAAATTTCAGTTACTTGTGACAGTCTAAATAGAATACAAACTGAGTACTGTAAAGCTGGAAATTTTCCTGAGGCACTTAGCCAAAATTAAGCTTGATTATTTTGAGGGGTACTGAAACAAAACCAAATCTAAAAAAAAATAATAATTTTATGTTAAGTACTTTCAAACGAACATGTGACTCTAAAACTCTAACTGGCATTCTCTAAAGATCCCTGTGCAGCACAGAAGTCAGTGATGCAAAGCGCTCTCCACACCACCAGCACAATGCAGGTGGTTTTTACAGACATCCACCCCCATCTCTGTGCAGTCTGTGTGGCATCACCCGGCAGGACAGGTTCTGCACCTGGGGCATTTCTTTCCCATATGGTGTGGCTTATCTGAAGCATGGCACCACAGACTGTGGCAGGAAAAGCTGCACCTTTCAACCTCATTCTCACAGTGAACAACGGAGAACTGTTCTGCTAACAACTGCCCTTCCAGGATTTCCTGGAATTCTCTCTTTCACGACCTCTCAGCGTTGTCAGAGAATCTCATTAGGTACTCAAAATGGCTCTGGATCTCCAAAGCATTATGGAACTGCACTCTCTGACTCCGGCTA
>VYZT01005616.1:0-26876 GCA_013400735.1 Pomatostomus ruficeps
CTTTTTTTTAACCTAGCTTTTTCTCTGTTAATCCAATACAGCTAAATTATTGATGACTTTATCTGATTATTTAATTATTTAATACATACATTATTTTTAATACAACTATCAAGTTATTGTGAACATCACACTGCCTTTGTCATCACAGTTGTGCCTGTGTGTATATTACTTTCTTCAGAGGTGAAGGTGCAATACCAGCTACAAATCAATGCCCAGTGTCAGAAAAGAATCCACAAACAAACCAATTGGTTGAAATTCATTTAGAAATTCATTTGCACTTTCTCAGTCTTTACATCTGCCTATCAAGTCAGTGCATTTGAGTCCATTATGGCCCATGATGGCCCATCAGCAGAGATGAGCACCTTCGGCTATGTGTGAGCTCCCCAGTACGGGAGTTATCACAGCTGAGTTCACTTGTGTAAGGACAAAGAAGCGGTTCCCTCAGCTTGCAGGGTTTGCCCCTTGATGTGCATTAACCTTTTTGTGCAGATTGGAGCCATGGGAGCTTACTATGGAGTTGTATCGTAATGCAGGTAAACATTAGTGGGGAAACGATGTAAAAAAAGACAAAGTAAGCAAATGGTTAAAAAAATATATAGAAAAGAACCAAGTAAATTCAAATACAGAAGGAAGAAACCTCTTCCTCAAGGAGACCTCAGGATACTTATGATTAGTCACAAACTCCTATTCTTGAAATAGATTGAAACTGTTTGCCTCAGGATCCAGAAGAAGAGTGGGAAAATCAGTTTAACTCTAGAGAAAAGATTATATTGATTATAGTGTTGAAATTTAAATTAGACTAACAATAAATCCTTCGTTCCGTGTTAAAGAGGTGCTCTCTTTCCTCATAACAATATTCTGAGTTTAAACCTATTTCAGGATTAAGTGCTTGCAACTGGTAAATAGTAAACATTTCTGAATGCTTACTATCTTCCTCCCCTTCCCCCCCCGGCCCCCCTTCCCAAAAAAGAGAAAGAAGGTATGAGGACATCCAGTACTCAATTTTAACTTCTTCCTTGATATTTTTGGGCAATATTGATATATGATGAAATAGATGTTAACACTCAAGTCCCTAACAGTTTTCTAAATAAACGTGTTATGACAGGAGCTAAAACTTTTAAAGATTGTTCCCCAAAAATTTATTGAATTGATTTTTTGTCAATGCAGAAGTGATACTGCAGACACTATTTTCAGCCTGTAATGGGTGATTGATTTTTCTTAATTCTGAGAGCATAATGAAGGAAGATTTGAATTATGTTTTTGTATCATGCTTTTATATTACATTTCTATCTCAAAATGTATCCTTCAGGGTCTCCCAAATGAACTGCTAGGTAAAATAACGATTTCCCTTCCTGACTACCAACACCTTCCCACCTGTACATCTTAAGTGGGGAAAATATAGAGGAAAATGGTCTTTTGCAGTATTAAGAGTTTAAGAGTTTTTTACAGCTAAACCCAAAAGTAACCATGTTAATTCCAGCAGAATTACAGTGCTGTTGTTATTTAGGAATGTTTTTTATTTAGCTGTAAATGAAAGTATCAGAAAGACATTAAGGAACAAATTTTGTCCAGTTGAAGTTGTCAAGAAAATAAGATATGTTTTCATTGTGTGATTTGCCTTTCTCTGTATCATAGAATGTAGTCTATTTTTGAAGGAATGAAGAACAAGGAAGATGTTTTACTGTCTTCTAGTTTATGCTATAAAACTAGAATTTTCACTGTAAAGAATGAAGGAAGTCCTTTTTGGCTTCAGGGAAGAAATTCTCAATGAGCCTGGATGGGAAACCCTGGCAGCTCTAGAATTCCATGTTTTCTTGATGCATCGTTTACAAATGTAATACCTAAAATAGCACTCTTGTCACCGAAAACCGGGAAGTAAATAAAAACCCTCTAACACTATGTTTGAAGTGATAGACAATTAGGCATTACTTTATTCTGGCCAGGATGTGCTCAGGAAGAATATTCCAAACACACGTCTCTCCCGAAATTTCCCTTAGATTTTATACACTCAGCGTCCATAAGAACACATTAGTTCAAAGCTTATTGGTACAAAACGAGGTAAACCCCAGTATCCAGGTTCTCGTTGGGTCTGAGTTTCTTCATGTTCGGTGTTGATTAGATTTCCATTTCAGGATACTTCTTATCAGTCCTTTCCCGGAATAGGTGGCTTTCCTCTGCTCGGGGCATTGTCTTGGGTTGATGGTCCATTAACACCCTCTGATGGTCCTCGATGTATGTTATCTCTTGCTTATCTCCCGTGTTACTCCCAGCCTGACGAGATGTTAAACCTATCTTTCTGAAAGAAAACGAAGGAAATTCCTTCCCAAAGCAAGATCTAGCCAAGTCTTACTAAAGAAACAAAAATAGAAATTTTAAAAGATACATAGTTTCCAACACTCTGAGTAGGGGAAGTTACTTATATAAACTAACAATAAGTGTCACACACATGTTTGGCTCAGACCCAAACACTTCAAAACATGAATGTAAACATCTACTAAAACTGCCTGATGTTATCCATGGTGTTTCAGAGTAAGAGTTCCCCTTTTCTGGACCACGTGGAAACAAGCAACATCCCACTATTTGAATGACTGGATGCAATAATGGTGTGGTTTATCAACAAGAACCAAGTAGCAGTGGCAAGGTCATAGGGTAGATGAACCTTGACTCTCCTTCCATGTTCCTAGAAATCATTTCCAGCAGAGATGTTTTTGTAGGGATTGCTTCCTGTTTCAATCCAATGTGTGTCAAATGGCACAGATGTACCTGTTCAATGCCTTTCATTATTCAAAATAAAGATATTGGTGTTTTTTAACAGTAGTGAGATTCTTGCAACATTGAACTCCCTAAAGTGTTGAACTGGAATCCCAGAAAATAAATACTGTGGGGGGTTTTTTTGAAAATTTGGATTTAGGTATCAGTATAGAGCTTCATTTATCAGCAATATTGTAAAGCTTTTAGATACCTAAATTTCTTTCAGTTAATTTTGATTCTCTCAAAAAGTGTTGCTTAAATAGCTTGTGCCTATTCACACAAAGGAGCAGCCAGTGATAATTACAATTAAGCCTGGTCTAGTAACATGCAGATACTTATGGCAAAGCTCGTGTAAAAATGCACAGTAAAAAACAGGCTGAAATGAATATAATTAATTGCACAGGGCTCTAAAGACTTCCTGTGAATTCTTCTCTTTATGCCAAACAGCTCCTAAAAGTCCTGGATGCTGCTATTAGTTATCTGCAAGCTGTTCTGGTGGTTTCCAAATGTTTGTGATTCCCAGCTATGTTTCTAATGTGCAAAATAATGAAGTCCAGTGAAATTATTACTTTTTTAAAATGCCAAGTTTGAAATAACCCAGAACCCTCTTTGCTCAATATGTTACATATCCATTCCCATACCTACAAGCACTTATGGGTATGTAATTATACTTTCCCCTACACTTTTCTTTTTCCACTTCAAGTTTTTTTGTGAATCTAGAAAAATATTGATGTTAACTCTCCTGTCTCTGTATTTTAGTACCTCAAACGACCATAATTTGAAGTGTATTTTTTTCAGTTCTCAGTTTTGTAGGTATTGTTCTGTTCTTTCTATGTGGACTTTTACAAAACTTTAGTCACAGAATCACATCCACTTTATATGTGTGGCAGGTGGTTTGTATGATAGTCAAGAAAACGAATCCAGTAAAAGTAAAACAATAAAACCCCTCTTGACTAATACAGTAATATTTTTATTTGAATTTTATTGCAATGAGTTTATATCCCTGCCTTTATTTTCTTTTACTGAACTTCAGAATGATTCTGAAATCTAAAAATAAAACCTTCTAAAAACTTTCTGTATTGTATGGTGCTTCTTCCTGCCTGAAATGCAAAAGTTCCTGTGAAACTTAAAATTAACATTAAAATTTTAATGACTGGAGAATTGGAAGATAAGGATTCATGAAAGGTTGCTTGTGATCAAAACTGTATTGTTAGTAATTTCCTAAGTTTATTCATAAATCTCTGCAAGACACCCAAGTTCTGAACCATGGAAGTATTTGTATGAATTTATATTTTTGAGTTGCACTATTACCAGTTTGATGGTGTTTATTAGAAACAATAATATATGGAAAAACAAGAATCATTTGCTAAATCTAAAGGTAAGGCTGTTTCCAATAAACAAATAATTTTCATCTGACCAAATTTCATTGCTGTATCAATTTACTGCAGCATTTATTTTGAATAAAAGACTAGATTTCTCAGATTTTATGCTGAATTGGGCAAAAATTTGGCTTAAATTAATCTCTCTAGTCAAATTATTATCTCTTTATCTTATGTACTAGCACAGTGGCTGCCCAGGAAATTACAGCCCCAGACCCATTTCATGTGGCAAACTAAGCAAAAGAAAAAGAATAGCAAAAGAATACTCTGATGCTCTGGTCTTTTTTTCAGCTGTGTTATAGCACACTAAAAAAACACCTCTAGATAATGACTGTCAAATAAAATGTCTACCATTTATGGTAACCTACCATAATTAACAGTTGTAGTTAAAGCACTACATGTTAAAATGCTGAAAAGAACTTCAATAACAAGTATAAATCCAAATGATATGACCAGGACTCTTGAAGATCATCTTCAGTCAGGGTTGCTTTTTATTTTAGGAATAGAAGATACATCACTGGGTCCATTTCATTAATACACCAAATTAGTTCTTCATTTCTACTGGAAAAAAAGTTCATCTTAAAGAACATGAAATTACTGAGAATGCCATAAATTATTCAAATTTTCATCTAAAACTTAAACCAGTCACAAGCCAATTAGTTTAAACAGTCAATGAGAATCAAAACCCCTTATTTCAATATTTTTAGCATTACAAAGTTCCAGATATACCAGCCAGTTATCATTAAAATGTCAGCCAAAGCACGTAACAGCTGGAGCTCATTTCACACTAACATTACTCAGGCATTTTGCTTAAAGCAGTTTCCTAAACTCCCTAATAATAGAGGTACAGGCAGATAACAACTTGGGTCATGACTTAGGTGTTTATGTCTTCCCAGTGATTACAGAGGAAAGCAAATAAGCAAAACAACTTAGATGAGAGGTTTAACTTTCGATGGTTAATGCTAGGTAAGATGAATCCTTTTTCCATTATCTACTATTTTTTTCAGGGTTTTTTTCTAAGAAATGTATTACATTAGCTCTGACTGTACTTTCTCTGTACATGAGGTACTGGCACAGTGATATACAGTGATATACTGTCTTCTGTCTGCCTTCAGCAAAATATAAATTATTTCACAAAACAGTCTAGAATAAGATGTTGGAGTAGCTATTCCCAATAGAGTTATATCAGTTTCAAATATCAAGGGATTTTTTTAGTATTCAACTCATTTGGAAACATATTAGCCATTCCAGAATAAACCAAGCAGCATGGTAAAAAGCTTCTGAAACCCAAATTAGCTGATGCCTGAATTAAGAGTTATACAGCACTCTCAGCATGGTACTAATTAGTGCTGCCTAAATCACCCACATACATCTATTGTAATTTTAACTGATGCTACACTAACAAGAGTTACAGTTCTTTTAAAGCTCTTTGAATGGTGTCTATCCTGCATTTTGCAGTACAGAAATGCCCACAGGCACACATATTAGAATCTGGATTGAAGCTATGAGGGGTGAGTTCATAAGCTTTCTGCTGAACTGAGGAAATTCTTCAGTTTCTGTTCTGAAGCCTTGCCATGCTGTTCTGTCACATGGAGATCTTTCTGCTTGGAAAACACTGTTTACGTTTAAGTCATTATTATCCCTTCCAGAGTTTTTCCCAGACAAAGGTACTGCAACACTTCAGATGCCCTCAGGGATCTCCAACTCTAATTATTTACATGAGTGAGATTTTAAGACCCTAAGAAAGATTTTACATCTCTAAGGGAAGTATATTGTAAAGGTTTTAAATGCAATGCTGAGAGACTTCAAAAGAATTCCCACCCAGTGAGACTTGGCAAAGTCAGTCAAACTAAAGTGGAAAAAGCTGGAATTTTAACTTTAACTCTGGAAGCTTTTGCTTTTGCCTATTTTGCCTGGATCTTTAATTTTACTTGTATCCTGTGATTTAGTATTTTATTTAGGCTCCAAGTAATGAAAAGAATTTGGACCTGGAATCTCATCAACATATCCAATAAAATGCTATTAAATTCAGAATATTTCAGATATCAAATAGTTTAGGAGACTTATGTGCCTTTAAATATTTAATTGTGAATAGGTAAAGAATATATTTTTGAAGTTTAATGCAAACTGTCACACAATTATTTTCCATGTCTAACCATCCACCTGTTCTTTCTTTATAAAAGATTGCATTTTGGCTCTTGTATAGATATGTAGTTCTGAAACTTGTTTGAGAAACTAATTTGTTTATTAAGCTTCTTTGTGGTGGGATAACCATGGGATAAACCATTTGCAATTTGAAGTATATTTTAAAAGAGGACTCGAAATAAAATCTGAACAAGCTCAATCAACTGTAAAATTATTAAAATCACTTAGGTCATGGGAATAATGACTACATGTGTGAATTCAACTCAACCAAGTGTACTTGTTCTAATTCACTGTTGGTTGCAAAGCAAAATGGAGATCCTCAGTGGGGGAAAAAAGGGTCAAAAACTGACCTAAATATGCAGGTAACAATAGACTAGATGTAGCTGTAAAATATTAAGAAAAAAATAAAGCTGATTGAATAGTTTTTTAAATAAAAAATTGTCAGGGTCTAACACCAAAACATTTTTCTAAGTAGCTGTATTCCAGACCTATCTTCCTAGACCTTAACCTTTAATTCAGGATACTAATCTGCAAAAAAACCCCACAAACAAACCCCCATCCAACCAAAAAGAACCCCACAATCCACACACACACAAACACACATACACAGGCACACAAAACAAAAAATAACCCCAGACAAACAAACCAAGCAAAACCTAAACCAAATCAATTCCAAAGAAGAACCAAATCAAGAAATTAACATCTGTACCCCAAAAAGTAAATGCAGAAGCATTTTTGATCACTGATAATAGTTACAGCAANCCCCAACAAAATACAAAACAAAACAAACCACCCTTTCCAAGGCCATGTAAATGTATCTTTGATATCAACTGTCTTAATGAAATTGCTGATTCTAGGTCTGCAGACAAAATATGTACCTTAGAGTCATTGAGAGAAGTATCTATAGATATCAAAAGTGAAGAGTGGATGTTTGAGAACAGGAAATCCCCACTTATGTTGAAGCACATGAATGTATAAAAATGCTGTTAGATAAATGGGGGAGAACAGTTTGGTGATTAAATTAGTACTGAGAGCTCCAACAACATGAGCAGGTCTGCTGTAGTGTGCTGTGTAAGAAATACATAGGTACTTCAGTTTACTTGTCTTAAAGTGACATGCATTATTAATTCTTATTCTCTGAGAGGTTTATAAAGGTGATTTAACAATCTTGCCATGCTATGCATCATAATTTTTACTTTAACAAATAACGGTGTTAAATATAACAGGGGAAAACCAATTAATTTTTATGTGTGTTCTCATTGTGTCTGCCAAATACTGTCCCAGAAAGATTCACTGTACCTGACCAGATTGAGACTCCCTGCACTGGGTTTGTTAGTGGATAGTCAGACAAAAACTTTCAAAGATCACCATCATCTTTACACTCACCTATTTTTATTGTAATTTTCCTCTGTTAGGTTGTTAGAGGTTATATTTTAAAAAGTACATTTACATTCCATTCCTTTACATGGGACAGAACTTTCCACAATAAACCAGGGAGGAAAAGATATCTTCATGACCACATGTAATTTTTTGTTGTTTAAGTAACAAGAGAAAGAGGATTTTCTTAGTAGAGAGTAATATCAGCACCATATCAGTGGGGATGTTCCCAGAGATAGCAAAGCTGGGGGTGGGTAGCACAGACTGAAGAGACCTATTGTTTCCTATGAGTGCGTAGCACTGAAAAATCAGAGCCATTTACCAATCAGGAATGTTACATAGCAGTTTTTGTTACTCACAGGTTATAAGATTTCAAGTTTTATTTATTTCTGAAACCATGATGATGCATTGTTTGTTTTTTAACATTTTCCTTAGTGCTCTACAGAAGTGACTTATCTTTTCCTCAAAAGACATCCTGTATCTCCAACACACTGAGAATGCCTCTGAACCTGTATTTTCAGTAATTTTTAGTCACTTTGTGATTTCTGCATAAAGATATTTACTTCTATTATGTTTGTTTGTCTTTCTTTTGTGTAGAAATTACATATAGTGGATCAGAGGACAGTAGGCTGTTTTAATACAGCCTCAGATACATCTCTGAGTGACATACTGAAATAGCAGCTGTGTGAAGAACCTGAATGAACATCATGGCCATATCCACCACCCTACAGGCCTCTGTAATTGTCTTTCTCATACTCTTGAGTGAACCTTTTAGATTCTATAGGGACGATGGTATAATGATGGTTTCTACTTCTATTCAGTACTGTTTAAAAACCAAGCTAGCAAAATTTTAATGTAACAAAGATGTATTTATTTTTTATTGAAGAAAAATAATTTTCTGCCTTTAAATGCGATGTTAGTTCTCCAACTATGGCACAGCAAAATTACATTCCATAAAGATAAGAATACAGCTTAATCTGATAAAAGGGTTTAGATAACTGGCTCTTCAACTCACACTTCAAGTTCTACAATCTTACTGCTATTCAGGCAAACCTACCCTTTCAGTCAATGAAGTAGTCAGGATTTTGTAATGTAGATGAAGTTTTACAGACTTTCAGTCAAACTCTTCTCAAGCAAGTGTAAACAGTTTCTCATTCCTTGTATTCTCTTGCGAGCAAGTAGCACTTTGAGCACCAGTACAGAAAAATTCCAAGTTTCTTCTAGGCTTTAGAAAACAAATTAAGTGAAAGTGGGTTTCATTTTATTTCATTTTTGTTATCTAGAAGTAAAATACTTATTCTGACTGCAATAATGTAACCTCTCTCTGCATTCAGTGGAAGCTGATAGACTTTTCCACAGGCTTACCCATGGTATCCTGGAAAAGTCTATGAAAGCCTTAGATTTTCCACTTATAAAGCCATGCCAAAATCTTAGTTCAACCTGCTTGAAGAACAAATTTGTACTTGTGTTCGATCTTTATTCATCTTTAATTATGTTTCAGTAACCTTTGGTGCTTATATATGTTCCTGAATAAGAAATAATGCCTTCTTTAGGCAATATTAAAAAGAAAAATTTACATGGCACACATAAATATAGTTTAACCACTAACAATTTCCCAAAATGCTACACTCTCTTCATGCACAGTAAGATATGCATTAAAGTTCATGCACTTCATTAAAAATGAACAGGAGTATAACTTTGTTCCTTTCTTCTGAAAACTGCCTTTAATATAACGTGGATTCTTTTATTTATAATCTCCTTCAGAGCAGGCACTTTAGGATACATGCAAAACATGCTCTTCCAGAGGGGCAGATGTCATGCTTTCCTCAAACCTTCCTTATGACAACCACACCGAATAATAGCTACAGGTTTTCATTAGTGGGTCAAACCACATTAATGAGGTCACTGTCTTCTCTGCATTTAACCCAGAAACAGCAGCACTGAGAAGAGAATCAATTTGACTAGGGCTAGTCAGTTCAGTGACAGAAGAAAACATGTTTTCCCTGAATCTCATTCCAAGCCTCTAAACTAGGCTGTTTCCAATCTAGTGTCTTAGAAAAAAAGAACATGTAGGACATTCACAAATACCATTTTATTGTCTTTCTTACTTTTAAGTATTTCTTTACAGAATAGTAGTCATTTTTTATTGAAATAATCACATGAAAACAGAGATGCAAAGTCAGTGAGGTGAGACAAATATCTGCAATTTATGCAAGTACATTTCCTGAACAGTTCCCTGAATGGGGCGTTTTTGAAAGGTTTGCCTCTTGCCTTAAGAACTGCTGATATGTGATAGAATGTATTAAGGAAGAGGCTACAGGAGATGTAAGAAGATTCTTAAGCAATTCTCTCACGTATATCGACTTTTTCTCTGTAATTCCAAGATATTTTTGGGTTTTTTTCTCATAAAGAATGAATACTTTTCCAATGTTGTTTTGGGGGGTGGGGGGGTATTTCTTTCTTCTTTTTTTTTCCTTAAGAAAGAATGATCTGTAGAGATTTTGATCTGGTCTTCAGATTTATTTCACACCTAGTTTTATCCCCTCATTTTCTCTAGTCTATACTGGTATTATACTCTAGTATTTCTGTTCACTGAGTGTTCAGAAGCACAGAATTAGTATTTGGATGGTATTCAAAAGGATGGTCTTACAGAGCCTTTTGCAAAGCTTTTCCCACAATTTGTGGCCATCGACATATTCTATATGTAATAATGAGGATATAGAAATGCCAGGCCCAAACAAAAAAATATACATGATTATGCAGCCTTTAATTGCAATGTGATAAAGACACACCAGAAGCTGAAGAAAATTTCCAAGTTTCTGATAAACTGGTATGTCCTAATGTTGTGTGGTTAACCATAACAGCTCCAAAATATCTTTTAGAAAGTACTTATTTCACATAAAGTTTCCTAACAATTCTGTGCACAAAGTAACAAAAATAAACTCTGGTTTCTGCTTCTTTAAAAATCTTTCAGCTGTGAGTTAAAGTTAAGTTTAAACAATGTACTTTCAATACTTCAGCATTTCACCAGTAGAAGTTGAAGAGTGAGTGGCTTTAACTGCGTCAATGGAAGATTTTATTCCATATGTATCAATTCCACATACTGTGTTGATGAAAGGTATTTTTTCACCCAGTTCCCTTTCTTAGAAGAATCTTTCTGTATGTTTAATCAAGGGATAGAGGTGGAGTTTTTCCAGATTTTACTAAAGATTTATCAAAAGTTCCCCAATTTCACATGTCTCCTGGAAACCCTCAGACTTCCCATATATCTCTAGGTAAATATCTGCCCATGTTTATTTTGTCACTATGAGGCTTTTAGGTTCAAATATTTCCATTATTTACTTGATTGATACATTCCTAATATTTTTTTTAAGAATTAAGCATCTGGGAACTGCGGCCTATAAAAGGTAGTTTCTTAGAAAAACAAAGCACAGTTTGAAATAAAGGGAAATTCTCTAACCTGATGACTTTTCTTGGAAAATCTTTGAGATCTAGTGTAACAGAGATGCTACCACTTCTCAAAGAATCCTATTAATCTTTTATAATTAAAAGTGTTGAGTTGCCTTTTTTGTCTATTTCTATAATAATTCTTTTCACCTCAAAGTGTTTCACAAGCCAAGCCTACTTCCTTCATCACAGAATAAGTACCTTCCAGTTTAAAAAAAGCAACTTCTATTTAAAACAAATGGAAACATCAGAGATACCTGAAGATAGAACTTGAAACAACTTCTTTTTAAAAGGACAGAATAAATTTCTGGGATACTTTTGCAACACATAAAGGGTATTCATTTGTAAAATCATAAGAGATGTGAAAAAAATATGCTCAGTATCAGTATCTTTCAGTTATTTCCTATAAACTAGGAAGCAGTGATAGGTGTACCTTCTCTGCCATTTATTGTTCAATTGGTATGATCACAAAGCTGTTCTGTGTCTAGATTAGCTGTATTATTCTTCTATATGGTTTAACCTACAACGCTGCAAAATGACCCACCAAGGAATAAAAGAATTCTGGGCCAAGAGTTCTGCAGGTTTCAGGGATTTTCACCTCCAGCTGTGTATGAGGAGAGAGCAGAGCTCTAATTCAAATTCTGGTTATCAAAGAGGGGATAGTGTGCTAGAAAGGCAATATGTCTGCTTTCCTATAGCTGCCACATTAAGACAAAATAAATTAAATCATTAAACCCAAGCTTTCAGGATGGCATTTAACTGCACTGTAATAGGTCAGCAAGTATCAGGTGTCTTTTAAATGAACTTTTGCTCCAAACCAGTTATGTTTACAATATTTACTAGGGAGAGGATTACATCAGTACTGCATAAGATTTGCTGTAAAGATTCATATAGATTTTCAGCCCAATTGCTTTTTTGTGTTGTCTCTCTTTCATATATACTCATACACAACACTCTCTAGACAAATATTTAATATGGTGAATTCTGAAAGCTATGTAAAATTGATTTGGTTCTCAAGTTGTGTCTGAGAGAAAAAATGAGTTCCTGACTAGAAAAGACTATCTGGGTTGGGATTTTTTTTGTGTTTTGTTTTGGTTTTGGTTTTTTAAGTCAGTTCTGCATATTTTGTACTTACAGAAAGTGCTGTCATCACATACTTCACAGCAGTTCCCATGGAAACTCTGTTGCATTTCTTTGTGTGTCTGTTTTGGTTTTTGATTTGATGCAGTAACAGCTGGTGGTCATCCTGCAAGTTAAATTAAATAAAGAGTTCATTGATCTTACTGTCCTCATAGTCTCTTTCTCTTTCAAACATTGACCTTCTTTTCATGTATTGGCTAAGAAGCATATCATACTGAAGGACATCTGTATATCCCCTATGTATTCACTTATGCCATATGAGCAAGATACACAAAGGAGCATTAAATTATTGGTGGGACATGTGGAAATAAACTGAGCATTGAAAATGGCATTATGAGAGGCATGAACTGGTACCTAAGCAAAAGACATGAACTTTGCCTAGGGCCAAGCGTAAATAAATCAGTTTGGGTACAACATGAACTTTAACCAACCCTCAGATAAAAGTTATTTTAGTTCAAATAATATTCGAACTAAACCAGTGTTGCAGTTGCCATGGGCAAAACAGTCTTGATACCAAGAATATCACTTCATTTCATTACCACCAACTAACATAAATTTTTAGTATGGTCTCAAGTATTGAAAAAGTAAAGGCAACAATCAGCTAGGAAAAAAACCCGTATTTTCTGCTTGTTTCTCAATTTGGCTCCAGTCCACCACCTTCCTTCCCCTTTTTCTAGTCTCAATTTCCCTTGCTTTTGTAGCACAATACACACAAGCTTTCCTGCACCCTTTGGCAAGGCAATGGGCAATGCAAGAGGTTGAGGTCAGTGCACAGCCATTTCTTCCTGCTGCCCTTTGCATCTTACTGTTTTCCTCCACTGCTTCTCACGTCTTAATTATTTCCTGTGCTGCAGTGTGGAGCATTCATGGGCTGCTGTACACTTCACGGTGACCCTGCCCTGCTAAGGGTCCCTTTGTGGGCCCAAGTCTCTCTGGGGGTGTCACCGCCCAGTCCCCCACAGGCTGCATTGTCTGTAGGTCCGTTCCTGCCCTGTTGTGGGTTCATCCCTGGGCCCAGCCCCTCAGAGCTATCTGTGATCCAGCATGGGCTGCCCATTGGTCACAATGCCTCCTCTGCCAAAGAACAACGCCTTCCAAGAGTGCTTCTCCAGCACATCTCCATCAATGTTCCCTTACACATTCCTTTCCCATTTCATTTCTGCAGACAGGCCTCTTCACGTTTCTCCTCACGTCCCATTTTTGTGTCCTCCTGTGTCATGTCTCACATCTCCTTCTGCTTTCCCCCTTATGTGGTCTCATGTACATCCTGTACCAGTGTCTACCACCCTTCCTTAAACATGACCAAGCCAGTGCTGTGTGTACTTCTCTGACAGGTTGATTTTGCTGCATCTGGGGGGACAATCTGTGTCACTGGGACTCCCTTGCTTTCTAAATTAATTTCTGGTAACACTTTTGTCCCTTTTCAGATGCTCTCTTAAAAAAAAGAAACTCAATTGGCAAAACAGCTGAAGACCTTGGGATTTGCAAATAAGCAGAAGTCTAGGCATTTCTAAGTCATAACCATGCCAGACTAAATTAAACTCATAGTAAATCAAACTTCATTTTTATACATATGGTCAATATTGGTTCCAGATGCCTTCTACAATTTCCTGTGACACCTTTAAAACAACATCTTGCAGTATTCTCTGCTCAACCTGGCCCTCATCTTCTCCTCTCAACTCAGAAGGAGAACTAGAGTAGATAGAGCAGGCTGCAAAGATTAGGGATCCATACTTTGAACAATTATGAATGAATTTATTTATGATCCAGACATGTTTTCTGTCATTCCTGACACATATCTGTGCACATGGATTGGCATGTGTAACACAGTGTAATGTGTAAGGAAATGCCTGCAATAACCTGGTGAAACTGAAAAGTAAATGCTGTTTGGTGACATTTTTGCAAGTGATGATTTTGCATTACTTTCTCCCACACTACAAGCAATGGAAAATTTTCTTTATGTAAAATTAGATAAATTTTCATTTGCTAATCCCCCACTGACTTTCTATCAATCACCCAAATAGTGGTTACAATAACTTCTTTTTCTCTTGTTCTAACTATGCTATTTTGAATCCCACTGTTAAGCATTTTAGGCATAATTCAGGGCACCTTTCTATCTCTCTTCACTCACCCCCGCCTTTTCTGCAGATCAACACCAAAGCAAGAAATCTGCAGGAATAAGAAGAGCTAGGCAATTTAGTTAGGTGTGTAATAACTTCTTTTCTCTACAGGCATCATGAACTTCGAAAGGAATGAACTCATGACCTTTTACTCTTCTTATTAAAGGAACATCTTTATTACTGGATGTAATATCAGACAGTAAAGTGAGGATATAAATTCTATACACAGAGAGATAGTATCAGGTCTTATATTGACAGAAGACTAGATTAAGTTGAGGGTGACATTAGTTACCGGAGTAAGGTCTGAAGATCTTTTACTGAAAAAACTTTCACTCTCTCCATTTTGCAGGTAGCTAAGCTCTCCATGCACATATACCACTACAGTTGGAAATCACTGGTGGCTTTTCACTTGCATGCTCACAGTTTATTATTTACTGTGTCTCTGGCTGCTTCAGATAAATATATCACTAAAATTAGAATAAGATTCATTGTAATAATTACTTAATTATAGTCAACTAGCTTTTTCCAAAGGTAAGTTTATTGACTGTGAAAATTGATCAGAAAATATGTTTTCTTTTTGTCCATATTTTACTTGTTTTCTAAAAATCTAATAGAATTACATGGATAACAAATACTACTGTCCTGGGGTGATTTTTATGCTCTGGTTTTTGGGTTTTTTTTCTATCGTCTGCTTAAGCCCAGGAATGGTTTCTGTGACCTTGACCTCACAGAGAGAAAACCTGGCATGGTTTGCTTCTATCTCTTTGAGATAAAAGCGCAAGTTTGTTGTTTTTTTTTTTTTCCTTGGTTTCCAGTAGTAGTAGTCTGCCCGGCTGTGGATTAGGACAGGGGGTTTTCTTTTTCCCTGGTTCCTTTTTTTTCNAGCTGCCGGACCCCCCGCCCCGGCCCAGCCGGGCCGAGCCGTCAGGAGGAGTTGAACTAAAGAAAGGAGAGACTCTGAAAATTCCACCATCTTTCCTCCACGGTAGAGAAGATTTACTGCC
Organism: Pomatostomus ruficeps; assembly: GCA_013400735.1. Lineage (NCBI taxonomy): Eukaryota > Metazoa > Chordata > Aves > Passeriformes > Timaliidae > Pomatostomus > Pomatostomus ruficeps. The sequence continues at coordinate 15,364 of VYZT01005616.1, forward strand.
TAATATTATTCAAGTTTGGGGTTTTTTTGTTTGTTTCGTTTTCTTTGTGCCTGCGTGCACATCGCTTGTTAATAAACACTTTCTTTTTTCACGTCTCTCCAAGAAGATTTTAATTCCGAACCTTGGCTGGGGGGAGGGGCTGTAATTCTGCCTTTTAGAGGAGATACCTTTTCGGAGTCTCCTCCCAAAATTTGTCTCAAACCGGGACAACTATGAAAAGAAAATTTTAAAAGTAGGTACATAATCTGAAGAAAGGCTTAAGTTTCACTTATTGTTAATGATGTTTCATTCTTTTAAGACAATCTTTCTCTTTCAAGGGGCAATTTTAAAATCAATTTTACCCTGTTGGAGATAAAAACAATTTTATTCTATTTCCTGTACAGGGAAACAGGCCAAAAGACCATTTCTACCCTGAATTTTTTTTTTTAAATTAATATAATTTGTATTCAAACAGATAATTTTTAAATGAGTGATTCTTCTGCAGACATCTCTGTGATATATTTGACTTCCTTAGATTATAAGGATGTAGAAGTACTTTTAGAAGTAGAGAGCAGCAACAAAGGTGTCTGTCTGTTCTAAATTTTCATTGTTACCAGATACTCTTTTAGATGCATAGATGCCCAAGTTTCTACTTGTCTGGTAAGCAGTTACTAGACACCCACACGTAGACTGGAGGTTAGCACTTTCTTCAACTGTGTCACCATGATCCTGTCCACTGGAAATCTGACAGAGGCTTTGTGTCTTTCTTTAATAGCTGCCTCTTTTCATCTTGATCTCACTTTAGCCTATGTGAGTATTTCTCCAGATATCTATAACCCTCAGCTGTACAAACTACACATGGGAAGAGCAAGCTTTAGGAACACTGTTATACTCTTCCATAAATGGTGCCATTGTGCTCTGAAAACGTCACAGCCTGAGATTGATAGAAGCTGTGTATTTATCTTCCTAATTTGAAAAAATAGTCTTATATTGTAATAGCTGGTTTTGCATCTGTTAAAGAGCACAGAAACAGAAAAAAAAGAAAGGATTTATCCCTGTAGCAAGAAAATGTTAAGAAAAAAATAAACAAAAGGCAAGAAATAATTCTTAAATAATAAATAATGTAAATGGCTTATCAGCAATTTAGGTGTTTGTGAATCTCTCTGTTCATGTACTGGATAAATGAAATGGTATCTTACTGCTGAGTAGGTAAGACATGATTTATTCTATCTTTTAATCAAGATCATGATCTATTGATAAGAGACAATGTCTAACAACTGAAAAACGAGCTAGTCACATTTTATAACAAATTTTAATTTGGATCATAAATTGCAATGGGAGATCATTGCCTAAAGATATGAAGAGATGTGCATAGGCTGAGAAGGCAAAATGTCTTTTTTCTCTCTAAAAAAGGCATCTCACTCTATTACTGTTTATTTTAAAATGGTTTTTTCTACATTATTTAAAATTTAATGTAAGTATTTTATGAATGCTGTAACATGATCCACAGGCATGAACTTTCCAATACTTTTGTAAGTATTCATGTCAAGTGATTTTACAAAGATTTACAGGTTTCAAACCAGGATTGGAGCAATACTTTCCTTTGTAAATAGGTTTAATTCAATAAACCTAGACTATTTCAGACTACCTAGACTACTGTCTGGGCTGACATAAATCTCTGTAGTCCAGCTGAAATCAGCACATCCACAATAGTGCAATCAGGACTTTAGAATGCATTAACTGAAATCTCTGCTCCAAACTGTAGAGACTAGACAGTGCTAGAGAAAGTAGTTCCTTGGGAGTTAATAATGTGGTGAGAGAAGTAACAGAGGCAGCCTGAAAATGGAGAACATCAGAAAGGATGTAAAAAAAAAAGCACAGGAAATTTTTTAATGTAGATCACAGATCTCTTTTACAATGAAAACAGGAGGCTAGGATCTCTCTCCCACAATACAAGAGAGAATGGCAATAAACAGAAATACAGAGGGCACAGGAGTGAATGGAGGAGCATTAGGAAATTAGGTAAAATACAGTAAATGATGGTATGCTTTTAATCAGTCATAATCTCAAAGTGTTATGATGTGTTTGAGGTTTTTCTCTTTATTTCTTGCAGCAACTATGTGGAAATATCCTTAAGCCATCCTATAAATATTCACTAAGACAGCTTTTGACTCAGATATTGTCTTTTGAAGTTATATGAAAATGACAGGGTTTTGTTGCTTGAATTACCCTATTTCCTCTTTTATGCTGATACATCATTTTTACTTATAAGGTTTCTGTCTGCCCAGATAAAACAGAACTCCATATGGAAATCTGACCATGAGCTGGCTCCCTTTTTATACCTTGGAGCTTTACGTTTTAGTCAAACTTTCCCTTTAAATTGTGTGATAAGATTTAATTCTGTATCTGCATCTTTTTGTATTCCCAAATCTGGTTATGTTCTACGGTTAATTGGACATTCATTTGCATAATTGACCCAATTACCTAAAAAAATTCTGTCAAACCAATATTCTTATAATAGCTTTACTGGTGATAAACCATAGAATAAATTTAGCTGCAGGAATCTTGCTGTGGCATTTCCTGTAGGCATTTGTATACGGAATATCTGTTACCTCAGTTTGATCTCATGGTCTTTCTGGCAGTTTCTCCACCATACTCCCGTGTAGGGAACCCTCTCTACAGAAACATAAAGATGCTTTTTTCAAACCTGTGAATTAGCATATCATGTTCTGCCTTGAAAGAACATTGTGTAAACCCCCAAACTGAAAATAGAAAACAATACCATGTTAATTTCTGGTGTTACATTTAAACTAAATATTTCAAAGATCTCTTTGGTACTGTAGAAAAACAATCCCTCTACAAAAGCACTAGAAACCCTCTCAGACAACATCCCCTGAAAGCATTTAGAGTAATTTGTTTCAATATCTTATGTGGCAGAAACAAATTTTAGGGGAAAGCGCATTTACAGATTGAATTTTGGGGTGATAAAAAGGCATTAAATTAAACTTCTAAGAGAAAAATAAAACCTGAAGTGATACTCCCAGCAAAGCACTTAACCACTGTTCAGAGTTAGCATTTATTACAATTGCTGAACAATTGAGTTCCTAGTTAGACAATCAAAACTTTCTCTTATACTTTAAATTTTTATGTAACCATTGGCTATACAGAGATATTGGAATTCATGACTGTGGAGAGACAAATAGAATACATGTATTACTAAATAACACTTTTTCCCACCCTATTTACTATATTAAGCCTTACTCACTCCTTGTAATAGTCTGACACACTTTGCATGTTATTAATCTTTTTCAGAAATCTTTGCCATGACTTTGTATTTCTTTAGTACTCCAAAGGCACACAGCAAAAGTAAGAGCATTGGGCTTGTTAAATAGTAGTTATCATTCACCATGAGAGGGTAGATGAAGCACAGAACCAAGTCTCTTGTAAGAAATACGCACCTTAAGGAAACTATCAGTAGGAAGACCATACAATTTACATACTATTTACAAAATTGAGAACAGCACCTTTTTTTAAATTTCTTCAAATTGTGTGCACAACGTGTCTATCTACCTCAGATTTTACAGAACCTTCCCACAGAAAATGCAAGTGTGGGGCTGAAAATGGAAATGCCGTGAAAATGCAAAAAGATAAGCTCATTGCTGTGAAGGAAAAAGACATTTTTTTGGTCATAATCTGGGTGTTTAAAGCTCATTTAAGGTTAAAAGTCTCTGTAGCATCAATCATATGTATGTCTGTTCTACTGTCACTATCCATTCATGTTCAAACAGTAGGTGCCTACATTTAGCTAACAATTGCAGAGTGTATGCAGCACACATACACGATCCTACAGTTCAGGATGCTAAGATGCACCTATGTTTTACCATCAAACAGCTCCTGCTCCCAGATATCTAATTCCCCCTTCTATCAAGGACTTAACTTTTAGTTCATATCCGTGCTAAATTACCTTGTATTTTAATGGTAAGGCTTGTAAAACAGCAAAGCCAATCTTAGTAATTAAGAACTAAGGACACCCTATGCAAACTCTTTAAGACCTTAATATGTGTAGACTAATTGAGTTGAAAAATCCAGTAGGAACTGTGAAAGTGGATTTTTTTATGAAGGGGAATTTCTTGCTGGTTTCCTGGCTCTCATGCATTCCTGTTAGACTGTGTTTGCTTTTTGTCAATCTCCCTTTCATTACCACTCCTTTCTCTTCTACACATTCCATTCAGTTTGGTACCTAAAGAACATATGCAGGAATATATACAGAAGCAACAGATTTCTTTCTTCTTATGTGTGTTCTGGAACAATGGTATCTACAGAAGAAATGGCCTCTCTGAGTCCAGTGCTTTGGCCATACATATCATAGAATACTGCTACTACTAATAATGTAAAGGTTCAAGTGATCTGAGACTGCCTCGTGGGTGTCACAGTACTGATGATCTTATTGGTGCTTTTTAAGGCCTTCAGTCTTTTTTACTGGGCACACAGTACATTGTCCTATTCAAAACAGCTACCTTGATATATCTTGAAATATCCCAAGATACACCAAGAGGTATCTAATTTGATACACAGGAGTATAAATTGAGATTATCAATTTACTAGTTTAACCCTATTTTCTACAGCACTACAGAAAATATCTTTCAGCAAGTTACACTTGTGGAGATAGTAGTGTTGTTTTGAAAAGAAAATGGTTTATTTTTCTTGTCCTGAATTCAAAATGATTTAATTTCATAGATAAATTCTGTAATTAGCCGAGTAATTGATGATGATCTCCTAACATTAGATCTAGGATTCTAATTGTCAGAATGTGGAGGAAGAATACCTGGATCCATCCTACACAAACACAATACATACCAACACACAGGCAAGGAAAAGCAAAGTAGTGACAGGACATGGAAAATCACTTCAAACTGTAAAAGAGTAGATTTTCCTTGGGCATTAGAAATAAATTTTTGACAATGAGGATGGTCAGATGCTTAAACAAGTTGTTCAGAAAAGTTGTAGGAATCCTATCATTGGAAGTGTTCAAGGTTAGGTTGGACAGGGCTTTGAGCAACCTGACATAGTGAAAGATGTTCCTGAACCTCGCAGGGGGCTTGAGTAAAGTGATTTTTAAAGGTGCCTAACAACCCACTGCTAAGATTCTATAGTCATTTGCTCTATCAGCTTAAGACTGCGAAAAAAAGACTATTCCTGTGGCAACTATGAAGTTCCCTAATGCCCTGAACTGAAAGAATTGACTCTTTTCACCTTTTCTCACCAATTCACCCGCTCAGAGCCCTGTAAATCTTGGGCTTTGGTGCTGGCATGATATTTTGCCTTTGTGTAATTTTATCTCTTCCAAAAAAAAGTAATAACAGATTCTTAGTAATGATTAGTGACAATGTTTAACTCAGCATTCTGAAAAGCCAGGCAGCAAAGTCCTCTGTTCTTTCCTATCATAGTTACAAGACTGTGTGTACTGATTGATTGAAGAATTTGGATTCCAATGAGGTTATTCCTGTTTGAAGACATTTCCTTACTCTCTTTCTTGCTCCATGAAGTTTATTCTGAATTAATTTCATTATTCATAATCTCTTCCAAAATATCAACAAGTTAACTGAAAAAGAATGCAAATTTTTTTGAGTTAACGGCAGAAAGGAATTTCAGTCAGCAAGCATACCTTAAAAACCCTGTTTCTTTACAAATCATCTTTGAACTTCTGTAATGTTTTATTCTTATACTTTTCTCATTGCAGGCACTTCTTCTTGCAGGCCATTCAGCTGTCCTATATGTTTTCTAAACTCAGTAATGAAAGTATCTACAGAATAGTAACTTTTCTGCAGGAAGGCTGTACTGTGTATGCATTGGGTGCTCAGCTTTGTAGATGGCTGACTGCCATTCAGAGTCCAGCTAGGCTACAGAGTTGGAGACTGCAGGCATGAAGCCAGATTTACAGTTTTTGTTTTCTTTACGGGGGAGAATGTACTTATTTTCATTCTTGACAGAACTATCTAATTTCCACTAATAAAACCTCTTGTGTTTTAGAAGATAACTCAATTATAAATGGAAGCATGATGCCTATGAAAGAGACAGATATATCATGTATCCAGTTTAAAAAGTAAATACCTTAAAGGTGTGTGGAGAACAAAACTCCAAATTAATATACTTCTTTATTTTTCATCCAAGATTGGCTGAATGGCAACACCAGTCTCTAGAGTTCTGTCTGAATATACATTCACTGATATAATGCATATCTAATCCCTTAATAGTAATACTTATTTAGTAATAATAGGACAATAGGGAATGGCTCTGCAATGCACTCTGAAATTGTATTAGATGCAATGACTTAATGTGCACTATATGTTAAATATGTAAGATTAGTGCTAGATAATTGCTATCAATGAGAAAAGGCTTATCATTCCAGTGGGCAAATTATGAAGGACACGCCTAGATCCTGTTGGATCCTCTCAGGAATGCTTTGGAGGTAGAAAGCAAGTAGTTAAACTTCATCACTTCTTGTTTAATAGAGCCTTTTAAAAGCAAAACATTTGCCTTCATCCTTGCTCAGGAGGTTTCATTCCAAAACCAGTTTCTTGTCCCAAGCGTTCACACATGATTGGTCAGCAAAACATTCTATATGATAAATCAGGTTTGGAATTTTTTATGGTTTCATAGTTGAAGTCAAAATGTTGTAGAAAATAACAAATATATGTGGGTATAGAGGTTGTAAGAGAGCAGTGGACATTTTTTTAAAAGTCAGTCCCTCCAGTGGAAATGTTTGCTTGCGCAAAAAACTGTTTGCATATTTCTAAATACTTCAACAGGATTTTCCTCAGACTTAAGCTCTGTTACAACAATTTACTCATGTCATTTTTAGAGACAGGAAGCAATAAAGGCCTTGAAAGGTATTTACTAAATATTCCTCTGCACCAAGGATGATTTATGGCTTGCTCATACATCATTTTTCAGACAGCTGTGTCAGCTGAAGATGTTACTGTCCAACCCACTGCCAGCTCTGTGTTGCTACCTCCTGCCAGAGGTTGCCATGCCCTCAGATGTGCCTGGGCTCTGCTGCTCTTGCCCTTCCCCACCCACTGCAGTCAGAAGAAGACAGCAGCAGCTCCCTGTTTAAGCTGCCTATTGTAGCCCGGATGGCAGACTTTACTTGAAAATGCTGAGCAAAGCCACTCGAAGGAAATCATTGACCTTCAACTGGGAGGTGCTTCAAGGAACTGATCCATTGTGATGGGCAAATGAACCTTGTTTACAGAAGACCTTAGAGGTCCCTTTGAGTGTGATTTTCTACAATCGTGCAGTTTTCAGGTTTCTTAGCTTTATATTAAATGAATTGTGTAATTTTTTCCGTATGAGAATAACCTGAAAATAAAGCAGAACTTTCTGCAATGATTGAAGATTTCTGTAAATAATCATTATGACTGAATGTCAGGGTTTGGAATACCTTTTTTTGTTTGTCTCTCTGTCTTGGAATTTTTCCCCATTCAAGTTGCTGGGGGGGATAATGGGCAAGTGATTAGTTGCTGGGAAGCCATAATGGGGGATGATTAAGATGGGACAAAGAGGTGGCTCTGAGATGGGTGCGGCGGGCTAGCCCTTATCTGGACTCCCTGATAGCTGGGATTTTTTTCCCCTCGGAGGGGGGCAGGGATACTGGGACTGGGACAAGTTAAAAGAGAGCCAAGCACAGCTGGAGGGTACCTTCTTCACTCCTGGACACTGAGAGGAGAGGGAGAGAGACTGCTTGGAGCTCCAGGAAGACTCTTCCTCCACCCGTGGGCTTCTATTTCCAGCTGCATGTTTCTACCAACTCCCCACCATCCACTCCAGTGTCTCAAGGGAAGGANCATCAAAGGGGAATTGCCAACAAAGCAGAAGAGACTGTCCATGGGTTTGTGTGTTCTCATTTGCTGTGGTTACTATTGTTGTTGTTTTGCCTGCCTCATTATATATATGTATATAAAATATATTAGTAAAGGACTGTTATTCCTCTTTTCTCATACCATTGCCTGAAAGCCCCTTGATTTCAAACTTTTGCCAATTCAGAGGGAAGGGGGTTACATTCTCCTATTCTAAAGGAGGCTTCTGCCTTCTTTAGCAAATACCTGTCTTTGAAACCAGGACACTGAAAAATCATAACTTTTCAAATGTTACTCTTGCAGGTAGTACACAAGCTGGTGTGTGAATGTATATGAATAGGTACTTTGCATGTCAGTGGTCACAATTGTGTGAAGTAATGTTTATCAGCACTTAGAAACAATGAAAAACTAAAATTACAGTAAATGTAAAAATGTACTTCAATACTCAAGATATAGCTGAAAACTCTGAAACAAATTCTTAGTGCAAGAAAAATTGACATTTCTTTTTAAGAAAGGGACTTGAAAAAAGTCCTTCTTTTCATTTATATGTAGCATTCTGAACTATCTAATTTTTATTTCAAAATTCATGTAGTTTTTTAAGAGATAAAACCAGATAAACTAAGATATGGTACATTAAGTTTTGATTAATGTATTTAATTAATGAATACTAATGGAGATATTACAATAACTTGGAATGTGAAACTGAATATTAGTCTACATAGTTTTGAAATGATAGCAAAAAACCTTTGCAAACAAGAGCGATGGGATTAGAACTCAAAATGGTTTTGATAATTGGAGAAGTGAACCAAAATTAACCACAAGAACTTCAATAAAAAGAAATACAAAGAATAACACCAAGGAAAATCAGATGCATAAATAGAGAATAATTGGAGAATCAGACAAAAATATGGATATTGCAGTGGAGAAGGGCCAAACAGAGAACAGCAGTGTGATGAGAAAAGCATATTTTTGAAATGTATTAGGAGGATAAAGAACAAGAAGAGAAATTGTACTGCTCTACTCAGCAGTGTGGAGACCTCTGTCAGAGTACAGCAGCCATGTATGGCATAGACTATTTTGAAATATTTCACCATGAACACACAGAAAGTCATGTAGGATTTGTAAAATAAGCTCTTTCTCTCTCTCAGGATAGCCTATCTATTTTGCATTCCACTGTGCATGAAGAATAAGCAAATTAGCATCCTTGCTAACTCATGACTTAAATTTTGCCATTAAGAAGGCTTGGAAATCAAATATGAAACTCCCCCAAAATTACTACATTATAAGAATAAAACATGAAGGAAAACATGAAAACATTTTTAAAATATTTAGAGGCTGTTATTAAAAAAAATAAATTCCTGTACTCTCTGCCCAAGAAGATAAAATTTTTTAGATAAAAATTTAGGATACAAAAAACCTTTTACCTAAAAGGGCAAAGAATGGAAATGAACCAAGTAGAGAGGTTGAAGAATTTCCTTTCTGGTTTCAACTGCATATTGATAAGTACCTACCTTAGGCAATCCTAAACCATTTTTGAAGAGGAAGGTTAGATGTTCTTTTGAGTTTCTTCATAGTCTTCCTTCTTTTTTTTTTCCTTAACTTCATGAATCTGATACAAAAATGTAAGAGATTTAAAAATCTTGCAGGTTCCTGTAGGGCCACAAAAATTACCAAAATTTTAATGAATTTATATGACTGTAACTTCGGAATTGCCTTAGGTTTATTTTAGGTCATTACAGACAGAACTACTCTTTAGCTTCAGAAATAAAAATTATAAGTGAGGTTTTCAAGTGGAACTTTAGTAATTTTTGCTTTAAGTGGTGCCTAGAAGAGCAAAGAAAATGAAATTAAAAGGAAGTGTAAGAAAACTCTCTGCAAGTTCAAACAGAAAGGTAAGAAAATTCTAACACAGTTGAAGTCTGTGTATTATATAAACTCTTAAAAATGGGTATATATATAGAATGTAAGCATCTGGTAAATAAATCTAGTAACAAAACTAAAGGAATGCCAAAATAATGTATGCATTTAATGAAAGGCCTAATGGATGTGCTAGGTACTAATGCTCTGGAACAATAACAAAAACTATAGTGTCAAGGCAAAACAAAACAATAGACCTTCCATGTTTATCGTAAACCAGACTTTGACCTAAATGCAGTGATCACCCAGATATTGCTGCAAGATGCAGTCTGTTAAAACAATTCCTTTCAAAGATTTTGCTTTGCTTATAGTGCAGGGGTATGCAGCAATTTGTCAGCAGCAAAGTATAAGTAGTAATGGAAGTATTTTTTATTCAATAAGTTTAAAAAAAAAGAATTAAGTTTTATGGCAGAAGAATTACTAGAGTAGGTTTACAAGGATGTGAGAGTAAAAAAGACTATGAGGAATCTTTCCAATGCTTTTTTTTTCCTCCCTATTTCCTTATCTCCATTTAGTACCCTACAATATGTAATGGACACAATTACTAGAGTCTATGTTCATTCTTGAAGTTATTAGGCCTCAATTATTGTTTGCATGGTTGTATCTATGGCTTCACAGAATTGCCTCAGAAAAGGTTGATTGTTTATTTTGTACAAAAGCAAAATTTGAATTTCATTAGCATGAGCTGTATTTTGGGCAGAGGGGTTGGTGCCTCTTCTAGACAGTTATTTTTTTAAATTTATTTGTAAGAATGATGGCTCCAGTTACTGAGAAACTGCTTAGGTCTAATGGCATTTAATATTTAGAAGAGCAAGTATAAATCTGAAGTGACATCATTATTGTTATTTAAAATACTGCATATTATATGACTTCCTTTTTTTATTTTCTTTTCTCAGAGGCCACTAACCTGTGCGTTCATTAGCTCCCATGTTTCTCTTGACAGGTAGCAGCAGATTTGCTAATAAGCCAATAGGTGTCCACAGGTGTTTAATTAAGTTTTCTAGATGTAGTTCACCACTAAAAAGACTGGCTTTTTTCGTAAAAAATGGTACCTAGATAGAAAATTATTTTGAAATTTGTCATCCTCTTCTTAGTCCTTGTAATTAAGAAGAGTAGTATCACATACTCTCCTCAGGAAAAAAAAAAAGGTGTCAGGGATTGGTTTAACTCCTTCAAATTAAAAACAGAAATGCATTTTTGTTAGTTCTGAGGTATGCAGCTTAATACACCAGAAAAACAGCAGCTATCCTTGTCAAAAAAACACACGTCAACTGCTCATACACATAAAAATTATTATATTCAGACAAAATTATATTTTTGTGTCTTTAAAAATTTTATATCACAGAATAAAAGAGTGGCCTGGGTTGCAAAGGATCTTAAAGATTACCTGGTTCCAACCCTACTGCCATGTGCAGGGACACTTTTCACTAGACTAGGCTGCTCAGAGTCCCATCCAGCCTGGCCTTGAACACTTCCAGGGATGGGGGCACTGAAAACCTCTCTGGGCAACCTCTTCCTGTGCTGCACCACCCTCACCAGAAAGAATTTCTTTCTAATATTTGCTCTAAACCTACTCTTTTTCAGTTTGAAACCATTCACCCTTGTCCTGTCACTATGTGCTCTTGTAAAATGTCTCTCTCCATCTACAATGTTGCTGACTCGAGTATGTTGACTTGAATATTGTGTACAGTTTAGGTCACCACAACATAAGAAATTTGTATTAGAGAAGATCCAGAGGAAGGCAACAAGGATGGTGAA
>VYZT01005623.1:0-70255 GCA_013400735.1 Pomatostomus ruficeps
AAAAGTATAGATGGCTAAACCAAACATTGATCATTAATTCAGCAACAATTTTTATTATTAGATTGTTATTGGAATTATCCTTATTCCTATCATCTCATCCAAATTGGCCTGAGAGGAGATCTTTTTTCTCAGAATGTTAACTCTGCTCTGTAATTGCTTTAGCAGTTACACTTTTAAGAGCTTAAGGCATCACCTCGTCTACTTCAAAGCACCATGAGTCAAAAACTCGATCTGCTGACTAAAAAGCTTTGATTTTCATGAAATAACTTTTCCAAGAGTAGATGGAGGTGTTGGGAAGTTTCCTGTTCCAGGATTCAAGTTTTGGCCTAAATTAAAGTACTGGAAATGTAATTATCCCACACATCTAATCCTAAGGATTAGAGGGGGGTAGTGGGGAAATGGCAGAGAAAAGAGAGGCAAGTGCACTGGTTTTAACATTCAGGAATTTAAAGCCATGACTTTCAAGAGTCTGACTGTTTTGGTCACTGTTAGTGAACTCCTTTGTCAACCCTGATATAACTACAGACTAGGGGACTGGGGATGTGGAGAGGTAAAAAGCAATAGTATTGTCAAAATGGTAAATACACAGTAGTAAAAAAAATACACAAAACTTTTAAACATCCATCTAAATTCAGCGGTACACACAAGTAAACAAAGAAAGGTTTTCTTAGATTACTTTAGTTGCTCCTATCTCTATTCCCAAACAACAATATGTAGGAAAGTTTCAAAACCCATAGTTTAAATCACAAATATTTGATACCTTTCTAGAGACTTACACTTTATACTCATTATTGTGTATTATCTAAACTGATATAATTTAAGCACCTGTTTATATCTAAACAGCAGCTTTTAAGAAAGAATCTCACAATAGCTGGCTCAATCCTCTGAGCAACCAATCTGGGCGGCTGCACAGGAAAGATGCAGCATGGAGAGCTTTTATTCTGCTCCTGTAGAAGCTGTCAGAACAGAAGTATCTTCTACATTGTTTCTCTAGCACATGTTCCTCCAGGAACCTTAAATCAATTGTGAACTGACAGCACAGTAAAATTCTACCGTACCCCCCTTCCTCTTGCTATTAGAAAGCTGTGGCAGAAGAAGGAAAGATCCTGGTGCCCTGAACATTGACCCCAGCCACTTTGCATCAACAAGTGTTCCCATAAAAGGAATTCTCCACTGGCCTTTTAGAGCAAGGATTCAGCTTCTTTTAACAGCTGGAGTTATTGGGGAAGGAACGTCTTTCTTTGTCATAACTCATTAAAAAGACTAACAGGGAACATGATATGAAGCTATCTAGTGTCTCCATCTACCAATTTTCCATTTAAAACCTCTCTTCCCATCTCCTGTGTGTACACAAAAATTATTCCCCTCAGCTTTTTAACTTTAGCCTACCTTGCACAGACTACAAAAGAACAATGTATTTTCACATCACTGAAAGACAGGATAAAGAAATCTGCATCCATCTGCATCCACAATGTTAGAGACTAGATTTTGCACTACAGTTTGCTCAGTCTGTTTTGAAAGTGAATTAACTGTGGAGGTGAACTATGAGAAATGGGGGGGGGGAAGGGAAGAACCAAAGCCAGAACCACAAGAAAGATACCCAAAGTACTGCAAAGCAGGGAAAAACATGAAAAATTCAACTTGCCAGAAAAAATTTAACTCCTGCTAGATAGAGAAACTCAATTAAGGAATACATAATACAGACACACTTTGACTCATAGAATAAGCTGAGTTGCAAGGGACCCTCAAAGATCATCAAGTCCATATTTGTGCTAACTTTTGATACCTGAAAATGTACCATGTTATCCACACAAAGTCCCATGGGACATCAAAGGAGAGATGCTAAGTGCTGAGAGGCAGAAGTTGCTCCCAAACGCACATGCCAACTACTGCCCTGTTCAAACCTGAGCATCTCCCTGCTGTTTGGAGCACAAAAAATATTTATGCATCCTCCCAGCTCTTTGAATACAAAATATTTTGGAAATTATACAAGGGCTTCCTGACAGTAAGGACCACAACTATGCATAGGGGTTTGCAAGGCCAGTCTTTCAGGCCACACACACAAACTTAACTCTGTCCACATGTACATTAGGCCACAATCCAGTTACATGAGAGCATGGTATTTCTCAAATAATAAAATATATGATAGCATTTTTGTTAAATTCATGCTATTTTTTAATTTTCTTTGTTATTAAGTCTCAAGCTATATTCTCATACATATTAACAGCGGGCATGGCTTGGCTTAAAAGAACTTCTGGTATCCATGAGCTTAAATACTGGCCTAGAAATGCAACAGGCTTCTTCTTTATTTAAAACATAAATTTTTTGAGTGTCTACAGGAAAAATCACAAATACATAAATTTATGTTTTAAACCAAGTATAAAACATACTCTGGTGGTTACCGGCACTATCCATCCTGCATGATTTATTCATAAACAGTGTAAGACCAGATAATCCATAACACTGCAAACAAATGTAGTCTGGTTTCATTCACATCATCCATGCAAACAGATGCTTATCATATTTTTCTCAAAAGAAAACAGATGTTCCACTGCTGAAATCCTAGAGATACAGGTTAAAAAAAACCTTGCAACTTACAGTAGGTAAGAGTTTGAATCTTTACTAGCATTATGTGAAAGACTATGTTTTTAATCAAAAACAAGACCATAAAATTAATCATTGCCCATCAGTTATGTTTTATTCTTGGCTTGCACCTCTACCAAGGTAATCATTATTTTAATGACAATTATGGAGAGCTGTAAAAAGTACTAGGAAATACCAAAAAGTACCATCAAACAGACTTTAGATTTATGTTTAACTGTTTTAACACAGAGGTTTTAGAGCAGTGACCCAAAGCAGTAATGAAAAACTTAGTTTTGCAGTTTTTATAAAGGTGGCCAAATCATTAAACAAACAATTAGTTCTCACAGCTCTTTTAAGCTCTCTTGGGGACATGAACTTGAACACAGTCCCGAAAAAGTGACTGAAAATCATTCCTCACTTTTACAGTATCCTTTGTAAACCCCATTTAATAAAATCACATCATTCCAGTTTTGTTCTGAGCAAGCACTTTGTACTAATTTACCAGTCTGAGCTAGATAATGGCCTTGAAATAAACAGAAAAGAAGTAATTGTCTTTTGAGAGAGCAAAGGCTTTCTAACATGACCACAGTAGATGAAGCTGACCGGACAAGGAAAGGGGAAAATGCACTTCGTTGCTACAGCATCCCATAACTAATGGCAAGAAAGGGGAAAAAAACAAGTGCTATTGCAGCACTCGCACTGTAGGTAAGCTTTAGGAACCAGGCATGAAAGATTAGTAGCTAAGGCAACTATTCTCTTTTCCTCATGCACACACACATCTAAAGCTAATTATGCAGAGGTATTTCTGTTGTTTCTAACACAGCCATCAAGTACACAGGCTATTGCACTTTCTAAATCAAAGGGATTTATGAATTTACCAATAATGACAGAAAAGGTAAGTACTTAAGTGCCTTGTTTGCCTGGATTCCTCACAGGAAAGGATATGTTTTGAGATAAAATACAGATGGATACAAAGAGAACACAATCACAAAAAGTTGCCAAAACTCCCTCCACACTCTGTGCACCCATGTCCAGTGGCAAAATCTATCATGGCAGTTGCTCAGATACCACTGACTGCAAAGTAATTGATGCTGAGGTGATGGCATGGAATAGATCTGACTCCTGTAATGGTACTAAACCCCTCCCCATGAGCCCAAAGTGTGCCAATGAACTGAAGGAATGAAAAACCTTCAGCAACATAAAAGGCAGTATTAGCAGCAAGGTAGGGACACTGCAGTAAAAATATGTAGCAGAGTACAGATCAGCCTTCAGCTGCATGAACAGAGATTTTAGTTACTAGGGAGCACATTAAAATGAATTTTCTCAGCCCTTGCATCCATGCTTCGTTAGGAGTAGAGGAATTGCGCTATATTTTTCATACAGTTCTAAACAACTGTATACGTTGCTGTTAGGTTTCAAGATGCAAGCCTATGTACAGTCTTTAAACACCTACAACAGCTAAAACAGCAAAAATATATACAAAAATATCAAAATAATAATAGTCACTCAGATTTTTAAAAATTACCTTCTCATTGCTGTGAAACTTACAGTTTCAGATACCCGGAAGATAACATGGAGCAAAACTGTAGAGCTAGAGGGGAAGGTGGAGCCACTAAGTCAGCTAAAGAAAAAGATGCAAAGGACTTACTGGAATAAGCAGAAACAACACTTTTGACTCAGAACTGACAACCAGAGAATTGCTATTAAAGATGATGTACAGTGTTCAGTATTCTTATCTTTTCTGAATAGCTGAGACAGGAAGATCCTAAAGACAACAACCTAGCTAAAGTTGTGTCCAGTGGATACTAGAAAATCGAACACTAAAATCACCTGTTTTGGACTTATCAAAGCAAATATTCAAAACAGAGTATAGAGAGTACTAAACAAAGTTACATCACAATCATGGCAATTTTACATATATAAAATGAGGAGAAATCCCGTAGTTTAAAACAAAACAAGAAGCCTTCATAAGTTAAGGAGGCAGATTGATTGGAAGAGGCTAAATAAACTGAGCTGTGATGAGAAACACAGTTTACTATGGAAATGAAATAAGCAGAATCCTGACAGTGAAGCTGTACAAAAAACTTGCTTAAACAGACAAAATTGTTGATTTGATCCAAACTCATTTATGCCACATCTATTACTGATATGGAAAAACAAGCATAAAGCTTGAGACAGTGGTGGGCATATTAGTATAAATGATAGTAAATTATGAAATATACACCAGAAACATGGCTACTGCTAGAATTGATCGACACTTAAAATTACTCTTAGATAGAAATACTTTAGGATGCTTACATTAGCTCAGCCTGTCAATACCTGCGTCCTTTATCTTCACATTAATAGTGACTTTATCCAATTTGCAGATTTCTAACTAGCAAATGCTCACTTTAAAGTCTTAAAAGTATCATGATACTTTATAGAATTGAGAATTACATGCATATATTGTCATTTTCTCTATTTCTGGCTAAAAAGTACAAAGTTGTTGAAATGCAAGGAAAACCAAAGTCAGTTCCAAATGAAGATTTCCAGAGTATTACACTCCATTCAATGTGTGATAGTTCCCTTGAATACAGAATGTATGGAAAATATTAAAAGAGGAAAAGTATAAATTAAAGGTATATGTCCATATTAATACTCCCTTCCTGAAATTTTAATAACAATCTATGTGCTCCAGCCAATTTATTTAATGTATCTTGCTCAAATGAGACCATATATTATTTCTCTAATAATAATGTGCACCATCTCCATACTAAGTTACTTTCCAACTATTTCATTTACTTTCAAACTTTTCATTTGATTAACATCTTGAATAGTATTTAACATTCATATTTACTTAATATTTAACAATAATAATATATTCTGTATACATTTGCTACTTGTATTTGCTACCATTTAATTTTTTTTTTTCTTACTGACAGGTAACTGATATCTTAACACACGGTGTAGAGAAAAAAGTCAGCACTACATTTTGCCACTTGTGCCCATGTAGATCATAATGTTAAGAACTAATAAAAAATGCATTAAAGTAGCAATTGCAGATATGATAAAAACTTCATCACTACTCGTTTAAAAACGGTATAGTCTGTTTTGTTTAGAATTTCTAAAAAAAAAAGCCACAAAATTATTAGCATATGTCAGAACAGAATCTCTATGCAGGAGATCACAGGAATGTGCCCTTCAAGTTGAGAAGACTTAGACATGGATGTAATTGTAAGTGAAAGGACTTCACTGCACATTTTACAATGCTTTTCAAGTCATTTACTAAATAACTTTCCATTGAATCAAACTATTGTAGAATCTTCTTAAAGGTTACAGGGAAAAAGTTTCATTTGAAAAACTATAATTTAGTACATGAAAAAGCAGAAAATAATAAATAGTAATTTTGACATAGCTCTTCCTACTCACACAATTAAATGTAACAGCCTGTTTTAGTCGAGAAGTGAAACTTGTACAATATTTTTTATATTGAGGTCCTTATTCTGTATATTTTTAAAAAATCCAGAATTGTACTCTCCGAAACTTCAAAGCTCTTCCAGTTTACAAGAAAAGCTCACTTTGCAACATCCCACTTTTGAAATATTTGGATTAAAGTCAAAGGAATGCCTGGCCCAACACATTGGATTAGATTAGAAAGAATACAGATATTTACTGTGAGGCAGAGTGAGGATCATAGGAAGAAGGCTTTTGCCTCATCTTATAATTTCCCTTGGGTAACGAGGTAGTTTTACCAGGTCTTACCAGGTAGTTCAGCGTACACTTGCGGCCAACATCCTTATTGTAAGGATCAAAAGTAGTCATCTGTGCAAACAGGAACCACACTGTTCTCATGCAGTTGTCAGCCATGGATATTTCAATTGCATTTTTCAGAATTTTTTTTGTTTCTATTTGGTAATATATTATGCACATCAGCTGTTAATATTGAATTTGATAAAGAGTTGCTGAATGTGTGAGGTAATGAAAGATTCTTTAGCATCATATTCATATAATACACTCAGCTTTTGTTATAAAATTAGTCTTAAAATATACATTTTATTCAAATTTTTATTGGGGTAAAACCTTTCCAAAAAACAGCCAAAGCATATGTGCCTGCTATATTTTTGATATGATCTTTTTTCAAGAGATGCGCAGGCAAAGGAATCTTAACCAATCTGATTTCATCCTAACATTTATTTCCAGTTTAAGACTTCTGTAATAGCCTAAGGAATCACTTTCTTAACTCTTCAGTAATAAAGAATCAAGAAACAGATAATTTTTTCAATTTCTTTCCATTACATTATGTGTCCACATTTAGATGTATCTGGCACAATCTGAAAACTGACACCAATGTGAGAGTCCCCAGGGATTCACAAATATAATTTCCATGCTACTCTGAAAATCAAGAAAAAATGGAAAATGTGAGCTGTTATAAATTTGAGCTAATCTCCTCCTGCCATAACCTAAAATGATCGTCAGCAGCCAGGTATAATCTTCTGGTATTCGACAGCATAAGAAGAACTTGTCTATCTGAGCCTCAGTGGCTGGTAAGAATGTCAGTATCTCCTAAAATACTTGCACAAGTAAATTTCTTTGCAACATTTCAATTCTGCAGCTGCTTGCTTACCTAGGAGATGAGAAAAAAGGAAAAAAAAAAAGCCACTGCAGTGTAGAATGCTCGAACTCAGCAAGCTTATTTTGAGGGTTAAAAATAAAGTAGCTGAAATATTTTACAGAAGGTCAGTGACACAAGGCCAGTAATCAATTCCAGTAAGCTTGCTCTACTCTCCTATTTATGTATCCTGAAATAACACTGCTTATATATGCAAAAATTAAATCACACCTCATCCAATCCCCAGGAGGGCAAGAGGAAAAAAACATATTTAAAATTATCAAGGCATTTTTTGACTGGTTCCACTTGCCAATGCACTCTTTATCCTAAGCCTTATTGGACATTGATGGGATTTGAGTTCCCTGTGAAAATAAGGTGCTTAGGCAGTCACAGCTAAGGATAAAAGGCAAAGATGATTATTTCAAGATATGTTAAAAACAAAATTAATTACCTTTACACCACTCTTTTTAACTCTGAATTTCAGAATTCCAGCTGTATTGCTACAATTTCCAAAAGCTTAAATTTATTTATATGCACTAATTAAAGCTCACATTGCTGTGGATAAAAAAAAAATCAAACAAATAATTTCCTTATTTACAAAAACTTGTCATACATGTTTTATTTTTAACCTGATATTTGAATAAGAAAATTCCATAAAATATGGCTATGAACCCATGCATTAACATTCCCCTCAGTAATAGTGCTCTGTATCAGAAACAGTAGCACTGTAAATACTAATTTTTTCCAGTTCTGTGTTTGGTTTCTAGCCTCCAGCTGCTGCAATCAAGACATCATTTTTCTGAATTATCTGTGTAAGCTTTAGCCTTCCTGCTTTCTTACAAAAATTTGAAAATTGACCTGAATTTATATTATAAATACAGAAAAAAGTCTAAAGGAAAGAATCCTACATATGAAGGTTTTTTTGGTGTATGGGAGAGGGTATCACTTACTTTTCAAAGTCCCATGGTTATTTCAGGATATCAGGGTTAAAAGTGTCTTCATCAATTTTGAAATAGCATAAAAATCAAATTTGAGATGATTATTCTATTTTTCCCACCCTGGTAATGCTGCTGTGTGTATTCAGCTGGATGTGACCTTTAATTCCTGTAGAGTTTGAAGTTACTCTTTCTTAGTAGAGCTGATGGTACTGATGTGGTGGACAAACTAATCCATGAGTGTTTGTAAGGCAGAACAGCAGCATTACAGTGCTGAAGGTAAATTTTTATTGTATGCTACAATTTTATTTAGGTAAAAATGAATAAAAAAATTTTTACCATGAGTTTATAGTCAATATTTTTGATGAAACTGAATTACATATTAGAAATAGCTAAATACTTTTAAACTTTTCACAACACACAAAACTATTGTTTGCTTTAAAGCTCCAGCAACAGCCATAAAATGACCAATCCTTTTCCAGAACCAGCTCTCAGGTATTTCATACATGCTAACTGAACAAATGTCCATCGTATTAAGCTTTTACCTTTGCCTAAGAAAGTCCACAAAGGCTCAGAGAGATTAAGCCATATTTTTCAAGGGCAAAACCAGGACTAGAACTCATCAAAAGTCATTTAGTGTAAATCACATATTGCATTTCTTGCACTTTGAAAGAAAATTTCTAACATGAGAGAAAGTGTAGCACATAAGACTGGACTTTATAATTCTCTTAATACATTTTACTCTTCTTCGGCGTCATCCTGGTTTTACAAGCTTGCCATGACAGCATCACAGTTAAAAAAAAAAAGAGCTGCTATTGCTAGCACTGCCCTGTCTGTAACAGAGTCCTATCACTAGTTATAGAGACAACGGTCTTCAAGTTGTCACCAAGATCATGTAGCCTTTTCTTTCCAGTAAACAATCCTGTTGAAAAATTGAGCTTTCTAGCCCTAGGCTGCTGAAAATAGGTCCCAAAAAACCCGTGCTCCATTGCTACCAAATCAAACCGTCAGCAAAGGTAGTGTTCTTTAAAATGCTGAATGACAGCAGTCTACACAGATGTTCATCTGAACACACGGCGATGGGGCTGGAGCACAGGAATAGAAACAGTCCATGAGGCATCAGAGGCATTAGCTACCGAAACCCCCTGAACATTTGCCATGCTCCGACTGGTTCTGTGAAAGCCCTGGCTGCAGCCAGGCAGGTGGAGCAGAACAGTGCGCGGCACCGAGGCACAGCATCAGCCCCAAGTGATCCAGCGTTCCTCTGAGAGCTATGTCAGGTCACTTCAGGCCTCTTCTTCCTCTGCTGAATTCGGGATGACAATCCTGGCTCGTGTGCCCCCTTCCTAGAGGTCCTTTCAGTGTGCTGCCTCAGTTACAGTCTCTGAGTTGAAGATATTTATTAATATAATTCATTGTCAAGGTAGCATCTTGTCAATAACTAGAGAACAGTCAGCAATGTCCAGTTTCTCTCTATCTAATGGAAAATCCTTTTCTTCTTTGGTTTTTAGTATTTCTTCACATAGCAGAGATTATTATTATTAATAATAATAATACTGCAACACTGTTTTCAATTCACAACAGCTAGAAATGGCTATTAAGTCAAGTCTTCTTGTCCAAGACAGATAATTTATGAAAAAGTGAAAAAAACTAAGGAAGCAGTCCTCTTGGCGCGTGGATTGTTTTGTTAGGATATCACGCTTTAGATTTTACCTCTTATATATTAATATACCTCTATGCCTATGCTTCTATAATAAGTAAAGATACTGAATTTACCACATTTTAAAATTTAAATTTTTAAATACACTTTCACTGACACTCCATTTGCTTAAAATTATAATTTCCTACATATTTCCAAAAGTAAATAAAGATAGAGCATCACTGCATTATGTTCAAGGTGAATTGCAAGACCTGGCATATAAGACGTCATGTTATTTGCTCCTGATTATAAAACATTACATACAGACAGAGCGCTCTGATCTTCACCAGAAAACTGAATTTGCTTATCCTATAGTAAGGAAGATCAACTACAATATACCCAGCCCTACAGTACATTACAATCAATATTATGGGGCTGAATACTGTTTGAGAAAATTATTTGACACACCCCTCCTGGCTGGGAATCATTGCCACTAAAGACTTTTAAAATGAAATATGGAAAGGAAATAATGGGCCAAGGAGGTAGAATAAAGGACCACAAATTCATTCTGTTTTGGGCATTCATAATATACATCAAACAGAAAACATTCACACCCTTTAAATTAGCTTACAAGAGCATAGCTAGTTAGAAGGAGAGAAATCATGAAAAATGTCATCATCTCATCCAATTCCCATCACTTTAAGGGAATAAGTACTCATATGCTGGGATTTAGCACCAGAAGATTAACTGGAAGTTAATTGCTGCACTGCTTGCATGTAGGTATCAATACAATTGAAACCATATTTGTATTTCTTGGTCAAATTCCACTCTGTTTCAGAGACACTTTCCAGCCCTGACATTATGTTTCCTCTCCATTACCCATTATAAACTAATACCTTATGGTTTAATTAGCAGAGTTTATTTAGTTACAGTCTTTCAAGACTGTTTCTAAGTTCCATTTTAAATAATTAGTTAAATATTATACATTTCTAAGATATTCTGTTGGAGTTTTCAGGCAGATTCAGAAATTCAGCTATCTTCAGGAACTGGTAGCACTGCATTTTTACTCTACTGTAATCCAGCTCCGAATTTTATCATGTCTTGGATTTTTTTTTTGATGTGTACAATTAACTAGTCT
Organism: Pomatostomus ruficeps; assembly: GCA_013400735.1. Classification (NCBI taxonomy): domain Eukaryota; kingdom Metazoa; phylum Chordata; class Aves; order Passeriformes; family Timaliidae; genus Pomatostomus; species Pomatostomus ruficeps. The sequence continues at coordinate 10,884 of VYZT01005623.1, forward strand.
AGTGAATATTTTGATACTTTCATTAGTGTGAAGAACAACAAAAAGTATCGTAAGTCCAACAAGGAAACAGCAACTACTGACACATACTTCTAACTGCCCTTTCAAAATCTTGCACTTTACTGTTCTTGTGTTAAGGAGAACTATACTGCAAGATATTACTACATAAAAAAACATTTCTTTCTTCTGATTCCCGCTTGCAATTGATCTGCCTGAAACATGTAACCTCATGTCGTAGTCTTCCTCTTATGCTTATTTGCACTATCCTCAGGTACTGATAAACAAAACAAACCCCACAATCCCCATAAATTAAAATAACCCTGTTGTTTCGCGGTACTTGATTAGCAGCATTTTTGTTCAGATTTCTAGGTTTAAGGAGGAAACAGGCTGGATCCAAGCTGCTATATTTACAAACATCAGCTCTGTAGAGAAACATTCTTCCCCTGTCTCCCAACCATTCCTTCTGCTTTGGCTCTGGGAATATTTTACCACCCAGCTTTGGTGGAATAGAGAAGCTACATGCACATCAAAATGTCTTTGTACTTGTGCTTTGCTCTGCTTTCCTGGAGGATGGGTCAGAAAGTCTAAGACTTCTAGCTGAAGCAAGCTTTCTAACCTTCATGTGCCCAAGTATAGAATCACTCTCCTCTTTGGGGCAGTTGCTGCTGGATAGAAAATAATTCAGATGCATTGGTTTAGGGGATCCACAGTGAGAATAATGGGGCATGTGCTGATGAAGCAACAATTGGAAGAGTTCCAGCTCAAGTTCTGTAGCTTAACAACAGCACTCACTTGAGCAATGTTCTGCCCAATAGTCAGTCACAACAAAATTCGACTGAAAAGAGAGAACCTCCACACCCCACAGACATTATTCATATATCTTAACTAACCTTCTGTAAAAGCTCCATGGTACAGGACTCATGGTGCACTTTTTAGTTTGCGTTGACACAGATCTGACATACTATATGCTTTAAAATGAAATTACCAGAAGAAACATCAGCCAGCAACAAATCTGGAGAAATTATCTCTACACAGCGAAGTATTCTGAGAATCCGTAATAAAAACGGCCTTACAAGCAAAAAGTATTATTTGTGCTTGAAAGCACAGAAAGAAGCTACAAACATTCTGTTTGGTGTTAAAATTTTTTAATAAAAAGAAGCCACCCAGATTTGTTGGATGTGTACCTAAGAAAAATATTATGTCAAAAGATTCCTATATCACATATGAATATTTTCTAGCTATTTATTTGCAAACATCAGCAGGACTCATTAACATCACTGATCAGGCCAGACACACACTGAACAACCATGTATTTTTATGGCCATACTTATTCTCATGAGTTTCTACAACCCACCTTGAGGAGCACAAAAGCTGGAGTTGCTATGAACAGATACATGGCTCTGAGGCCATCCTCCTCAGCACCTCTTCCCAGGAGAGCATGCAAAGAGAAAAAACTTAGAGCATATTTTTGTGGCCATTCACAGGCTTGGTATGTGTCAGGTTTTAAAATATTCATCAGCTCAGGGTCTGGTTTCAGCTGGCCACCACTGAAAGCAATTGTGGGAGCTCTTCATTCCTTTTTGAGTGAAGGAACACTGTTATCAAAGAATTTGACAAATAATGCAAAAACATGAGCAAGGTCTGGATAATGTTAGGGTTGCCAGGTCACAAGGGCTTACAGTTATAGCATATGTTTTTATTAAATCAGATATTCACACAATACATTCTCTGATGAGGAACTACTTCATCAGGTATGAAGAACTATCTATGAAAATTGGTTAAAAACTAAGACTTTAAAAGGAAGCAATAGAGTAAGAACATTTGGTTATTTCTTTCTAAACCACAGAAATACCTGGGAAGTGAGGAATAAAGAACACACAGAAGGACAGAAGGACACAAAACACCAATAAAAATAATTCTTAAATATACTGTATTGTACCTCCACTGCCAGCCTTTAAAAAACTACGACCTAGTCTTTAACACAGTTAAATATTTCAGAAATAGTGCTTAGGCTGATGAAAAAGTACTGAATTCCAGTTAACTACTGGTAACTACACAAGGATACCTTGATGGATGAAATATGTGAGAGCCACCAAAAAATGCTCCTGGTCAATGGTTGATTTCTGACACTCAGACAAAAAGATTGTGGCTGGGCCTATGTGAAGGTGACACAGCTGAAGAAACCTACAAATTTTCTTTGATAAAACCTATACGTTTTCTGCAGATGCTTTTACTTGGTCAGTCCAGTATGACCTTTTCAGCAGCTGTTCTTTGCATATATTAAGAATTGGTCAGAATAAGACATTTAAATGAAAATCATACGCAAAAATCCAGATACGTGCTTGGCAACCAATATGCTCTTGTCGAAGAAAGAATTGCTCGGTGTTCTGTCCTGTGGATGTCATTTTGTAGTTCAGGTACCTTGACTACCGGATGATTAGTAAAATGCCACTGCCTTCAGTGCTTTTGGAATCCTTTGGGTGACCTCTATGATACTCACAAAGAGATTCTAAAATACACATGATGATATAATTTTCAAAACACAGAGGAAGAAACAAATATGGAAATGGAGATATCTTCCCCAGCTAGTCTTTTTTTTCCATTCAAGATCATCATCATGTAGAAGTCAATTCAGTTTTGCAAGGTCTCCAGTGCCTTCTAGCAGGAACACTTAAAGATATCTCTAGGTGGAATACTTTAGTATTAAATAACTATAAAATACACTTTCTGTCACCATCTTCAAAACTACAGGTATTTCTGCATGTACTTATAACTCCCAAAATGTGGAAGGCATGGAATTACAAAGCAAAGTCATTTATAAGTAAACTGATTGTATCTCAAAAAGATAAGAAAGTTAAGACATTTTGTCTGTGACTAGGCCAAAAATACCTGATTAATTTTTATACAGTTTCTTTTTCAAAATGCAAATTAAAAGTGACCTTTTAGTTGTTAGATTTAATGAAAGTGTGCATTCTTTTCCCAGGACTAAAAGGCAGAAGAGGAAACAGATGGGTGTGAAGTAAACATCGGTAAGCCACCAATCACATTTATTTCTTGTACAAACTAATTACATTAAAAACTAAATCCAAGGCAGGTTGCAAGTTCAAGGTAAAAAAAGCAGAAAGGATTGGAAGAAAGGGCTGTTTCATCAAGGGAAAACAAATAAATATATTCATAATTTAAGTAAATATGGTAAAGTATATACTTGTATGGAAAGATACACGCTGCTATAGACAAAGTGAGGCATATTCTCATTACACACTTCTCAAAATGAGGAAGAGGCAAGAAGGAAAATTGGCTTTAAGGGTGTTCTCACTTTCAGTCCAACCTGTCAGGCCCCCTGGCACAATCTTTGGGCACTTGTGAAGGTGGGTGAATGAATACTACAATTGCATTATTTCATCACCTCACCTTTTCCTATTTATGCATGAGCATGGAATACACCCGGGGTTTAGTGCTGTTGGAAGCAGGGGTAGAGGAGACACTGATCTACAAACCAAAGACATTCTCGTCCAAGTCACTAGCAATGGAAGGCTTCAGTTTTAATGAAAAAGCAAAACCATGTTACAAATTCACATTGCAACAGACAACTGATACTAAATTAGTACCATGCATTAGCAACCAATTGAAACTTAAGTAGATTAAAGTGGCTGAAATGCCCATCATGAGTGTGCCATCATCCCCTAAGGGTGTTTACTGTGGACCAGGGAGGTCTGGCCATATCCACAAAATGTGAGACTGCATAGCACAAAGCAGAGCTTTTGAAAATTAACTTAGGGAACATGGTGGGCAAGCAATTTAACACAAAGTCCTAATGATGTTAAAGGAAGATGTGTTAAAGTAATTGCTTTTACTTTGAGGGTTAAAGAGACAGGGAGGGGAATTAAACAGAGGAACACAGAAAGCATGGGAAATCATTTTACTTCTGTTCATTCATGAGACTAGATTAGTAAAAACAGTTCTGATGGCCACATTTTTTAAAGTGTGTTGACAAATTAGAAGAGGTGATGAAAAGAGCTACAATCTACTCTTAAGGACTGGAGAAAATAGCTCAGAGTGAGGGGTTTCAACAGAACAATGCTTTTAGTTTTTAAAAACATAACTGGGAGATGATTTCATTACTCTCCATAGCTATCTGCATGAAGACAAAATACTAAATGTGAAAGGACTATTATTCACTACCAATATTACAGATGTAGCTCTCAAGGCTGAAAATGGAAGCCAAGCAAAATTAGACACATTTCTTACCATCTGGTGATTAACAATTTGAACAGGCCATCAGGTAAATCAGTGGAGTCTACATTTTTGAATCAAGCCAGGGCTTTCATGGAAGACAGACATTAGCAAATACAGCTCGTGGAGTGCAGTTAAGGGATGATTATGTGAAATGCAAGGCCTATAAGGTACAAAACATCAAGACAGTCTTAACAGCTTTGGACTGCATGAATCTATAAATACATGAAAAACAATGGGATTATCTGACTAAACATTAGAAAAAGACTGAACAAAACCCTGAAAAAGGCTTCTCCTCTGGACAGAAATAAGGCACTAAATTATCTCATATAGCTATAAATGTCATATAATTATAAGCAAATGGAAACATTTAGGCCACATCAATCATTGCTGTTGCTATTGCTGTAAATAGAATTATTGTCATGCAAGCATGCATATATACACTTCAACACATACAAAAATAGGCTATAGCTGGAATAGTATTCAAACTTGTCATCCTTGTCAAACTTTTTGACTCAGACAAAATGGAACAAGTACCCAAAGTTCCATCTAAAAGCTTACAAAATCAGAAAGCAAATTTTAATCTACCCTCCAAACAGGCACACACAGAAAGCACCAACTGATCTGAAAGGTGAGTCCCAACTAAATGCCTAAGCAGGGTGGGAAAGGATCCCACAGTGTGCACGTGTGTTGAACATGTATGCACAGACCCAGACAGCTCAGTATCATAAGGTGATACGCCCAGGAAAGGCAACAGGGCAGGAGGCTAAAGATCAGTTTCCTTCCAAAAGACTGGAAAGCTGAGCTAGCAAGACATATATAATGAAAAAGATTTCCATGTATCTACATATCTATATATCTGTAATGCTACTCTTCATACCACTGGTCTGTTTTCTCAAATAAGCCTCCTGATGTGTACAAAGTGACAGACATCAGCACTGATCTTCTCAGTGTGCCTGTAACTGGACCCTGAGACAAGCCAGTCTATACCTGCTTGTCCACAGAATACACCTCTGGTTCTTCTCCAGAATCCACTAACAACACTTATTATCTTCCTCCTTCCCTGAGAAGTGAGTTTGTGCTGCCTTCTGGTTCTCATTATTATATTCATTTCAGTGCAGTTCCTGAAGTCTGATACCTCAGTACTTGAGAGGTCCTGCATGTGCCACCAAACAATGATTCAACATGACATTGTGACAGAAAACAGGGAGAAGGAATAGAAATAAAAGAACAAGGGATCAAAACAACTGCATTTGGCTCTCTGTGCGGGGTGTGCCTATCAACACCAATAACTGTTAACAGTGAGTCAGATGTCACATCGATAGAGGAGTCGGATCACTCACATCAGCCTTCCATTTGACTGGAAGGTATCAGTCTTTTCCTTCATCTAAAAGGATATATAAAAAAGTAATGGGCTATTAACTCTTCTTTTTTTGCATTCCTATTTAAGTTGTGGCAACTTCTTAATTTCTCTTCAGGCCTTTAGTGAAGCCTGTGTATTTTGAGCACTTCATAACTTTCAGTGCTCTAAAAGACTGTTCTACAGACACATCGGTGAAAGCAACTAACATTCTTATTAATGTTGTGGGTGACTTAACGGTGCGGTGATTTGCCTCGAGAAAATCTACATCAAGAGACACCAGCTTTAGGTATGAAGCATGAATTTTGATTGATTTACCAACAGTTATGTCCCTAATGCTACATATATATATATACAGAAAGAAGAGGCCAGTTTAACGGAGGACTCAGACTGAGGTTTGTGCTCCTGACTGCAACTGACAACGTGGTAATATAGATGTTAAATACTTATAATTTTGGGAGATCCTATTTCCTAACTCAATTTTTTTTTTTAACAGGTAATATCTCTTTTCATACAGTACATAAAATAGAGCCAACATCACATAAAACATTGCTGTTTAAAAACTCATTAAATAATAGAGAAGATGAGCTTGCAAATAAACTCGACTCTACAATTACATGTTAGGTTAAAAATGTGCCCAGGAGGAAATGCAAGAGAACTCGAATTCTTTTGTCATACAGAGATTTCATTCTCTTTTTCTGTTGTTTGCACTCATAAAATTGCCCTCATGGGAGTCAATCCTGGAAGGATGCAGTGGCTAATTTTAGTTAATAAATTGTTGCTTTAGTATGTATAGCCAAAAATCATCTGATAAGCTCTTTTTCTGTCAGAGCTGCTCTATCTCAGTCAAATTCCCTAACTATGAAGATTTAAGGACTTCTGAAACCAGTTCTTCAGAAAAGATGTGCTTTTATTAGAATTTTCCACTCACTAAAAGCACTGCCAAACTTTTTTGCTCATCAGCTTTCCAAAACTTACATCCGTATTCCATTATATAGCACTTGCCAGTAAATGCTATTTTGGCCTAGTTTTGGTCTTTTTAAATGTGTATAAGAAAGATCTGCTACATGTATAAATCATTAGGAATCATTAACTAAAGGATTGCATAAATAATCTGTATTGTAATATATTGCAGATACTTCCAAGATAATGTGCAACAAAATGAGAAAAGTCTCACAGAGAGAAATATACTATGTTTCAAACATAATTTCTGAGCTGTTTAAATATGAAACAAAACCTTGTCAAACTACAAGTTTCCAGCTGTTATGATATCATAAGATAAATTTACAGCTACAAAACAGCTTGGTGAGGGAAAAAAAACATTTGCTTTTACAAAGTATGGAAATATAAATGTTTCAAGCACTGAAACTGTCCAAACAAATTAGTACAAGCAAAAATAGTTGAATTCAGTATGGTTTGATTTTGTACCAGCTTCATAGCACTTGTTATAATTATTTCAATCTGTAGGCAAAATGTGATTTAAATCTTAGCATGATGCATTTAATGTTAATTTAAAATGATCAGAGAAGAGTATACAGGTGGTCTCAGTGTCTAGCATTTTGTTGTATTTTGTTAACTGAAATAATAATTTATTTCTCTAATTAAGCAATAATGAAGCTGAATAACTGGGCTCTGAAGGCCTGCTACACGTGGAGGTTTAAATTCTTAAGCAGAGCTAAAATGAAAAAGGAGTTTCTTTCCTCCATGACTTTGAAAAGAATAGAGTGGTGATTAACAGCAATATTTTTTTTAATGAAACACAACCTTTCATCCCTGTCATCTTCTGACCATCCTTGCTTGTACGCAGCTCCCTGACAAGTAGAATAATAACGGTCATACATCACTGCCCTGAAAGTCCAATCATCTAAATCTTTGCTCGCTGCAGCCTCTGAGACTCAATTACTTTATTGACATGCAATCTTCATAAGGGGAGAAATATTGTGCATGTAAGGTCACTTGGTTATGAAGACATATTATCATATTATCTGCATGAGGGTTGCAGGGCTAAGACCTGACAGAGCTAATTATAATGGTACATGATAGAGAGCTCAGTACACATTATTTGCTTGGCTGAAACTAAAGGTGAGGTAAGACCATGACATCATGGTTTCAAAAGAAAATAATTCCCTTTCCCTTAGAGACTATTACTTTTATTGTTTAATGTTTTATACAGGTTATATTCATACACTCCTTATAAGCAAGCAAGCAGTGAGAATTTCCGAATTCAACTGTTTCCATTTGGAAGTACTTAACTCTTGAAGAAACTAAAGGCTCATCTATAATAATGCAGTCCTTTTTATTTGTGAGACTTAAATCACATTTTCCCTGCCCTTCCATCAGTTCCCAAAAGTGTATCTATAAATATACATATGCACATGGCAAACTGAGAGTCCAAAATCTGAGCACAGCTAATACATACTGCTACACTATTTTCTACATTTCCAAAAACATGCAGTCCTCCATTTGAAATTATAAACAATGTATATTAGCCTCTCATTTTTCAATATAAATAAATTTTCATTTTGCTTTCCTCTGTAGCAGCTTCCTTCCTCCATGTACCTTCCTAATCTATGTAATGCCTACTAATCCTCTGGCACTTGGCACTGAGGTGCAGTCCATCCCTGCTCTGGGATGACTGGCACAAAATGCATCTCCTCATCCTTTACTGGCCATTCCCTTCCATTAAAAGGGAAAACAGGCAAAAACCAAAGCATATGTTGTGCCTTTATATAAACAATCAATATAAATTGCTGCACTACTACATGGAACCAGTAGAAGGTTTGTTAGGGGGTTTTCTTGTGTTTCCTTTGGGTCTTTATGATGATTTTATATATTTATTTTTTGCATTTCTTTTAAACTTTTTGTCAAGTTTTATTCATGTCTACCCTTCAGGTAGGAAACACAAACTCCACTCTTTCAGATTTGCAAATATATGATGCTAGCATCCCAGAATAAATGATATTGGATACTTCTGGGGGGAAACAGTTCTTATTTTATAAAAACACTAATCAATATGATATAATGATTCTATGGCAAATCATGCTGCCCAAGGTTATGCATTTTCCTTGTTTGAAGGCAGGGTAGAGTTGCCACTCCAGCTAATGGATCCCAGCTCCAAATAACTTCCTTGCTCCCAGCAAGACATTGTACCACTGCACCAGAGAGATGCCAAAATAGGCAGACATGTAGCTTTAATAATATTGCCAGATTAAAACCTCACATGTAGATGCTTTCAATTATCTAAGTTACTGAAATTGGTCTCCTGTTTTAAAAAAAAAGTTATTTCATAACAACAAATTCACAGGCTACCCTACTAGGAGGGAAAAAAAAGCGCAATGCACTTACAGCTGCCCTCCTGAAAGTGTGTCTTCCTATTTTCAAAATTTACATTTTATGAACCATGATGTGTCAGATATCACGCTGTCCTTTCAACAATAGCTTAGTCTACCCATATTTTTATAAGTTTTCAATCTTGCTATGTCTATCTACTGTGCTTTGCTTCTGAAAGAATCCAGTCTGAAGTTGAGTAGCATTTAGAAAGCTTATTTAATTTTGTATTTAAGACTTCACATAGTGTGGGAGTTTAAAAAGAGTGTAAATGTTAATGTCTGTTTCCACCAAGGGGTATTAAAAAGTCCTTGGGAGATGACTGCAGATACAGACAGGGAGATGTTAGGCCCTGCCTCTTTCCAGGAATAACATTTATGGTTAAAAGCCTCTTTTGTCAAGTTTAACTTCCAGCAGCACAAAGGAGATAGTGAAGTAATCAAGACCCAGAAGAGGGAGAAACAAATACACCCCAGAACCATATTATCAGTAACCATCAGACTGGCAGCTATTCAGCTGGTGAGAAAGCAGACAGGTAGTGAGCCATGAAACTCAGAAAAAGAAGAAAAATGTCTTCTGACAGCTGTAAAACTCTGTCTCAAAGTAAGTTGTTAATTTAAAATTTTCCAGTGTCCTGCAAGCTTCTAGTCTGAGATAGGAATGACATGGAGAGACCCCAGCATGTTTGCAGGGAAAACTGGGCCACCAAAACTCAGCCAAAGCACGGAGACCAAAACATAGCCTGTGAACAGCCGAGCTACACATGTAATTTCTTTAGCAACTACGTGAATACTCAATTTATGGAAATATGAAGTAAAAGGTCACCCCCTTGGGCATCAAAGACTTTTTATCAAGGAAATTGAACAAAAACTAAGGGAAAACAAATGTTAATGTCATGCCCAAAACCACAAAACATTTTTATTGCCAAAATTGCTTTGAAACTAACAGGGCCAGGCACATGATACTGGCTCAATATATTGCAGAGGTTTGGATTGCAAGGCACCTAATTCAAGCAACAAAACATGAAGTACACATGGCTAGGTGCTTTCCTCCTAGTGGCAATGAATGTGGACAACATGACATTGATAATATCAACCATAGGAGAGACGGAACTGGGACACTCTCCAGAAAACACAATAAAAAAATGAATGACAATTAAGAGTGGTAGCCAAAAGGAAAAATGAGAACCCCATATGGTACATCCGATCTTGAGGACAAAGAACCAATAATAAGGGGACAACCTGAAAGAAATTTAAAGGAACAGGAAACTGCTAAAATAAAATAAATAACAAAGTAAAAAGAGACTGGTGCTTCCGTGGATTTTTGGCACTTACATTGGATAATATAAAACACTATTAGTGAATTAAATATTCACTAATATATAAAAAATATGAAACATGCAACAAAAACTTCATCATACTCTGGTAACACAGCATTTAGAAGGCAGTTCTGGAAGTTGAAAAGAAGATGTCATGAAGAAATGAACTGGGAATACTATTCAGGCAGAGAACAGATTAGCCTATGGCAGTTATAAAAACCTTGCAAATTAATTTAAGGCAGAAAGAAAGAAATAAACAAATAATGTTTAGCTGAACATGCAAAGATACTGTGCAAAATACCAAAATGTGTTCAAAATTTAGTTAGAGAATATGGGATACTCTCTGAACTTCTCATTTAGATTAGAGACGGGAAATAAATCAGCCTTTAGCTCTAGAAAAATTACCAGCTACTCTCCAATGTAGGATGCAAAATTTGGTGATAGTAAAATGTGGCATTTGACATGAAACTTTTATGTAACATTGGCTACCAACACACCATAAGTACCAAACAAACAATTTACTGGCAATGTAGAAAAGAAAAAAATTAAAATGGATGGCCTTCTGACCCTCCTTTTCAATACTACAAACAATTTAAGACATGAAGAAGGCAGTTTATTTTTACAATACATTTCCCAATGTTCCTTTTCTACAAAATTGATTTTTCGAAGTGTCACATGGATCTAGGGCTCCATACCAAGCAAAACAAGCAAACAAAACTCCTTTGGTAGCAAAATTGAGGTTTAGTGATACTTAAGTGTTTTGTGAATAAGTGTGTTTGGTAAAAAGAGGGAGACCCACTAAAGCAATATTTTTAAAAAAAGAAACAACAACATTTTTTTTCACTGTTTTAAAATTATTTTTAGTATTGATTTAAAGAATTTTAGAAATTTCCCAGGTTGCTTAATTATTATCATTGCCAATTAATTGAAAAGGTATTATGCTACTTTATTGACAAACTACTGACATGCAAAGGAGAGAAATTGCCTATAAAATAAATTTCAGTCCATCTGAGACTCATAGATCATCAAAGAGAATGAGAACATGAGGGAACCAAATTACAATTTCCATGTGGCACTGTTCCAACATACCTAAACATATATTTTGATCTACCCCACTCTCCTTATCCACCCCATCAAACACACATACAGATATTAAAACCATCATTGTGAAAAACACGGTTTCCAATAAGAGGAGTTATTTGTTGGAAGCAGTTTTCAGCCAAATCTTACCTACAACTTGCCTGCCAGCTGCACATATCTCTGGCAATGCAGAATTCCAAAGGGAAAGGTGACTGACTTGGCATGGAAGCGAGAGGGAAACTGGGGTGTCTGACATGTGGCTGTTGCAGGCCCAACACCAGCACAAAGCCGGTGTCTAAGTTAGAGCTTGAATCTAAGTAATTTTTCTAGAAAGAAGAAAATTTGGTATATTAACCAGTAATGATAATAGTAGCTTTTCAAGGACATGTTGCAAATAAATCAAACAGAGCATTTTGTTAATTTTGGTAGTACTAGAAAGAGTAGCAAATGCACTTTTGCAAGCCCCACTCTGTAAAAATACAGACCAATTGACTAATCAATAAGGTCAATAGTGAATCTCCTCCTTGACTTCAAAGACAGCAGATTCCTGTGTGAAAGCACTTTAAAGGGAAAATCTAAGCTTCAAGCTATGATGATTACTTCAAATAGTTTAGCCAGTTTGTATTTTTGGAACCCTTCTGGCAATAACTTTTCCCTTTAAACCATTTCCCAAGTCACAGCTTGTTAGAGAGAATGTTAAATGAGGATATAATGTTTTGGGAAAAGGGTAGAAAAACCAAAAGCCATAAGAAATAAATAACAAATAGAAACATTGTTTTAGTGACCTATAGTCTATTAAAAATTTGTCCAGCAAATATTGTCAACCTTTTAGGATTACGACTCTAATGATGCCTTTTGTCATGGCTTCAGGGGGCCATGTGCCTATCTCATGGGTTTGCCTTACACAAACTGGTAGAAAACCATAATAAAATTCAAATGATAGAGCAGAAAAAGCACGTGATCTTAAAAGTGAATAACCAAACTGTACAAAAGAAAATATTGGGAATGAAACTGATAACACACCCTATTGCCAAAATCTGGAGATGTACATTGCCTCTGGATTAGTCCTCAGATTGCTGTAAAATACACCTACTTACCCTGTAACAGACTGACCACAATGGATTCAAAATCAAATTTAAAGAGGAGTAGAGACCAAGAGCAGCATTTATCATACTGTCCCACATCCAAGTAAAACAACTCTCCTATACAAATTTAAAGCTTGAATGAACAGGTGCCACGTAAAAGTATGCATAAGGTACATATTCAAGCCCAGAGACTGGCACTCAGAATTACTGCAGCATTTCAAAGGATTTGTGCTAGGAATCCAATTGTTTTTTCCTACCTATCCAGCCTCCAGTTGCAAGAATATAAGGATACTTTCTTATTTTCAATATATCAAATGAATAGAAACAAATAGCCAGTTATGCTGAACCATCCAACAATATTTCTTTTGCCCACACAGTCAGGAGTTTTTTAAGTGCAATCCAATTTTTAAATAACACAAAAGCGCAAACGGAATGTACTAGCTTGACTTCTTATTTTGTAATTTATTGAGTTCCATCATTATTCAGATGTGTTTTTATAAGAATGAAAAAATGAAAATCTGAGGCTTTTGACTGTTCTGATTACCTTGTTAAATTACTGGCTTTGCAAAGACAGAGAAAACATAAGTGCTAAGGTTAACCACATAATTACATACCACTTTAATCTTTTTTTTTTCTCCTCCGGTTTAAAACAATCCATTACTACACAAAGTTACAGCATTTTGGAGTCAGCTGTTAGATCTGAGCCCTGGAATTCATTCATCTGAATCTTCTTGAAGTGACATTGCTTGTCAAAAATCATCAGCCAATCAAATTCTTAAACTGAAGTGAGTTGTCCTCCTAAATTAAAATGATACTTTACCCTGACTTTTCCATACAAAAGTTGCATTGCGCTTCTCTGTCAGGATCCACTTCATTTTCAGAAAGTTTATCACAATACAAGCATTTATCCCTCAATCTTCCAAAGGGCAAGGGCGAGTGGGCATGTAATTGAAATTCACTTCAATGAACTGACATAATTTGAAGGAGTAACAAGCTAGGTGAGAATATTTCGATTATGTTCAGAGATGTCTTCATTTTGAACCAGATGGGAAACAAAGAGGAACTCATGCCAATTTCTGAAACCTCAGTATTCACTCTCGTGCAGCTCCTCCTTTCTTCCCTTGCTGCCAGACGTGCTCACAGATTCAGTCTCAGGGCAATAAATTCTGTCCTTTTTGAGAAAAAGTGCTACATAATTCTGTCTTTGATGAAGATCTTACTGTGAGGAGAAAGACAGACCTGCACACTGGTGCCTTCCCAACAACATTTTTTTTTTTTTTTGCATAGTCAGCCTAGCCCAAAGAAAACTTGTCTGAAATGTGAGATCCCAACCCTTGGTCCAGCCTGCCAGAACACTGTGCTTATGCTCAGTACCACTTCTGAAGATACTTTTCCTCTGCAGAGGGCTTACACTTTGCAATCTTATTTTGGGTAAAGCTAGAAAAGGGCCAAATTCATCAGAAGCAACAGCTGATTCTCCAAAAGGATCAGTTTGGTAATGTCTGTCCATTTAATTTGTTTCTTCAACTCTTGGTGATGAACAGAATGTTATGAGTCTAAGACTCCTATGACCAATTGCATTTCTAAACACCTATCTTAGATTACCTATTTCTGGATAAATGCAACAGCAGATAAAAGGCTAAAGAGGCACAGAAGGAATAATTTGTCAAAACACAAACTAATCCACCTTTACATCATGGGATTACAGCTGAAGACAAATCCCACTGCAAATATTAGAGGCTTGGCTGAGAAATGTGGACGTGGGCTTCTCTGGCACTCCCTTTGCTCCACTGAGAGCCACGTAGCCTATAGGCAAGAGGTTCTTAGAAGCGTGTGTGGAAAGGTGAAAGTAAAAGACAGTCTTGAAGACAAGATAAAAACATTTTGCTTAATGTACAGGTAACAATCTTTTAGAAAATCCTGAAATACTCACAGCTGTAAAACTGCAAAGATAATGCCAAACATTAAAGCCAAGTAGTAAGATGAAGCATCAGTAAATAAGTGTCAAAGAAACCGGATTATAAAATTAAACAGGAATATATATTTTAATGTCTGCAAAATGTTTCTTCCAGGAAACATTAGGCACTCATAAAGAATGCCTTCAGGCTTCTGTATCACTGGATATATCAGAGGGGTTTTTTACTAACAATTTGGGGAGTTTATGCCTCTGGGTGCTACTGCTATGATTTCAAAATAGAATTATCTGATGCTATGTGATTTCTTGAATCATTAGTTTTCCATTTCTTCTAACTTACTTTTTGTTTTTCTTTTATTTATACGCACACACATAGCGATACAAGCTGCCACAAAGGAATAATGAAGAGACCCCTGGAAATAAAATACTACTCGATACTTTCTTAAAAAACATTAGATACATCTATACCTGATATCATCATCTAACATGATATTCCTAATTACTGTTTGCATGCCCAATTCGCTTCTAATATACATTGCAGGAGGCACTGCTGCATCCTTGCTCTGATACACGACCACCACAAGAAGGTTCTTCCCCAGAGGGTGGTCAGGCCCTCAAAGGGGCTCCCGAGGGCAGTGCTCATAGCTCAGCCTGGCAGAGCTGAGGAAGTGTTTGGACAATGCTCTCAGGGACATGGTGTGACTCATGGGGTGTGCTGTGCAGGGCCAGGGGCTGGACTTGATGATCATGGTGGGTCCCTTCCTAGTCAGGGTATTCTAAGATCAAGCTAAAAGAAAGATCTCCTACTAAAAGAGTATTGAGAGACAAGAGGCAGCCAATGAGATTTAACAAACATAAACATTACTGAAGTGTCAAAAAAATAACTTCTGAGTAAAAAAAATTGGTCCTTGAGTACTAAGGTTGAAAGGAAATTCTGACTTCTTAAAAGATACACAGTCTACCTACAGAAATGCATTATCATTTCTTCCATATTTGTTCCAAAAAAAGGAATACACATTTTTTTCTGAATAATCAGTCTCATGCTGGTTCTGATCTAGCAACAGATTTTAGAAACAGTCTAACTTTACTCCCCAAGACCACTGAATTTATAAGAAGGCCTAAGCAGAAGAGCTATGAAGTAATTTTGATTAGGAACAGATTTAATTTCTGGTGACTTTGTAGAATACAGTCTAAGATTGTGTGCAATTTTGCAGTCTTGTAGGCAAGTTGAGACTCAATTCATGTGAGAAATTTCTTTTGAAATCAGAAAAAATGAAATAGTGGGGCTTGGGGGAACAAATAATTTTGAAGACTGTAGAGCTGCAACAGGATAAATACTATCAAAAAAGGGATGTTGAAATAAAAACATTTAATGATTTGAAACTCAGTATTCTAATAAGACATGAACTACTTTTAAAAGAGAATGAGATTGATGTGACCAGTACAAACATAAACCCTAACCTGAACGCAGTTAAAAGTTGCATGGCAAGAGCTTCCAACTGAGAACCAAGAAATGCAAGAGTGAGCAGGAAAAATCTCCTGGACTTCAGCTACTTCACAAACACAGCATGGGACATGAAGTTGGAAGGGCTACAACTCAGGTGTTTTAGGCCTAAAAGAGGTGATTGTCTTTACCTGTCATCAATGGTAACCAAGGGTGGATATGCTGAGCAAAGAGTGGCAACTGCAGAATGTATCAATCTGCTGTTGATTTGTTTTCCAAGCAGAGGTGGTGGCAGGAAAAAGACAAGTTTGATACCCACTTTCCATATCTCCAGTGACCATTTTTATTAATAGATCCATGAACC
The DNA here is from genome assembly GCA_013400735.1 of Pomatostomus ruficeps. NCBI lineage: Eukaryota > Metazoa > Chordata > Aves > Passeriformes > Timaliidae > Pomatostomus > Pomatostomus ruficeps. Next base: position 27,007 of record VYZT01005623.1, read on the forward strand.
TAACCTCTTTACCATGACCCCTTAATTTAATTTTTAATAAAAATGATACTGGTTTTAGTTGAAATGCATAGCCTCAATTCTGAAGACAAATGCAAAGGAAAAAAAAAGGAAAATTCAGTATCACCCATAAAGACACTACAAATTTAAATTTGTCTGCTGCCAAATTATTTTCATTGTCTGATGCCATTTATCAATATTCTATAAATCAAATTGTTGGATATAAAAAAAGAAGGAATCCCTTAAGGCCACATACATTTCAGTTTAGACATCATTCGGGACTTCATACTTCACTTAAGTTCTAGTCTAGACCATGGTATACCAAGAGATACCTCAGCCAACAGTCCCCCTTTGATTGTGAAGTGTACCTGGGAGATATTGCAAAGCTGATAAATCGTACACATCAGAGTATTGGGCACACCGGAATAAGAACAGAAAATTAGGGAACAATGAATCAGGTAAAATTAAGGGCAGAAGGAGAAGCAGGGAGAAAGAGTCAGATTTAGTCCTTCACTGGCATGTCACCATCGCCTGTTCCAACAGTACTGTGGTTGTGGAGGCAAGTGTAAGGTTCTAGGCCAAACATCACTTGTAGCAGGAGGTCATACCTTTAATCAGAGTAACTAATGGAGATGAAAGACATGGACACGCTGTTGGGCAGATATGCCCTCCATCAGGCTTGCTGTTCCTCCCAGCCCTTGTGTGTTCTATTCATTTTTGTCAGATGATCAAGCAGGTAAGTTTTGTGGCTGACAAAGAAGGGCATATGTGTCCAAAGAATTTAAACATCATTTGTCTTAATAAAAGGTATTAGCTGTTGTTGCAAACCTTGCCTCAGTTCCTTTTCACATCCTGCATAAACTCTGAAAATTCCCTGAAATAATTCAGATGCAAGGGAAGAAATACCTGCTTCTCCCTTGTCTCTGTGCTGTTTATCCATGCAATGACCAGAATCCAAAGTACCAAAATGACCTAGGCAAAGACACTGCTGGATACTTCCACTTCGACAAGCACCAGGAAGTGTCAAACATTTCATGGGAAACAGTCTTCTCTTCAGATTTCCAGACTGATTTACAGCTCAGAGTCAAACAAGCATTCTCATCTTCATTGGCAGTAAGAACCAAAACACACAAACAGCTAAAGATTCTTCTAACTTTAGTAAGAAAACAGGGAGGAGCACAGACTTTCATTTGTCTCCTCAGTGCCTTACACTGGCTAGTCTATATTGTAATCATTAATGACTTGAAATCTGAATATAGTTTGAATGAAAACATTTCAAAGCTCACAAGGCTCTGTTCCCAGTAAGTCTGGTCTCTGTATAATGAAATGCATTCCTTCTGGCCTAATGCTACAGACTTGGCAAAAGAAATGCCTTTGGTATGAGCAAAAATTCCAAACTTGAGTCTTGCAATTGCCCCTTCTAAAGGGTCATTTATTGTGCATGTTGTTTATCAGCATGTGTCCGAAATGAATGCTGTTTCGATTCAAAACAACAGGAGGTCACGTTATAATTGGAATGCAATCAGTAGAATTGCTTATGACTTGGTTTCCTTTCGAAAATGGCAATCTATGCCACATCGGCTATTATATTAATGTTTTTTGCATTACTAAAAAGAAAAAGAAGGGAAAAAAAGCCTTTACAGTGAGCAGCTGATACCGTTTTCTATAACTAAAAGATCACATGAGCTAAACAAGACCCAAACAGTTCACCTTTAAAATACCAAACCATCTGGCTGGCTGTCCCATGATAAATCTTAATGATAAATGTCTTCGTTTTGATGTTACAAAGGAAACACAGATCTACTCAGTTTTGGCACAGCTGAAAACACACTGGCAACAGCAGAATAGAACTCAGATGTCCAAAATATAGCAAAAGACATTAAAAAAATATTTTTTACTGCATTTTACCAGATATACAGCTTTAGATCAGTTGGTAGATGTGCAGCTAGAAATCCTGAGTTTTCCAAAGAAGCCTTTGGAGCATGTTTTCTTGTGGTTTGGTTTTGGTTGGAATTTGATTTTTAGGGGTTTTTTTAGTTTCTTATTAATGTCTATATTTCCATCTTCATCCAGACAAAGTAGAAAGCTTGAAATAGCATGATAGAAATTGCAATATTCTTTGGTAACTCAATTCATACTTTGTCAGTGTTTCATGGTTATTAAGGATAAACTAAAATGGACTAGAAAATCTGAAGGGTTACATCAAAGACGATTATCACAGACTCAGAGAATGGGTCAGGTTTGAAGGAAGTACAGTGGGATCATCCACCCCAGCCTCCCCGCTCAAGCAGGGCCATCCCAGAGCACACAGCACAGGACTGAGTCCAGGCAATTCCTGAATATCTCCAGTGAGAAAACTCACCAGCCTCTCTGGGCAGTCTCTTCCAGTGCTCGTTCAGCTGCAAAGTAAAGAAATTCTTCCTCATGTTCAGGTGGAACTTCCTGTGCATCAGTTTCTGCCCATTGCCTCTTGTCCTATTGCCCAACACCACTGAGCAAAGCCTGGATCCATCCTTTCAACACCCTCCCTTCAGATACTTAAAGACACTGATAAGGAATAAAAAGAGCTCTAATTCCATGCAGAAAAAAAAATCATATAAACTTTACCACAACTGAGCATAAACTTCCACACTTACACAAAGGTACATAAATAAGCTTTGGTATAGAATTTGTGTTAATTTTTTCATGCCACTATTTCTAAGAAAGAAGAGGGAAAATATTGAACCCTTTATTCATACTAATTGATGACGTCTAAAAATGTCAAATGCACCTCAAAAACCCAGAGGGAACTTTCAATTAAAATTTTTAAAAACATAAAAATTAAATAGAATTTGGTGAAGGTTTGGTAAATTGCAGAAAAGGTAGAAAAAGTCTTATCTTTAAACATTTTCACCAAAATGTATTGCATTTCTATGGATTGGGAAAGGTATTCCTGTTTCTTTTCACTGTTTAACAAAAGATAGTAACTATAAGCAATTTCTCAAATCTCTCTGTGTCAGGCATTTAAGTGGTCAGCTCTGAATTCCCTCTTCTTACTTATTGACCTTTGATGCCTAAAGCCCATTTCAATATAAAGTTTCTGTAACCAATTTTGAAGGCTTTTCTCCAGGTAATAACATTGCAGCTTTCCCCAGTACTCAGCTTCTGCCTTTACATCACTCAATTTCCTTCCATTTCCCCATTTTACATACTATAGACAACCATCCCAGTGATAATTCTGTCTCCTTTCATTAGACAGTTACAGATCCCTTTTTGGCCAGTGATACACATTATTTTCACCTTTCTTCAAGAGTTCTGTCTGGCAGGCCCTGCTTTATTTTCTTCTTCACTTATTCCCCATCTGTTTCTGGATATCAGTTTTATTTCTCTCATTCCATTCTACTGTTCAGCTATTCATCAGTACTGAAAGATGTGGATGATTCTCCTCTGCTCCTGCTTATATATACAGTACTTAATTATTCACAGATGCACTGCCTTCCATTCAACCCATGCTCTCCTTGTTACTCAGCAGAGACAAAACAAGTATCTTTTATTTCATTCTTCTACTTGTGCAAAGGCAAAATTCCTAGATATCTGACCATTTTAATTACCATATATTGAACTCCTAAGGGGATACAGCTACTTTTCAAACAAATCACTCCAGTTATTACAACATTTGGATCTCCATTTGCAGATGGTAAAGCAAGGGTTACACATGTCCAGTCCCCAGCTCACATGCTTTTACTTTCCAGTCCTATCCTACTGTAAACTTCTAACTTTCCTATTTACTCTCACATATATAGGTGGGTGTCATGACACAAGGATGCACTTTCTAGGGTGGTCTGTGTGAATCTATTTACACCATCCACTTTTTCCTAAAATTTTAGGTTGCATTGCTTTCAATATTATTTTTAGCCTGTTTAGTACTCCTATATCCTCACAAATAATGTTCCCCATAATCAAGAAAATCTCATAAGAGGTTCCTAGCATCACTCAAGTCTTGCCTTAAGGATTAGGATGCCAAGTGATAAAAGAATTAGCATGAGGTTTGGGAGAGACAAAGAGAGAAGCAGAGCTACAGGACTGGACTAAGGTAATGCCATCAAGACAAAAGGTTTTGAGGCAATTCTAAAGGGTCCATAACTAAAAAGTGTAGTTTCCACTACTTTGGCATTCAGAAATATTGAAATAGGCATATGGACAAGAGCGCAGAAGATTTAGGCAGTGTCTGCGATTTCACAAGATGATCCACTCATGTTCCCATCATTTATTTCTACTTTGCCTTTGGATCCAAGTTAAGAATTCAACATGTAATTCACACTCAGTCCTTGTTCATCCAAATGATATCCCAGCACTCTAGCAGGAAGCACAAAATATCACAATTTGACTGAAGTTATCTTACTACTAGCTTTGTGTGGACTACGTTCTTGGAATTGCATCCCGCAGAAGGCAGTAGAGAATTGAATCACATCTCTTTCATTTCTCAATTTGAATTTCATGGTGTATGCCATGTGGGTAAATACCTAACATCTCTCAGTAAACTACAATGGGAGAACTCTTTAGGGAGATTAAGTCATTACCCTGTTTCAGTGATTACAGCATGCCCATGAAAGCTGCAATCCAAATGGCAAGACACGTTTTCCTCAGCAATTACAGAATACAGACAAAGGATCAATGTTTGTATTGATGCTCTTTCATAAAATTTACATTTTTATCTTATTATAAAGACTTGTGCTATTTCATTTGCTTCAGAATCCAGTTTAAGTTTTAGTATCCACACTACGTGTTGCTGCTTAAGCCCAGCCAGAAACTAGGTATCACACAGTCACTCCTTCTCTCCCCTCTATGCAATGGGGAGGAGAATTGGGGAAAAATAAAGGTAAAGCTCACAGTTTGAGATAGCAACAGTTTAGTAATTGAAATAAAGTCAGCTATAATAATAACAACAGTAATGGAGAGAGAAGAGAGAGGAATAAACCCTTCGGACTGATGCCCAGGCAGTTCCCCAGCAGTGGTCGGCCCCTCCTGGCCAACTTCTCCCCCATTTTTACACTGAGCAGGACATTCCACAGTATGGAATATCCCTGTGGCCAGGTCAGGGCAGCTGTCCTGGCTGTGCTCTCTGCCAGCTTCTTCTGCACCTCCTCACTGGTGGAGAAACTGAAAAAGTCCTTGACTCAGGGTCAGCACCACGGAGCAACAACTAAAACATCAGTGTGTTATCAAAATTATTCTCATACTAAATCCAAAGCACAGCACTGAATCAGCTCCTAGGAAGAACATTAACTCTATTCCAGCCAAAACCAGGACACTATGTTAGACTTTCAGGTAGACTTTTAAAAATTTTATGAAATGCTGAATACATTGCATCTTTTATAGGCCTCATTACCTGAAAGTGGGAAAAGTTACTAGTGAAATAGAGAACTTGATTTTTTTTCGTATTTGCAGCTAACGAGTTACATTTATTGAAATATCTATTGTAAGCCTTTTACTAATATTTGGTCACTTCATATTCCATCAACCCCTCTAGCAGTTCTCTAAAAATCCTGAGGAATGAATGACAGAATGAACTGCACAGCAGAACTATGTTAATAGTTTAGACCACAAAACCCCAAGAGATTAACAAATCCCTATGGGGGGGTGGGGGGGGGTGGGGGGAATGCCAGCAAAACTCATATCAAATTTAAAATCCACTATGAATATAAATTCCTCTCATAATATACTGACTATTTGTTATACTACTATATGAAGGGCATATTTGAAATTACCCTTATCATTAATGTAAACATTTCTACTGTAACTGAGAAACAACATTAATATTTCCCCTACACTAATAACATAAAGCCAAGTGAAACCCCAAATGGTTAAAAAGTTTTTTTTTTTTTACAACTGTGATAATAATGTAAGAGTACCAGAAAAAATTCAAGGACTCCTCTTGTTTCAAAAGATGCCTTGATTTGATAAATTTCTTACATACCCAGGGTATTTTCAAGAGTGACAAAAATCCCTTCAAATGTTTGGATTATAATTTTGGATTTTTTGCAAAAAATCTTTNAATCAGCTCCTAGGAAGAACATTAACTCTATTCCAGCCAAAACCAGGACACTATGTTAGACTTTCAGGTAGACTTTTAAAAATTTTATGAAATGCTGAATACATTGCATCTTTTATAGGCCTCATTACCTGAAAGTGGGAAAAGTTACTAGTGAAATAGAGAACTTGATTTTTTTTCGTATTTGCAGCTAACAAGTTACATTTATTGAAATATCTATTGTAAGCCTTTTACTAATATTTGGTCACTTCATATTCCATCAACCCCTCTAGCAGTTCTCTAAAAATCCTGAGGAATGAATGACAGAATGAACTGCACAGCAGAACTATGTTAATAGTTTAGACCACAAAACCCCAAGAGATTAACAAATCCCTATGGGGGGGTGGGGGGGGGTGGGGGGAATGCCAGCAAAACTCATATCAAATTTAAAATCCACTATGAATATAAATTCCTCTCATAATATACTGACTATTTGTTATACTACTATATGAAGGGCATATTTGAAATTACCCTTATCATTAATGTAAACATTTCTACTGTAACTGAGAAACAACATTAATATTTCCCCTACACTAATAACATAAAGCCAAGTGAAACCCCAAATGGTTAAAAAGTTTTTTTTTTTTTACAACTGTGATAATAATGTAAGAGTACCAGAAAAAATTCAAGGACTCCTCTTGTTTCAAAAGATGCCTTGATTTGATAAATTTCTTACATACCCAGGGTATTTTCAAGAGTGACAAAAATCCCTTCAAATGTTTGGATTATAATTTTGGATTTTTTGCAAAAAATCTTTATCAAGAGAACAGGTCAAAGTTTTACACAAACTTTAGAGTTTTTTTATTCCAAATTAAATTTTTACTATTTATTAATTTGATTGTTTTAAATTTTCACTATTTGCATTTTAATGCTAGTGACCTTGATATTTTTGCATTTAATATGCTAAGCACTACTATCATTAAAACTTAAACAGTTTTGAAAATTTCAAACAGTACATTAGAATGTTCGTTTTTAAAAAGGCAAATGAGGACAATAAATACACTCCTAGAAAGTTCAGCTTTGCTGCTTTTCCTAACTCAAGAGTACTGAAGTACCCAGCTCCTCCGTGGAGCCGCTAGCTGCAGCCTGGGGAGGTTCTCTGCGGAGCGAGCAGACCTACAGCACATTCCCGCATGCGAAGCTGATCTGGGCGTGAGCACAGGGCCAGGCTGGAAGTGTTAACATTATAGCACATTTACACAGCCAGGTCTCTGCCCATTCATGGAGGACTCGTGGGAGAAAGACCAGCCAGGAACAGGCTGTGGCTGCCAGAACAATCCAGGGCTGCAGCACTCAATGCCAGCACTGGAGGGGCTCCTGAGGAAGGGAGCAGCCAGAAACAGAACAGAGGATGGACAAATGGGTCTAGCAGGCCACATACAGCTGGAGGCATCGTTTGGGTACCCCTGCTGGAAACCATAAAACTCCATAAGATTCATGAAATAAGCACTACTACATTCACTGTGGAACATATCCCAGAATTGTTACCCTAGATGTTGCTATTTCAGGGCAAGCAGGGAAGAGTATATTATTTCTTTGACAAGTTATATACAGATCAAGAACATAAACAACCAGTAATAAACATCAACCTCAATCACACTTTTCCCACTCATTTCATCTAAGTAGGAATGCTGGAAAGAGCACAACCCACCCCGGAGGTCTCTCTGTTCTGCCGCCTGCAGATGTTGACAGAAAGTTCCTCTTCACTTTCCAGTGGTGATAGTTGCAGTAGGACTTGAAAGTACAAATGCCTCATCTGTCCATTCTTTCTTGGAAAAGAAAAGTGCTAGTCATAGCTCCTCCTTAGCTGGGTGATAGAAGGTGATAATCCTTTCTGGAATGTCACACTTAATATCTGCTTTGGGTGTGACAATCACTAGATTCCAAGGAGATTAGCATTGCAGAATCCACTAAAAGAAAACTTTGCTATGGCAAGATGGAGACCCAAGGATAAAATTAATAAAACTATATAGGAATATTTTTTAAAAAATATCAATCCTTGCTCCAATCCATGCTTCCTACCAGCAAGTTTCCAGTAAGACTTCACACAGATGAAATTTCTACCAAATACTGTAGTGTTTTCTGAAAACTGCAAGGCAAGCAGGAAGTCTGGTAATACAGCATGTACATTCATTATGATACTTAGTTGTAATGGTAAATACATATTCAATCATTATGCAAAGGCTTCCAGTCAGGAACAGAGAGATGTGGCAGAAACGGAAGGAAAAAGACTCTCTCTAATGAAAGATTACCAACATTCTGCCACTAATTAGTAATGTGAAAACATTCCACAGGACTTCAGAGTAACAATATAGGACCATTTTTTATTTTTCTAAATACACTGGATTAAAATTTAATGCCTAAAAGAAAAGTTCTTCCTGAACAGAAATCAGATCTCTCTAAATTTTAGTTTCTTCCTTGCAGATTAATAACTCAGTTTAGTATTTCCTGCACTTATTGATGGAAACTCATGCTAGAAATATTGGCAGCATAAAGCCAAGATTTCCTATAATGTCCCAAATTAGTTGGCTACCACAGGTTTATGGATTATTAATGCATCTCCTGTTGGCATTCTGCCTTATACCATTTTTCATTGAAATATTAAACCAAATTCAATCTTTTCTAGATTTTTAGAAACATAAAGATTGCAAACAGCATTAACCCCTGTTCCAAGAGTGTCTCATTCAAGAAGTCTTTTAGGCATATGCTTAAAATCATCCATATTCAGCAAAAGACAAAAGTACATAATGGAATAGGTGACAGTTCAGATGTTTTGCTGAACTAGGACAAGTAATGTAATTGTTCCTATTAAATAAAAAATGCATCACAATAAGAGGGATTGGCTTTTAAATAATGATATTTACATTGCTAAACTGAATTAATATCTTTTCAATTGAAACAAATAATTTAGATAATTAAGCATAAATGTTCATAATTCTATTTTTGCAATTAGGAAATAAAGGTTTTCTTGTCATTTAGACAAGCTGTTGGATTGGATATTAGGTGGAAACTTTACCTAATAGAAACTCACTGCTAGAAAATTGCAAATTCACAATTTTTTTTTTGTCTGTAGTGCTTTCTAGATCATGAAAAAGGACAACTACATACAACAAGAGTAGGTATTTATGTTTTGTTGAACCAGAGTGCCTGATGAGAATAAATAAGACAAGAGAGTTCACACACATCACATATGTATACCAACAGGATTTAGCCTCTCATTCCTCATGGAAAGCTCAGTAAAGTTCCAATATAGTTATTCTTAGAAAATAATTATTACTGTATTATTTAAAATTAAAAACTAAAATATGAACATAATTTATAAATTATAGCATTTTACCTCTTTCATATTCAAAAATCTGAAGGTACTAGCAAACAGTTTAGAGAGCTGAAATTGTTATCCTAACAATCTCTCCCTGATGAAACAAAAAGGCAGCAACATTCCTTCCAGATGTGCAATAAGAAAAGAGAGTCCCTCTGTTCCCAGAGGATGCACGAACTCAAAATTTCAAAGGCTGATGCCAGGAAGCCTTGCCAGATATACTTCACAAAAAATGTTTGATGAATTATTATGGTAAGCATCAACTTTACAGATAAATAACTGAAAATAAACTAGTTTATATCTCAATGGAGAGTATAAATTTCTTTTTTGCTTTGGGAACTTGACATATGGAGAAAGCTGTTGGCCATTCCACCTCTCACTAAACTAACAACATTTTACTAAAAACGTGTTGCTTTCCAAATTTCCTTTGCTCATAGCCCAATAAATTTAGTCAGAGAGGAAAGATATCCAAAAAAATTCTTACACAAAAGTATGACAACCAAGTGATTTGCAAACTGCCTGAATCTGAAAGAGGGAAATCACTGCTCTGCAATGTTAAACACACAACTAACAATTTCTGTGAAGCTTTCTGAAAAGAAAGGAAGCTGCAAAACATTGTTCCAGTGTTATCACATAGAGACATGACAAACAAATCTGATTACAACATGGGCTGTGAATAAATACTGACATGCACAAATGTTATTTAAAAATAATCAGAGTGGCAATATTTATCTGAAAAAAATCTTCTGTGATAAAGCAGAAGCAATGAGTAAGAAGCTTTTGAATTCTCAACCATTAGAGCTCATCTTACACTTTCTCCTCCACTTGCAGGTATAGGAAAAGCTACCCTCCACTCTGTAGCTCTAGAATCCCCATGCAATACCATGTCTCTCAAGGAAGAAAGACATCAAGTGTTTTTCTTTTTGACTGATAAGGACAAACCAGGAAAGAACTTTCAAAATTGTTATAAGAATTGGCCAGCAATCACACAGCTTCATTTTGCATACCTACAGTGATCAAAAAGGATTTCTCACTGAACAGAACTGAAATAATTACAACTTCAGAACAGATTTCAGAATAGCATTATCAACCACGAAAGAGTCAGAAGCAATAGAAAAAAAAAGTATGATCAAGAATAATCTAAGCACAAAGTACTTCTTCCAAATAGTGCAGACTTTTTATGTTTCTGCCTTCATCTTCCTTCTCTTGTCCTCTTCATGCTCCTAAATATTTCTGGGATTATTCAAAATGCCTAAAAAAAATTCATGCATAAGAAACTCTTTTGCCTAAATACATGAGGGCTTATTACCACATTTCTTTACTGGCACAAAATCTGAGAAAAGCCTCAAGGTGCAAATGATCTGCAGTCTATTTAACATCATGGTTATTTATTTTTATGGGCACTTATTATTACTCTTTACCCTAAATTATAGGTACATTCCTGGCTCCATTTCCCACTATTCCATAATCTTTATAATAATATGGGTTTTCAGATTTCCAAATCCTTCTCAATACCTCATCAATCAAAAATGCATGCAACATCCACTATTTGTTATACTGGGCAGGGAGAGCAAACCATGGAACCACAGCTTGGAGCCCAGATAAAGACTTTACTCACATCCCAGGACTGGGACACGTGCCATAGCTTTGGTAGCATTTACCGAGAAAACCCATTTTGCAATATCTTAAACAGAGTCTTTGCATACAAACTGATATGTGCTGAATTAGTGTTTAAATACCACAGTTCCTATTTTATTATGGATTATGTGCTGAACTAGTTCTGTCAAGTTTGGAACAGTATGCCATAATTTTGACTAAATCTAAGCCCATGCATCTTTTTCCATGGAAACAGTATTACAAGCATGCCCATTTCTCCCATCACAGAAAATTTTCATGAATATTTTGATAAACAGCTGTTATGTTATAATAGTTTATAGCCACTATAGCATCAGCTTCAGAAAAGAAATGACACAGCACCAGAAGTGATCACATAACACTTAATTTTGTGGACAAGTCAGAAAACTATAGTTTGGATTATTTCAATTTTTGGGCTTACTGGACAGGAAAAAAACTTGTGCCTTGATGAAAAAGCCCTTGGCTTACTAATGACATACCCATTAAAGCTCAGCTGGGCTGCTGTCACTGTCTTTACAATACCTTCAGAAAGGAAGGGGTGTGAACAGGCTAAATGATAAGGTGTTGCTCCTCTCCTGAAACTGTGTTTTGTAATTGCCAAAAGGAAAGACTGTTGCAAAAAGGATGTTAATAAAAGTCAAGTCTTTTTAATGACACTGTATCACATATGCAAATCAAAATAATTTATTAAAATGCAAATTTCAAATCACCAAAACAACCCCCCCAACAATCCACTACAGATGAGATTCTCTTAGAAAGATCTGTGTTATTTAGAAGAAACTAACCTCTACAGGCTACTTTGAAAATTGTAGTTTATCTGCATTGAAGGTTTCTTGATGTGCTCAGCAAGTTAATGATGCCCCATGTCCAGCACTGTTAATTCTCACCTGCCACTCTACATTCCTCCTCACCTGTTTCCTTTGTTTGTTTTGCAGTTCATGAGATTCATTTGTCAGGATTTACACCTTTTTATTGAACTGTGTAGGCTTCAATGACTATACAGTATTTCTGGCCAAGCTTAACTATGCTCTTTTTAAGGGAAGACTTTAAAAATATACAAATATATTGATAGATGGCAAAAATAGAAGATAAGTGACAAGGGCAAGTCGGAATGATCCAGACAGAACTAATCCCTGATACCATGAAAACAAACTTTGTAGATAGTGATCATAAAGGACATACCATTACAATTATCTAGGGAGCATGTAGGCCTCTGACATGAGTACTTCTGTTGGAAGGGGTGTTCTAGTTATTAAATCTGCAGTCCAAGAAATTAGACACTTAAAACCATATAGTGCCATGAACATTTTGGCTAAGCCACTGTACATGGTTCTTTCTGCCTCACCTTCTCAAATATGAAAGCAAGGAAAACAATTTTTTTTCTATCTTTTATTCACTGCCTATCTTGTCCATTTAACTAAGGGAATGCATTGGGCCATGGATAACGTCTTGCTACACATATGCCTGACAAAGGACCCATAAAAGACTTCAGCATCCTCAAATAAGATGACAGTACAACTGTAAGAGAAAAATGCTCCCATTTATGCACTCACAAGGAGAAATCATAACATCCTCAGGGACAGGAAAGGACACATAGTAGTATCTTTAATATTTCTCCCAATTAGCATACATTTCATTAAAATTCCTCTTGTATTTCAGTAAGAAACAGTGACTTTTCAGTAGAAATGCCATTTACATCAACAATAGATAAAAATAGATAAATAAAATGAAACTCAGTAAGGCCTGCAATAACACTGCTGTAAAAGCAGCATAAATTTTCTTTTTCTTACCTCTTAGAGGTTTTTTCTTACCTCTTAGAACCACATTTCTGCTGTTAAATAGGGGAGGAAAGAGGTGGGGAGGGAGGACTCAAGATGGCAAAAGAAGGCAAGTCTCTCATAAGCTTCACTAAGTAACACTCGCTTTCATGCTCACCTGACTCAAGGATGCTTACAACTTGTTACTACCACAAATATTCAGATAGATTCTGAGCCACAGTGGGTTGAAGTCAAGAAAAGGAAACACATCCCATAAGCAGAATTACTAAATCTTTCTCTAAACAAATACAAATACTGGAGACGGCAGGTGCCAGTCCCTTTGTTAATTGTGCCCCAAGGCTCTAAACCTCCCTGCCTAATGACATTAGATCAAGCCCTCTTCTTTCCCTGCTTTCAAAATTCCCATTCTTTAAAGCTTATTCACTTGCTTAGGCAAGCTCCACAGACTATTGCATTGTAAGCGCCCAGAGACAATCTACATAAAAGATACTTCATAAATGCAGATTGCTTTGTTAGTCAGAATTTCCTCACTCCCTCTGGTTTGTTACCCAAAGCAGCTCTTCAAGCCTTTTCCAGTGTTCTTAAATTTCGTTTGATTTCTTGTTACATACTAAGCATCAAGGTAATAGCATATGAAAAAATTAAATCAAAAATCTTAATTCAACTGTGCAACAAGTCAGTTAAAAAAGGTTTTATAATGGTTCAAAAGCACCCACAAACTCATTAAGTGCAACCCTAATATTTCTTGGGTTATTCAAACAACCTGTGTGATTGACCTTAAAGTTCCTCTGGCTTCTCATACTCACATTTAATTTCTTTCATGCTGGTAAGAGAGAACACTCCATTCTGCTTGTCTAGGCTTCTCACAGAGTATGAGAGTTACATGAGGGAAAAGGTAAAAGCACAAGTTGACTAATGAAATCTGTGAGAATGTGCTTTTTTGTCTAAATATTGGAGTGATTGTCAAGGAGACAGAAGCTCTGACCGTATTTCACCGTCAAATTATGATTGTCATTGTTCATAGACTAAAAGAAATCTGACAGCCATCCTAAGATTTAAGATTCTTAAGTATCTTTTCAATGACATATTTCAGTGCATGTGATTACTGAAATTACAAAATGATCTATTTCACACTGCCCCCCTTCCCCTTCTAATTTAAACATGTTATCTATCAAGCTCTCATTAGAGAGGTTAAATCTTATCAAGCTATTCTTAAGCAACTCCAAGTCTATTTTCAAATCAAGAGTCACCAAAATAGTAGTACTGATGATGATCAATCAAAACATTTAAACTACTTCACAAGAGCAGCAGAAAGTTTGCATATGTCTTGGATAGAATTCACCCATATGCTTTTGTTCATTCTGTTGCCATGTAGAGCTTTGCAAATGAGATCAAAATACACAAAATTACTATTTGTATAAAGGCCTTGTAGTATCTATAACTTGGCACTACAAGTAAAGTTCATACTTATGAGGAAGTAAGTCTCTGAGTTACTCTCCTGTTACTCTCAATAAACTTTTAACCTGCCTGGGGCTACACTCCAGTATGTGGCACCAAACTGACATATTGTCTAACTGTGATGCTTAAAAAAATCCATGCCCAGTTGATGTGTTTTGCCTATAGGAAAGCGAGTTAGATCCTTCCACACTGACCTGTATTTGCTCCCAAGATGCCTGAACTCAATAACAATGAATATAGCTGAAGCTCAGTGAGCAGGGCTGAAGGTGCTTCCCTCAGCTCAGAGGCAACTGCAACTACCAAGAGAGCACATTACACATGTGCATACACACAACCTCCCAGCCTCCAAGACCTTAAATTAATAGTACAGAAACACTGCTTAGGAATTGACTCAGAATGAATTTATGAGAAGTATCAAAAGAGCAATAACTCACCACATATGACATCATAACCTCTACACATATACGTATCTTGTTTCCCTCTCCCTCAACATTTCATTACCCTGCAAGTGAAGACTTGGCTGAAAATCTGAAAAGCCTCATCATATATCCAGCCACATGTGCATGGCTAAAACACCTGCAGGCAGTTGTTTTAAAGCACAGAGATGTCTAGCATGTGTATGGATTTCCTCCCAATAATCTGTGCAGGTTTAACTACAGCCACGGGGAGAAATTACCTCGAGGTTCCTCTCTTGTACTAACGTATTTGCTTCCAACACAGTATTTCTAACCTACAGATCACAGAAACCCTTCTTTAGACTGATTGAAAAATCTTCTCTGTTAAGCTTATGAGATTTGGGAATGGACAAGAAACAAGAGTCAGATGTCTCTTTTATTAGGAAATAATATAATAGCATTTGAAAAAAAATTAGATTTATCTCAAAATTCATAAATTAGGGCAGTTCAAAATACCTACAAACTGGTATTAAATAGTTTGCTTTGGAAGCTTAAAAAACTATTTCAAACTCAAGAAAAAACAGTAAGAAAAGTAAAAACTTCAGGTAAGGAATGTGCTACTTCATTTACTTAAAAGAAAATAAACGTGAGCTCAACCATCCATATTTTGGCTTTGCTTTTCATTTCATTCTTTGCTACATCACTATACTTAAAAAATACTTCCAATGAAAGGTAGTTTGAACTTCACAGATCAGAAACTTGCTCTTGCGCCTTTATTTATTTAAAAGCACTTTCTGAAGAAGGTTCCATTAACATTCAGTGTTATCAGAATAATTCTGTTTTAATTTTAAATTACTCATATAACATAAGCTATAATAGGTATATAGATCTTAAAACTGCCAAGACCTGATTTTAGAAATCAGATCCTCCTTGCCTTCCCAGATTCTCTAAATAGGATGGAAGTGATGCATAACTTTTTACCCTGCCTTAGAAACTGGCATCTTCTAAAATTGCTGCAGAATAGCTCTGCATCTGATCTCTCACATTCATAAGAACAAATCCTGAACAAACCACAGAACTTCAGAGCAGCAGTACCAATGCTTTCCTTTTCCTGCCTGTGCTGGTGAAAAACAGAATGATGGAGTAAGACTCAACTCCCTGCTAAAACACTGCAGCTCCTTTAGGTGGTGCATTTACAAAAAAAAATATTTTAGATCCTAAATATTAATCTACCAGGAAAATCCCATCTCCATTCAGGATGGATGAATTGAGGTTACAAGTGCATTCCTGCCTGTGAAGGAAACATTCTTTTTCTTACACACATCTTCCACTCAGTGCATTCCCATGTACCATAACAACCACAGCCAGCTGGCATCTCTTCTCACTGACCAAGTCACTTCCAGAACTCTTGGACATTTTCTTTTTACTCTGCAAAACATACCACCATTTTGCATTTTTTCTTTATTTATTTTCTAAACTGCAGTCTATGTTTTAGCTTCTTGTGGGAACAGCTTCTGCCTGAATTCCTGCATCTCCTAAATGAATGCCATCTCCAAATCATGCAAACTATTTTAACTAGTTCATTTCATCTGAAGGGCTATCTTTCCTAAACATGCAGAGAACAGGAAAAAAAAAAACCCAAACAAACTTATATTAGGAGTTGGCACAATAAAAGAATTAACAGACATTAACACTATGTCAAACTTTCTCTCCTCCATGGCACCTCCTGACGTTCTAATTCTTCTCATAATATTCTCATGACGTTCTATTTCATCTCATTCTCTTTTGAATAAAGCCATTATATTCCTTTATAACAAACAGATTTTTCAACACAAAAAAATTAATTTAGCTGACAGCTTCTCTTTCACTTTATTTTACTAAACTCACTTTAGTAAAGGATTTACTTTTTATATTGACAGTGGAACAAAAGTGAATAGAAAACAACAGCAAAGGGACTCCTTCACCTATCCTCCACACTTCTACTGCCATTGTTATCCAGCATCAGATTACAGGGCAGAGGTAAACTTTACATCCACTATTACCAGCTGAGGGATGTCTACATATCTCCTTTTTACCTTACTGTAATTTCACCTGGTATTTCTTTTTCTTGACACATCACATACTTTACATCAGTAATGGCTGGCATTTGACAGCATCAAATTGCTTCTGAATGATGTAATAGCTTATATTTAATCTATTTATTCTAAAGTTGCTCTCTTTTCCCTCCATCATGAAATTTATCATTCACTGACTTTAAGACAGAGACAATCTACCAAATTAATTAATTTGACGGATTTGGGAGAGGCAGTAGGGAGCCTTTGGTTTGTTTGGTGTGGGTGGAAGAGGTATTTGCCAACCTCTTTGCTCAAAGACAGATTCTTGTTCTTCCATTGGGCCCTAAGGGATTATTTCCTTTGAGCCCACTCCTTTTATTCCATAGAAACAAAATTTACTGTTAAGACTGGCTGCTGCCACTCAGAGTTCAGCAAAAAAACCACACAGAAGTCACCTCACTCCTGTGAGGAAAAGGTTGACCTGGGAAGGATGCAGTTTTTCTAAGCACAACTGACCAAAGCTGATACAGTCACTGCTCCTGCCATGGTCAGAGCAGAGGAAGCCAAGTTACTGTGGGGAGATCCAGCATGGTGGGGTAGCCCTGCAGTTTTGGTACACACACATTGTAACTCCTCTCAGGCAAGATGTGAGCACTAACTTCATTCTCTATTAACGGTGGGAAGCCATGTCTAGTTATAGAAATAGTTTTGTAGTTTTGAAAGAGGCAACTTGGGCCATGTGCTCTTTCCACATCTCTCTATGTGGCCTGACACTGAGCAAAAGTTAAAAAAAAAAAACAAAAAAACAAACAAACAAAAAAAACCCAAACAAACCAAATCAGAGATTGCAGTCTTGTTTGGTCTTTAAGTAGACATCAGAGGGTTGCTTGCACTCCCCTCTGTAGCATTCCTGTGAAAGGACTCGTATTCAGCAGCCTTACATTTCTTCAGCCTACTGTGCTAAGTATCATCATTGCAGTTGGAGGCATTCTAACAAAACTGCAATACAAATCTGTTTCACTTGAGGAGCAAAGCCTACGCTTCCCTAGGTTTTATAACACGGCTCTTAGTATGAATTCACTGAATTTTTCCAATGCTTCACTATGTGATTTTAGGAGTCTATTTTCCCCAGTGGCAGGCAAGTACTAAAATTGCACTACATTGCATTTTGCTCTCAGTGGGTGGGAAAGTGCATACTCAATGGGTTATTTTCCATTCTTTATTTCAGTTTTATGCAGCCACAGGTGGGGGGTCTTTCAGGTGGCTGCCTGGGTTTACTAAGCACTTTAGAGTCACAGACAAAAAGGGTCTTACAAAACAGCAGTGTTGTCAATCGCACAGTAAAAGAAATTCATTCTGTGTAAATAGAAATAACTTTCAAAATGTCTCAGACTGTAAAAGGTAACACAATATGTATCAACAAAAAAGGAATCAGCTATCTTCTGTTTGGTAAGGGACATAAAACAATTGCCCTTGTTTATACTTATTATTTACCTCTGTCTCCTCCCTTTCTTCTCCCCAGGTGTGATGTCTCTGCTTAAGGGCATACAAAGTTAGTGAAGGATGACACAGGACTTCTTATCATCTTCATTTCTTACAATGAGGTTATTAACAGACCACAAAAATATCACAAAACATGAAAAAAGGGGAAGTCATCAACCTGCTTATCATTTGCTTTCAGAGCTCTGCAAGGAACTTCGATCAGGAAATATATCATTAGATCATGAATAGAGATATTCATGTCCAATAAAAAGTTGACAGCTTTCCCTTCTTGAATAAGATCATGCAATGAAATCCTACAGATACACCCTTCTTCCTGAAGTCAAATTTTAAAAAGGACCCTTCACCCACTTCCAGCACAGCACATACTCTGAACAACGAAATACAAAATACATTGCATTGCATCTTTTTGGCTGTTCATAGTTTGAAAGACACATAGATGTTACAGCAAGATGTGCACACCATAAAGAACGAACACACAAGGGGATAAAACAGTTTCACTGCTGTTATGCAGATAGCTGCCCTTCTGACTGCAGGAAACTTCCTCCCTCCCCCATTTTTGAAAGCAGGCTTCTCCATGTGTTGACTATGTGGGAATTAATGCTTTTACGGATGACACTCACATTCTCTTCTTTCAGGGCAGTAACACCAACTGCAGGGCAGTGGCCAAAGTCACGTGAGTATTCCATCCTATCTTGCTAAATAGTCTAAATTCTTAGAGAAACACGGCTCAAAATGCAATGGCCAAATTATTTTAACCACGAGAAATACAAAGAACAGTGAACAATATTTGGATGCAGTACTGCTTTCTGTGTGCACGTCATTTCCTCAATAGAGGGCTCAGCTATTTAAAAACTGAGATATACAAACTCAAAAATAAGATTCTATGTCCCATATGTTCAAAGGCCTATATCTGCACATCTCAAATAGAGAGCAGCCCAACAGATAAATTAGTTTTCATAAATAATGGCCCTGGTCTGTAAAATATTTTGTGACCCTACAGTAATATCTCAGATGAGATCAAGCAGTTTTGTCTGCAAAAGCAAGAGTCTCTTGAAATTTTCCTCAAAAAATACATTAAACGTAACAATGAAAATTTACATTTCCATTACAGATTCTAATTTTAATGAGAAAACACCATCTTTCACATTTCCAACATTTGCTACACAGACCCTTAGCATGGGGCAGATATTTACTGCCTCGGAATTAAAACATGCTCATGTGAAATAATTTTCAAATGGAACACGCACCATAAAGATTTTTTTTTTAACCAATAATATAAAGCTTTATCCTGTCTGTATACTACACAACAGTACAGGCTGTATGGAATATATCAACACGTGTCTATATGTTATTAAAAACAGTAAATTCCCATTTAAACAAGGGCTACAATCTGTGCACTAAACACTCATTAATGGTTATGAATCAAAAAAAGGGGGGGACTTGCAGCAGGTGTGCATATCTATGAATTTCAATACATTGTAAAACTGTCTGTAGCCAACAGCTTCATCATTTGGCCTTTCTGAGCTTAGAGACAGGCAATTTTTCATGATTTTACTATTTCTGGCCAAACAAAAAGTTTTTAATTAAATATACCACATGATTCCAGATGTTTGTTTATTTGTTCCAATGAGGCCATAAAAATGCCTGAATGATAAAATTGGAGGACTCCTGCAAAAACAGGCTAGACTAGAGTGCTAACTAAACATGGGGATCTCAGGAGACTCTATTTGCACAGCACTGGTGTGCTTTGAACCCAATTTCTCTGGAGGAGCTGTAATACTGGGGCTAATGACTGGTTTCTTTATAGTAAAAGATTAGAAGGCCAAGTGGCAAATTTACTAGACTTTTTTTTTTTTTTTTAATTACACACTGCATCACTAGCTCCCCTGCATATCCAAAGAAGATTTTAGGTAGGCTTATGGGTTTGGATCCCAAGTTTCCACTTATAGAAGCCAGTGTTTTCTATATATTTCTGCTGCTTTACAGGCATCTTGCTTGAGCATTCTTATGGCTTCATATGGCCAGCATGACAAAATGAGCTATGTCATGAAATATCAGACACTGTCTAGTATAACAAAAATATGAAGGTATGGCTTTTTTCCGCATTAATCATATTCCCTCTGATGTGACACTTGTATGGGTGACTTGGGCCTAGACTGCTAGTTTTGGCAAATATGGAAAAAGTTACAATAAAAAACCTCAGAATGACAAAAATATGGAAAATGGTCAGGTCTTCAACAGTCAGATCGGGGAATGTGCACTGTGGAAAAATGAAAGTCTCTATAATATTTGGAAAAAAAAATACTGTTAATTATGAAAGGCTGCCTGAGTCTTACACTACTAAATCTCATCAGATGCAGAATGGGAATTTTGTGCCCAACATCTGAGATATTTAATAATATTTTAATCTAAATTTTATTAACCACTTAATTACTCTCCTTTTGTCTTTTAAAATTTTCTTGCAGAGAAACACACATATTTTATTCCCACAGAGACACAGCACTCTAGGAAGTGATCCTCTTAGAACTTATTTCTGGTCAGCTCGATCACATCCCTTGGGTTCAGTTTCAAACCACAGAACACAGAGAAGGCTCACAAATTCAAATATGCTGTCATTTAAAACCAAATCTTAACTTTTCTGGCCATCAAGAAAGACTTTACACAAAACTGCAAGTCACTTTATATATCATCCCCACCTCATTTACCCCAACCTACTTTCACATGACTAGTTGCTCCCATCCCTGCAATATACAAAAAGATAACAATATATTTTTATGCTGAAGTTTTAATAAGCTACAGTATCCTGATTCAAATCCAACATTCCTTGTATACACAGACAAAAATTTGTTGACCCAGTAAGTGACAAGAATATGACTCCAATGACCCAGAAAATTTATTTCTTGAAGCATATTAGTCAAGGTCACACTCAAATCCAACTACAATTTATTCCACATTTGGGAAAGTCTTTGTGCTTTACAGAGAAACATGCAAATGCTGGCAGAAATTATCACTACTGAGCAAGTGAGGTAAATTGGTCCACAAACAGAACAGCTATTGATGGCAGTCCTATTCCAGTAAACAGATAAAATAGGACTCAGGAAAGGTACTACGAGACCCTCCTTAACCTGTTCTTTCGTGACTGCCCAGCAATAAATCACACATGAGAGCTGAGTGGATCATGTGTGTGGGTGTTGGACCCCTCAGTTCCTTTGAAAGACAAAATTTTTGATTGTGTGTCAGTTCACGTAAGAGAGAGATGTCTAGTGCAAGTGCAGACATGGCAAACACTAATTACCAGACAGAAGCATTCCACTGGAGCACAGCCCCCGAAGGAAGTGTGCCTTCCAGCATTTCTCCCCTCCTGCTTTGTTCCACTCATTCCTTCTTCCTATTCTTCTCCCCACTACGCAAACAGATCAGAAATACTGAGAGAGCAGCAAACTGGAATCCACCTTGGAAGGGAAAAGCCAAGGTCAGAGCTATGAAATTAGGTGCACCACTGAATAAATTGACATGAGTCAGGACCATTCACATCATCTCCCGGTGTAAGGTTTGGTGAGGCTATGGGCATCAGCAGGAGCCATCCAGCACAGGAATGAGGGAAGCCTGCTCTGCCTTCCTCCCAGCTGCACCAGAATTCTTTCAGTTTCTGACATTACCTTCTCACACATCTGGGCTACAAAACCCCAATTCACCTCTGCTGGATTTTTTTTTTCTTTCACATCCCCTTAACTAAGGGGAACTAAGACTGGAAAACAAAATCTTTTCTTAACCAAGTCTTCTCTCACACTGATACTCAACTTTACCATCACTTTGCTTTCCATGCTTCTCCCATGTGTCTTGAGCTGTCATTAATGTCTGTTTTCCAAACTAAAAAACAAGGAACTAGAACCCAGTTTCTCACTTCACACAGGCAAACCACATAGGGTTTTTTTCATAACAGACTCCTTATTTTAGCATTCTCCCAGAGTGTCAAAAGAAGAGGATTTCCACCCACTCCCCTTGAGGCTAAGTCATGACCACATCACATCTCACTGTTGGGACATATTTCCTGGCACTAATAGGAAACGTCACAGCTTATTTTTGAGTGTTCCTTCCCTGGAAAATATGATCTTGTCTGTCCCATGCTATTGAGGACATTTGTTTGTTTGTTTTAAGGTTATTCATCTCATGATGAGAAGATCCTGGCCTAAGAAGTCTTCACTCTATGATACACCATAACATAAGTGCAGGTTAAAAATGATGGCATTTTTAAAGGACACTTTATGTAAAACAACAAAGGAAGTATCTCACTGTTCACAGCATCTTTGCCTGATGCAGAACCTTCATATATTGCATCTGCTTGCAATTTTCATATTCATCCTATTCTTAATTATCAGACAAATTAAAGCAAATACATCTTATATACATATATGGACACACTTCGTTAAATGAATGATAAAGTACTAACCATAGGGTTTTTTGGGTTTGGGGTTTTCTTTTTGACAGAATACAATGAGCTGCCTTATGCATATACACAGAAAAATCAATTGACAAGCATAAAATGCAGTTCACACTAAGAAAACTAACTAATTATGATAAGTTGCTACATAAATTGCTTTGCAACTTCCCCAGCAATCAATTTCAAACTCTAAATAAGCCTCTGGCTTGAAAACACAATGAGTACCTAACAACTGTGTCAATAACAACAACAGAGAGGACTGCAATGATAATATAAACAGGATACTTATCTTTCTGGAAGTAAGTTTTTATGTAAACCAATTTCCTTTTCTCTTTATGCCTGTGATTTAAAGACACTATGGCTTCTCACAATGCCTGTGTAAAATAAGAACTTTGCGTATTAACATTTATTATTAAGAAGCGTGTGTCAATTTTACAATTTTATTTCAAATATTTTAAAGTACTATATTAAAACTCTAGACCAAATTCTGGAAGAATTGATAGGATTATTACTTCCATATGAACCTAGGAATATTTATAAAGTATGATCAGGCTGAGCAAATTGAGAGAGAATAGGTAAATCCTTGGAGGACAGTCACTTTAATTATACCACTCCCTCTGGCTCTCCAAAATTTCTACTTTTTGCCTTCAACATTGGATTTTGAAAGTAGTAGGTGTCCTTTGACACCTATTGGATTGTGAATTCCAGCCCAGCTGGATGGCTAAAACCTTGTTGTGCATTCTGTAGCCAACTTTTATCTTGATCGGTTACTTCTCTAAACTCCTACAAAGTTACAAGCTGTTTTTCTGTGTGGCATACCCTAACAATCAATCAGAAGGAATTTCATATAAATATCCCAGTCATTGGTTAAAATTTACTATGCCAAATACTCTGAGTACAATAGCACAGTTCAACAATCACAGAAGAAGAAAACAGCAAATTCAGGTGTGCCTCTAACAGATTATATGCCTACGTACTTTTGTTTGCTTAGGAAAGTGAAAGTTTGGACAGACCTTCACTCCAAAAGACATCTTCAGCACAACCCTGTTAGACAAAGAGCAACTGAGAGCAGAAGGAACCTCTCATTTCCTTTGTTGAAAAAGGCTCTATAAAATTACCTTTAGAAGGTTAATAAGAAGCTTCAAAATATTCTATTCTTGGATCTGAATGCAGTTTGACTTTCAAAATCAGATTATAAAGTAAGAAAATATGTCTGTCAGCTGGGTAGAATAAATACCAATTTTTCATTTGGGCACTCATCATTCAAATATACAACAAGACAACGTAATGCCTGCACACACCAGAACACTTGGATAATTAACTGTGTAGGCACCAAAACAGGAGAGTGGATTTGTTCAGGAAGTTTTTACAAGTCATAATAGATTAGAACTATTAAACCTTGGCCTAAACCCAAGCTAAGGCTCTAAAAACTACTCACACAAATACAGGCTTAGTTTTTAATGGAAACTGCTGCTTCTTCCTTGTACCAGTAAGCTATGGGGCAGGCTTACCACTGGTTCTTCCCAGAAACAAGAGCACAAGAAAAGGAGGAGTCATCTGTAAAATGTTACTGGAAACCAAATGGCTTTGGCCAATTAATATGTTTTCAAGTAAATCAAGTAATAGACAATGTTGTAAAATAACTGTTTATACAAAAGGCATCCAGCACGTGTTTTTGTATGGGAAAACCAGATTTTCGTGATAGCCATGATTTAGTGATATTGCTTCTCAAGAGATAGAATGATAAATTACTATTTTCCTCACCAACTGGAAAGCACTGTTCTTTTGGAAGGCAATTTGAGTTTGAATGCTTACACAAAAAGGCACTTCCTTAGCAAGGATGCTGTTATAAAAAAGCAGATATACAACCTGAGTGGGATGAAGAGTGAGAGGCTTTTTTTCACACATCAGACAAATTATATTTACAAATACATTATTATGACTTTAAAATTTCTTTTTCATCAATGTCAACTATGTTAAGAATTGAAGTTTCTATTTTAATTTATGTACCCAGTTAACAAATTATCAATAAGGAACAGGAAGGTAGCTTGGCCATACACACAAACCACTAAAAAAATTTACATAAGCCCCAAATTTTTTGGGCCAATTTCTTCTAAAAGCCATTACATTTCATTGCTTTTGTGTATTGGGAGCATGGCCATTTCTATTGAAAAGCAACAAAAAGTAACTCTTCTGTTTGATTTTTTTTCCTTAAAGGTAGATCTCATCAAGCAGACAGGAACATGGGGCCTATTTATTTTATTTCATCAGAAAATTTGAAAGCCAGAACAATACAAGTAATGTAGAGAATACAGAAACAAAAGAAGCACTTTGTATGACAAGAGGCTGTGTCTTCAAACTGACTTGTTTCACCTAGGTAAGAGAACTGCACCAACTTCACACAAGTAAATCCTTGGGCCCTAAATCCATATATAGTAGAATATAAAATCCCAGTTTAACAAAGACCAAGGAAAGACCCTTAGAAGTTTGAGATCACTGTTTTAGAATCAAAACAAAAATACAGCCAGCTATAGAATTACCACTTTGGAAGGCTTGTCTAACAGGACAGCAATTAGATCACATAAAGAATCAAGTCATGTTGCTGTCAGATGCACATAATCTAAATAGAAGGCCAGATTGTTCACTGAAAAATATGAACAGTGGGACTGAGGCAACTTAGAAAAGTGGGTCTAAGCAACACTGTAATATAAGGGAAAACAACTTTTCCAAAATGGGGAGAAATTTTCTACAGCTTTTAAAAACATATATTCAATATTTATTTCTCTCTCTTCATGTACTTATATATTCAAGCATCATAACACTCAATATAATATTCACAGTGACCATTCCATAGCGTTCCATGCTGACGTCACACTGTTACATGCTGTTTCTGTGGGCTTTGAAAGGGAGAGTGAGTTTTCACCACTTCTGAAATTGTCTGTACAAAATCTGGAGTCAGCCTAAATGACCAGATCCTGACTGGAAATTATAAACTGCATGTACGAACACAAAAGCTGTAAGACACGTGCATAATTATATGTTTTTGTTCTCCCTGTAAAAAATCATAGCTAAATAGAGTGAGAAATGTCCAAGTGAAACTGTACCAATCAAATATTCAGCTTGCTCCTGCTCNGACAAATAACACTTACAAACTTACAGCATTCCTCATTCCAGTATGCATTGAAAACCGCCAATATTTACATATGCAACAGCTGATTCAATTCTGCTTTACAATACTTGAAAGCATTCCGTGAAGAAAAAAATTGAAGATATTCAGAACCTAAAATAGCATGCTTAAGTATTTCATTCTTTCCTTGGAGATTTTTCTATTGACTGCAATTAATCTTTTATGGGCTTGTGAACTTAAGAGATTTTTCTTTGTATAAAAGAAGTTGATTGAGTTAATGGGCCTTGCCAGCAGGTTATTCTAAGCTTCAAATTGGTTCTTCCAACACCTGAAATTTTGGAAAGTTTCTTAAATATTTCCTTGTGAATATGTGTATATATACACACACATATACATATATATATAAACTTATTGAATCATGCTAACAATACCTCTTTAAGGACCAATTTTTTCCTTTCTTTGGATGACACTGTTCTCCATTCCTTTTATTTATAACTGTGCTTAATCACAAGGAAGTTTTCAGCGTATTTAGCATGCAGAGCAGAATATTTCTGGGAAGAGTAAAGACAGAAGTAATAAAAATTATGTGAACTGCCAAGGGTGGAAAGTTGGTGATATAGGGAGCATGACTTTCCCCTTTCACAGCAAGGGGGCAGGCATTGTGAAACCCTGGTGAGGCAGTGGGTACTTGGCAAGCTCCCACTCTGAACAAACGCCCGCTGGACATGTCTGCAACACCCAGTGCAGCCACACAGCTGTTGTACTGCAGGAGCAGTCAGTCCCTCAATAATGCAGGCACACGGCTTTTGATACTCAATGCTCCTGGCATTTCTTTTGCCAAGTCAGGTAACAAAATCAGCCAAGAAGCCACACTTCCAACACACTATCACCTAAATAAAAAATCTGAAGATACATGGCTTTTAAGGGTACTTTCTAAGTATTTTAATAGAACTCAGGGATTTATAACATTCTGTCATTCTATTTATTTTCTTAGTAGACCCTAGCCATTTAATCCAACAGCAGAAATCCAACCTCAAAGCCAATGTGCTTATCTGAAAATCAAAACTACTTATTTTGGGAATGGGAGGAGGAGGGAGGGTGGGGAGGAAGGGTTGCAGGTTTTTTTGGGTGGTGGTGGGATACAATAATCTCTGAAGTCCAGGTGTGTGCTCAAATTCAGGATTTTGGTTGGTCCTTTCTCTTTGAAAAGTATCAGTTTCTACATGAGCTCAGTGTCCGAATAGAAAGCACCCACAGCACTTGCAGGACATCTGATTTCCAGTACTCCATAGCAATTTACACCAAGGCCAGGATGTAGCTTCATACTCATCCTCAACTCTAGCACAACACCAGTGATACAGGCTGCAACAAATTAAATCCTAATCAGCTGCTTTCTTCATCCTTCACACTTGAATCACAGACCCTTCTTCAGGTGCATTACCTGCCTGATTCTTTAAGAAGGTTTCAAGTAATATGGAATTCTACTAAAGCTGCTTCCATCCTCTGTAGTGCTGCAGAATTTGAACACACACTAAAATTAAGGGACCATCAATTCATAAATATAAGGCTGACTTTGATCCTGGTATCCTAAACAAAACCTGCCTCAACACCAATGGTTTACATTATCAATGTAGAATCAATTGGTAATGCAGGAAATAAGTAAAAGGATGTTGCTCTGGTTTTAAGCTGAAAAAGTGCTGCAAGTTTTACAAATGTCTCCTTTTTAAAAAAGGGGTGAAAAAGCTTGGAATGCACCCTTCCTGACTGCTTCAGTTTTGCACCTGTTCCCTGAACTTTGTGTTTCATAGGTATGCAGGAGGAATTTCTGAATTTGCCCAAGGTGTTTTAAGTTCTAAGGATTGATGAAAAAGGAAATTGAACACTGATCCACCTTTAATGTTGAAAAACAGAGAAGAATCCCTTTTTATTGCAATGAAAATGTGTTAACATTTCAAAATTATAGACCTAAATTTCTAAACTGCCAAAAAGCTCTCACTTTAAAAATATTAGAAAGTTTACAAATTCTCTCAAAATTACCAATGCCGCATGTAATCATCTACTTAACAATGTTTAAGTACTCTAATCTCTTTACATTTTTCTGTCTCACACACACACAAAAAAATCACTGAATGTTATTATCCATAGATTTATTTGCTTTCCCGGTAGACTACCTGTAAATCCTACTTAATATGAGTCAGAATCTCTAGTCTTGACAGGTACGGTTTCCTCATAGAGTGCTTGAAAGGCATGCTGCTCCCTGTAAAGTGAAATGCAGCAGTAGCTGATGCAGAGGAGGCCTGAGAGCAAAGCCGAACCCCTGGCAGTTCATACCAACAAAACGCAGCTCCTACCTCTGTGGTTGGTGAGGTCCCTGGATCCCGCGGGCAGAGGAGTATAGTGCATCTCTGGAGAGGCCGAGGCAGCAGCGCTGGAAGCCTGGGTGACAAACAAACACTGTCAGAGCTCGAGGAGAGGGCAGTGATCAGGCAAAGCGGATGCACCTGCAGAGGAGAGCTGCCATGCAGCTACAGGTGCACCCAGTTGCCAGCCATGAAGGATTCATTGGTGTTGTTAAGGCTGCTTGCAATTCCTCAAGGGTGCTGCACTCACAAGACATGACATTATGTACCATTACTAAATGAATATTTTCATGCAGCTGACAGCTTAAAAAAAATTACCATCTTTGTCAGGAAATCTTTAGGCAATGTTAAAAATTTTCCTCTTAGTGAAACAGATTAATATTTACCCAAAGGAAGTTATGAGTGAGTCCACATATAAGAAAGGAGATAGAAAGTTGGGATAAGATACTGTACTTATCAAATCTAAAGAAAAAAAATCCCAACGATTTTCCTATTCCATTGCCCTGTGAGCTAAATGAAGGGATCTATTACAAATTATACTACCTATAATGCAAAAAAGTGTACAAGTATATAGAATTGTTAACAATAAACACTTAAAACCCACACCAGAAGTCTAATAAAAGAAATAAGTACCCAAGAGAACTTTCTCAGAACCCTTAAAAGCAAAATGTTACAGGAGAAGAAACCCAAATCTTTCTCCATAAGTCTCAAGATCCTATGATTCCAATTTTAAAAGATTAGACTGAAGGGCTATAGTTTACAATAAACTAGCCCTCATTCCGTTGGATGTTTCAGGTGAAGGAAAGATATATAAAAAAATATTAAGCTAAGATAAGCCACATTTACCATCTTGCTTTTTAGTTACAATACAGCAGTATTGCATTGTTAGGAGAAGAGATGAAAATAAAGGATTGTGTTGGTGAATATGAATCATTGTCAGTTTTTAAAATTCAGCTTAACTTAGGATGGTGACATGGTAGTGATATGTCCAATTTCAGATACAGAGTTTGCTCTGGAGTATTTACAATCTACCCATTTCAACAGACATAAAAAGATGATGTGTTTAAAAAGAAGATACAAAGAACGGTATTCATTGAAAGTTACATGACAATTTCTAATAGAAAAAATAAGGCAAATAAAGAGAAAAATACAAAAGCTAAACTATTTCTTGAATCTCATGATAATTCACTAAAGGGTGTCTTGAGAAAAGCATTGCTATCTTCTGTGCAGTTTGTTCTGTAATGACACATTGACTTATAAGCTGCAAAAATCAATCAAAGGAATCCACCTCAATCTTACTTTATAATTAAACATACCCTCAAAATTTATATTTCTTTTAATTGTAAAAACTCCCAGTTCTACAATGTCTGGTTAATATAAAAGTATAAAATAGGACAATGTTTCAGGGAAGAAAAAGCATAAATACTGATTCAAATCTTAATTGCCAGACCAAACCCAAGAACAATAATCAGAAATTCACAACAATGAAAGTTAATCACAGTAAAAGTTTGTTAACGGCTGTAACTTGGAAATCTCCCTTGTTGTAGCTGCTGGACTCTAAAGGACAGTATATAAAATGTTAAGAGGTGACTGAGTAGATCAGCATACTAAGCTTTTGCTTTTGGACACCAGTCATCAATTTCCATGTCAGACCATAGTTATAATTTTGTCCCTAGGAAAAATCAGGTGACAACATGAAGAGGCATCATGCATCAAAACATATTAACAGATGGCAAGTTTGCCTAAACAGCAAGGATGCTACTTATCAGATATGAATAAAAATACAGAATATCCTGCCTCTGCTGACTCACTAGTGATAATAAACCCTATTTGGGGAACCTCCTGTTCAGAGACATAACTCTCACCTTCAGCCAGAATGAATAATACCTTGATTTTGGTGAACTGCAAACCTGCAGCTCAAACTGCTCTGGACTATGAGTTATTGGAAATCTCTCTGATGACCAAGATGAGCCAAGGGCACAATACATGTCAGAGGGAGAGATAGAAACCCCTTACACCCAGATATGTGATATTTGAAACTAATTCCAAGAATAGGCATTTGTTCACAACTACATGTTTTCTTTAGGTCGAGTAGTTCTGGGGAAGAAAAAAAGGAAAACATCACTATTTAACATCAGACTTCATCCCTGTAAATCACTTCTAAAACTGAAAGAATAAGTGGTCTCATACTGTACACTCTAGATGTTATCTGCCTATTCAAGTGTACTTAGTTGGGACTCTGATAATAGTGAAGGTTTCTCTCTGGTACTTTTAATCTCAATTTAGACTGTTGACAGCTTGATGATAGCTTTTCCTAAAATTACTGGAAGAGAATTTGCCATTTCAGCAATATACCACTGAGTGAGCAAAATTCAAGAGCTTCTAAAGATGATATTGGAGAGAAGGGGCAATTTAGCTTTATTTCCAATTTTAGGAAAAGCAAGAACAGAAGGGTTTGTTTATTGGTGTTTTTCTGTTATTTTATGTACAGTATATAATTCCCTGTCAAATATAGAACAGTTTTCATTACCTTTGAGCTACGCATTCAGTTAGAGCAACTTTAATTCTATGGAATATCATCCAGGGTTAGGATTGTTTTGCACAAACACTGGCTCAAGTTCCAAATCACGTTTCTGAGTAAGCCTGTACACCAGCAGAAAGACAACTATTCGTTTTCTCTACCGCATACTGACATTTGGCCCTAAGCTATTTTCCAAAGAGATTTGTATAGATT
Source organism: Pomatostomus ruficeps (assembly GCA_013400735.1). NCBI lineage: Eukaryota > Metazoa > Chordata > Aves > Passeriformes > Timaliidae > Pomatostomus > Pomatostomus ruficeps. Next base: position 57,878 of record VYZT01005623.1, read on the forward strand.
GCACTACTCTTAATATTCACAGGAATATTGTGACAGTGACAGCATTGGCATGTGACAGTTATGTCTTCAAGTATTGGTGACATATGCATCAGAAGCTCTTGTTGCAGTGGAAAGTAACTATACATACAAATAGCTTTGAGGAAAGCTGTTTAAAATGGTTGGTAGCTTCAATTTTATAGGAACAGGTCAGCAAATAACTCAGTAAAGAAATTCTAACAGTATTATTACTGAAGAAGCTTGTAGTTTTGCAAACCTTAAAGTCATCCAAGTTTGCAGCATATCATAGTGTATGATTTAAGACCTACAAGACAAATAAAGTCAGACTACTCACAGCCCCCCTGTTATGCACATAACCAAACACTTGCTAAACTGAGGTACCTCTCTTCATATTAACCTGTGTGTTTTGTCCAAATTGTTGTATTTGATATTAAGTGGACTGTAAAAAGAGTACCAGATTTGCAAAGCATTTTCATCGAAATTATAGACATTGTAGAAGCTGAAGCAGGAAAGAAAACCCCACAACCAACCAAAAAACCCACAACAAAACATCAAAAACTAAATTTGAGAGCAACAATGCACCAAGTCTTTAACTGTTCCATCCTAGGGAACGGTCAGGGAAGAACAATTTTATTTGCAATGTTCTTGCTTTTCTATGAACTTAGGAACCATGTAGCCAGTGAAAAAAAAGGATGGAACATGAAAGAAGGGATGGACATGAAAGAAGGGATAAAGAGACTTGAAAAGATGCAAAAGCAGGCCCTGAGCAGAGCACTCCACATGGCAGAGTACAGCAGGTCTGGCTCCCCCTCCCCAGCTGGGAGCTCAGCCAGAGGGTTCAGAGGGGCTGGCTGGACTTTGTCACCCACTTCAGCACACCGGGATGTTCCAGAAAACCAAGAGGTGGCTCAGCATCTTTACAAGAAAAGGAGGCTGTTCTTCATGGACTGGGATTTCCCAATCTCCTTGCTCCACAGCCAAGCAGACTTAGCCACGAGCTAGCAGTTGTCTTTGCTAAACCTCCAGCATAAATTAGAGTCACTTTAATGAACGGAAAAAAACCAACCCATTTAGAAGAAAATTGTCAGCCACACACTGACAACCAGCTCTCAAGAGTGGAGGAATCTAATTAGACTAAAAAAAAAAAAAAACAAAACTAATTTGTTTAATCCCTGAATTCCACTTTTCAAGGAATAAAAATTGCAATACTTGGATGGTACTAGTAAGGGAACATCATGTGTAGTATCAGGACATACTGTACATCTGCTGCATCAAAACAAATTTGTAGAGACCAATGATTCAAAAATAAAAACGCTGTGCTATTTTTGGCAATCACACAAGTTCCTTGAAATATTTCAGCTGTTGAAGGAAGTAAAGGGGGAACTGTAAGTTAGACAAGCCAATCCTCTTTGAATCATGGTTTGAGAACACAAAATTTAAATGACTCTGGAATCCAAATTAAATCTCTCTACTAGATGTTTCATTTTTATATTTCTAAACACAGGAGTAAAGAAAAAACCATTTCTGACACTTTTAAATCTAATCAATAATACAAGTGTTTCAGCTATAATCAAGGGTATGACATTGACCTTAGCAAATATTCATTGCAGATATTTTAGCAGCTTATTTACAGATGTGATGCTACTAATACAGCAGCCAAATTATTGTAGTGTTAGGACAACAAGGAGAACAGTGATCTTATATTTTGGTTGGCCTTCCAATTTCAATAACCTCTAACAAGGAAAGGAAAGAGAATTTTTCTCATTTAACAGAAGTAGTGGAGCTTAAGATTCAAAGCATTTCAGATTCAAAGCATTCCCTTATTCGCTTATAAGGGAGATCATCACTTCCCACTTGAATTTACTTTACCTTTTGGTTTTCACTTAATGTTAAATTGCAAGGTTGAAAGCAGGGATCAAAAATGCAAATGAACATCAGATAATTCTTATGCATTTAGGCTTAATTGAGTGTAATCGATATGTCTGGTGTGCAGCCAAGTTAAACTATTGTGAGAAGCACCTAATGTATGGACATTATTTTTGAACTACTGAATGCCAGAAAATAATGAGCTGGCATTCAGCTTTGGTGAATCAGCCCTTGAATTTTCATCTAAGAGCAGTTTTGAATTATTACTGAAGATAAGGTGTAAATGTGCAAGGGAATTTTATCCATGTTTCTCCCATGAATCATAAATGAGGAAAAAAATTACAGTCTAAATTGCACTTAAAAGGAATAAAGTCTTTTCATGTCATACATGATTTATCAAAATGATCTCATTTTAAGAGTACTGTGGTGTATCTTGATTAATAACATTAGTAAGCATGATGAATGGCCTCTTTAATGGTAACACAGAATTTATTGGCAAAATCCCTACTTCTACCAAAAAGGGTGGGAAGTAAAACACACAGCAGTTAGTAACTTGCAGAAACAGCTTAAGTAAACTCTCTGCTGTGTATTTTGCATTGAGATATCCTTGAAAAGCCTTAATTTGAGTTTATTCTCATGCTCATTTGGCAACAAGTAACAGGTATTACCTAATGGGGCAGCTCTAACCACCACAAAAGTCACTTTGCAGTTCTCTGCAAAACAAGCTGAACTCTGCTTGTACTGTAAGAGAATGCAGCGTATTAACGTCTTTCAAGAACATTGGTCCCATCCCTTTATGACCTTTCTCAAAATCCTCTTCATTTTGACTTAATATCCTAAATGCTTCCCTTCTTCCATTACTCCATTTTACCCTCCCCCCTTCTCCTGTTTTTAAGCCTGCTCCAGCCTGCCCTAACTAATTTCCTTTTGGGCTGACAGATCAGAGGCCTTCCTACCACTGTTCCTTTTAGACCTGTGAAGCCCTCCTCGTAATCCTGCTGCTTCTCCACAATTAATCTTTCCAGTTGCCACATTATTAACACTACCACCCACAGACAGAGGATGCCTGGGCACGGCTGGACACTTGCTCCCCACTGGAGCATCAAAGTTGTCAATCACACACTAGTCAGAAAGTTGCCTGCTGTCAACATCAGAGGATTTCATACTCTCCTACCCGCTGATCAAACATTTTTCTTCAGAAGATTAATTCCAAGTCCCCATCCATTTCCTCCCATATCCTCTTTCCCTTTTAGGTTTACTCGATGATCCATCTTCTGTATGGAAAAGGAAGCAGTGTATAATAGAAATCCTTTCAAAACAAAAGTTCAGCAAAACTAAATTTAAATCCCAGCTGTTATCAACCTCTTCCCAGCCCCCCCCCTCCCCCCCGCAAGTTAAACACCTTAAAGAGCTTGGATTAGACCTAGTCACAAATGCCTTTCTTTGATCAAAGGCTCCAAGACTTTACACAAATATAATCACAAGGCAATGACGGCATCTAAGGAGCCTGAATTGATTTGTTCTACTGTAACATAGAGCACACAAAAACACCCGTTAGGCTTTTTCACTTCCAAGACTATTCTTTTTCAACTTATATTGTTCAAAAGCCAAGAATTTTAGCATTTTCTTAATATTTTTTCAAGGTCATTAGATAAAAGGTGATGCCTTCTTGCATAGTATTTGCCTTCTATCTTTTTAAAAAGTGCATCTCAGCTACTTACACTTAAAAGCAGAAGGATACAAGAGATACTTCAGCTCAGGTTTAGTTTAATGAGTTGAAGGGAAGTAACTATTACCACCTCTCCCTAATTGTATGCCACATTCTAATATATTCATTTTTTATAAGTTAAACCTTACTGCTCAAGTGGCTCGATATCTTTCATTACAGCAGTTAACAGAATCTGTCCCTAAAGGAGCACTTTAACATGCTAACCACACAGAGTGAATGAAAGCAATACCCATTAATATAGTCCAACAAGCAATCTCTTCACTGTAAAACATAATGTTAGGTTTTAAAATAAGACCAATTCACTTAAAATCACACTACAAAATAAATTCAAAGTTGTTCAGTCATACTCATCCCTAAAATAGATTTCTTCACGCTTTTTCATATCTTAGATTGGTACTAATGAAAACCAAGAACTCAGCAAAAGACCCCCAGAAGTATAAAACAATAAATAAAAATCTGCTGGCCTTGAATCCTGATCTGACATAGGAAAAGTAAGTGCAAACAATTATTATACATTCTACCTTACCTTTCTTTATCAGCATCTTTACCTTCATATTCTGAGAACACACATGCTACCTTCTCTTCATTTACCGTACACAGGATTCCAGGGGCTCACATACCAGTAACATAAAGTGTAAGGAGAAAGCAAACCACACATCAGTCTGTCATACCCCAAACCACAAAACCCTGCAACTGTTGCTAGAGAATTTTGAGTTGTCATAGACAACTATACTTTGAAGTGCCTGCTGAAGTGAACCACAAATGAATTCTGAGATGCTGGCAGATGCTCACCTTTTTCTAAACCCCCACCTCACCAACACCCAAACATGACATTTATTGCGTTTCACTCATTGCCCAACAGTTCTGAAGGAGTGAAAGAGAAACATGAAGTTTTTAGTGATTACAGCTTCAAGAGAAGGTGCCAAAAGCATAGGTAAGTCAATGTGAAGGGAAGTGCACCAATAATGTATTAGATTCCAAATTTCCTTCAATCATTCCCTGCAATACTTTTTAACCAATTACAACACAAATACAAAAGAGAGCAGCAGTGGAGTGATTGCCAAGGTTCCTGCTATGCTATGGCATAGCAACAGTACAGGAGCTGCACACAAACACCAACGCAGAACTCAAATACATTTTACATATGATACCGTAACTCACTACTTTTCATAGCCTTCCATTCTGAAATAAGGTGACTCAGAACTTCTCCACCTCCTTTTGCCAATACCCATGGATTTTTCAGAAGCAAAGACAAAATCATCAAGCTAAGTTGCTTTTTTTAGATAGGAACTTCTAAGGCTGTTCCATAAATTAAATCAGTGAGGTAATATCATCACTTGCAAGCACATTCAATGATAATCAGAGGAATGCACAACTGTGTATACATTTCACAGGCCAGGCATAATTGTTTGCAAAGCTAGAGGGCTTACTTCGCTTTGCTATTCATCCTGATATCTTCTGCTTGCCTTAGTTTTTTAGGAAGCATGGAAAATATTCAAAAAAAGAGAGAAATGTAGATTCTAAAAAGTATAAGGTAACAGTACTCCAATGACTGTTGCTAAAATGTGCTATCTCTTTGCTCAATAGGCACAGGAATTAAGAAATTGGAAGGCTAAAAATGCTTTCAAGGCATCTTCATTCTGTCATGTGGGAATAAAATGGAATTGCAGTTCAAACCTCTTGTCACTCTATTCAGTCAGCAGAAGGGGGTGCTGCAGTGTAACCTATTTAAAATGCAAATAGTGTAACTTTTCTAACAGCAGATTAAAACTAGCATTTTATTCACTTGGCATACCCACAGCATACTGAATGCTGGAATCAGACTTGTCACTGCACACCGCAGGTTATTAATAGAGCTCAGAATGGTGTTGCTAAATGTGCAAGTTAAAAGCAAATAAACAAAAATGGATTTATCTGTGGTATTTGTTCTCCAGGAGAATTCAGCAAGGCCTGCCCCACACTGCACACTTGTTTATCCAAGATCACTGAGGCTCAATTTGGCTGTTTTTTTCTTTTCTCTTTAATTATTTGATTGACAGCCACTTACCACAGCCAGAGATTCTGGGATATGTGATCTATAGCATCAATATTAGAAAGAAATCCACAGTTTTTTTCAACTTGGACAAATACATACATACATACACAGGAAAGACTCTGTGGTGCACAACTGCCACTGATAGGCCTTTCTGTACTCTCGTGAACTACCAACACATGAGAAAACACAAAGAGTTCAGCAGAACCAAATCAACACATTGTGCTATGGCTTTACACTTCATCTTCCTACAGTGTCAGGTGTCAGGGCAGGCAAATGGGTTTCCCCTCTATATTCAAGCTAATTCCTCTGTTCTTCATCTTGATCTCTCAGAGACTCATCAAAAATGCGATTTAATTACATCTCCTCCCCTCCTCCCCCTCCCAAAAAGAGTGTAAACATGACTCCTTTTTATCTCCTGATACATCTGGACAAGTAGACAATGTGCTAAAACAAAATAAATCTGCCCTGACAGTCACATCAAAGGGTTCAGCTAGGGGCTTGCAGCTACTTAAGGCACAGGAATGTTGTTGCTAAGCATCGCTCTACAACCTATCAGTCCCTTAAAGAAGAGCTTTTTTCTTTCAGAGGGAGATGAGGAAAGCTGGAGAGTGGGAACCAGACTGCAAAGGGAGATTGGGGATTTTGGGAGGATTTTAAAGCTTAAAGTGAATTGTGTGAAGAAAAGGGGGTTTGTTTTGTTTTGTTTTGCCTCTTGACATACAGTCCACATTTGGGGGGGGGAAGGAAAGTAGGGAAGGAAGGAGGGGTTAAAGCTTGTTGATGAAACATCTTGTGAATTATCCCTTTGGATAAAACCAAGAAAAGTCTTTGATATCCTTTTTCAAATCCCTGTACTTACTGTAGATTTGAAATAGAAAGATTGTGACCAAAAGCAATAGGGCTGGGATACCAAGCCTGTTAGAAATACATTGTGAAATGCATCCCCTGCCCTGCTTTTCTGTCAAGCATTTGATAAATATGTGCATGTTCCTGAAGACGTGAAGCCCGGAACAATGTCCATACCCAATAAACTTACTCTACAGAGAAAGGAAACTTTTGATACATATGCACATAGCACAATTTGATGCTCAATTTACTATGGACAACTATTCCCTTTAGGGAGAGGTTCACTGAAACCTTCAGTCTTTCACACTGTGCCTTGCTGGACTTGATTTGCATGTTTAGTGCTTAAACTTCCAAAGGAAGGTAAAACCATGCTAAAACCAGACCTTAGAACTCTACTTATTCAAAACACAGCCACAATGAAATGGACAGCTGAAAATTCAAATTATGCTCTCCTCTCAAAGACATAGAAATATATCCAAGGCAGATAGACAATCCGGCCTGGAAAGTATAAAACACTCAGTTTCAAAGCTTACTTATCCCGAAGGTAAGCTAAGAAAACCAGTAGTTTGGTTACAGCCACACTGAAGTGTTAACATATCTTTGCCTTTTAAAAAGAGTTTAAAAAAATCCTCTTCCCTTTTTAAAAATTAAACAAAGAAAATATGAAATGGATTCATTCTACATGCAGGGTAACTATCAAGAACATGAACAATTACTGAGCCCCCGATATTACACAAATAAATAACACTTAGCATTATCTTCAGCACTATCATATTTATTAAACAGTGACTGAGGGCAGCAGTAACCATTTTTATTGTCCCATATAGCTCTTATTTTCTAATTAAACAGAAGGTTATTTCCACTGCCAATGCAGCCATTTATCTTATTTGAGTGTTACATAATATTTTTTGCCAGCCAAGCCTGACTATAAAGTGTTTGTGTGGTGAACTGTGGCCCAACTTGCTTTCCTGTTTGGTAATCATAGAAATGGGCCATTTCGCGCTGTGTTAATAAATAAACTTCTTGCAATTTCTCCTAAAACATGATAAAGCTTATACTTTGTCCTACCCTCTAGCTTCAATACAAGGGCAATGAGCTGTATTATTAAAGATATAGGTCAAGCAAACCTGATGATTTCAATCCTGTGGGGTGCTTTAGAAAGTATTGTCATATTACTGAGATCATTCTGCTGTTCCTAATTATTCCTCTTGGTTGCCTCACATTTCAAGTGATTTCTCTCACACTTATGTCAAAATTTATAAGCTACTCCCTGTAACAACACTACATTATTTCCTCACTTGTTAGGGTAATATAGGACAGAAACTAGGAGAATGCTTTAATCTAGCTGACAAGGATAATGTAGTCTAGAAATGTAATAAACTTTGCATTCTACTACAAAGTTGTGGTTTTTCTCCCTACCATGAAACATTTCATATAGATAGACATCTTAGAAAAACTAATTGCTACAATAACTTGCATATCCTCTTATCTGAGTTGCTTTTATCAGAAAAAATGTATCAGCATTAAAGCATTCACTCCAATAGCTTGTGCATTCTCCTTATTCCCGTAATTGCTATTCTGCAACATTCTGTTGACTGTACTGTAAAACTACATGCTGCCAAAGGAAACCTATTTCCAAGAAATCTGAGCATCACCCTAGCAGTGCAAAACATTTGTAATTAACAGGCTGGGCTTTAACAGTGCTGTAACACATCTCAGGCTGACTGGCACAAAATTTTATTTGCACTAAGTAGCTTGAGACTGGGAAAACATAAAATCAACTTTATGTGATAGTTTCATGTTCTATAGTGGTTTTTCTGAAGGATTTCAGAATGTAAGGAAAGCTGCCAGTGGAAAAGGTAGCCTAATTAAACATTTGAATTTTAAAGCCAGTATGGGTACTGCTTACTTTGGGAGTTAACCTATTTCCTTCAGAACATCCTTAAGGTTACAAAATTACAGTACCCTCCCCTCCCTGTCCCTGCAGAAACAAACAAACAAAAACCCCCAACAAACTAACTAAAACTAAAATATAATTCCAGTTACAAAATGTTATATGAGTAACTCAAACATGACATCCATACTAATATTTCTAGGGATAATTTTGGTGAATTTGTTTGTACTAGCAATTTGCTGTGTTTGTCAAATGTCCAGTGGGTTTTAAAACACTTTTAGTCAGCAGCAAACTGAAAAAAAACAGATCACAATAATATCAGTGCAATGCATCAAAGCCATCGGATAATAAAATAGGAATAGGAGCACTGGTCTATAATGGCAACCTTTAAAAGGACTTTTTCCAGAGAAATGAAAAATGATATTTAATTGAAAATGCAGATATGAAACAGAGAAGAGGCAAAGATGAAGCTAGTGTTGTCCCAATCAGAAATATTCATCAACAGCACTGTCAGGAAAAAAACAAACCAACCAACAAAAGGAAAATGCCAAACATTTCTGGGTTTGCCTCTGTTCCTACTTCTGTCTCTTCTGTCTCCCTTTGAAGAGCTGATGACCTGACTGAAGGTAATCTTCTCATGGTTTAGAGGTGTGTGGGTGGGGAGGGATCAAGAGGCAGAAACAATATCTCCTGAAGGCTTTCACTTCTGGATCCCAGTTAGAAGAACTGGAGTCCCTGGCATGGCCAGGGTGCTGACAGGGTGAACTATTCATACATTTGTGAAGTGAGGTTTTCCTCTTCTATAGTGACTTCTGTCCCAGACAGAAGACCCAGCATGTATGAAAGACACACTTTGCCTCTCATGTCTTTTCAGCTGCCATCTCTCAATATGTAAAATTTTCTTTTTTTGAAAGCTGACAATTCTGTGTGTGTGTCTATGTTCAGATTGTTTCCACAGTGGACAGCCAAAAAAAGGTAATGCTACAGCCACATTTAAAAATTTTAAAGAACATTACCTTATGACTTCAGAATACAAACACTGGAATTTTAGGGATATAAAGGATGTGATTAATCAGTATCTTATAAATTTGTAAAGCACCTGCTTAGAAAACAGAAACAATCTCTGATGGAAGTGACTAACCACAGAAACAGGAATTAATTTTAGGATCTTCACAAATGAATGCCTGAGAGATAAGAAATCATACCCAAAGGTATCAAACTACAGAAGAGCAGTAACCCATCAGTATATTTTTTACATAGTTTTTAGTAAATCAAAATAAACTAAAAACAGTGGAAAACACTGGCCACTATAAAAGGAAAAGGCAATCAAAATAGTTATGGAAAATGTAATGATACCAATTTGTTAAAACTCCAGTTTTGTACAAACACAGAACGAGGGTATAGAAAAACAACTATCACAGCACTTTTGCTTTAGGTTTTCTTAACTCTAAAATAATATCCTACATAAAGTAGTTCAGACTTGTCTGAGACTTCTTGTCCATGATTATATATCAGAAATGCATAACAAGTGGGAGATGAACTGCATAACATAGCTAACCTAAATAATTTTTATAATTACTTTTCTTGAACTTATTAATAATTAATGTCCACTTGAAAGATACCTTCACCCTGAATGAGAGGAGAGAAAAAACAGCAGGAGAGTTGATTTATCTCAAAACGTGTTTTCCAAGCCCTATGTGGGGACCTTTGGAGTCCATGAAATACTAGGGAGAAGTTTTTGTTCCTTGAGGTGATGGATTTAATGAATACTGTCCTAAAATGCATTGGGTTCTGTCTCTTCGAGAGGCTTGTTATGCTCTCATTGAAGAAATGCTCAATCCAGAATATCCAGAAAGCACTTAAAGTTTATCCCTCAGCTCAAAAAGCTGTTCCCCAAAATTTGCAAAACTTTAGGACATGCTACAATTCAGGGATGAGGGGAAGGTTTGTTGTCAGACAGGATAACTGCTCATTTATAGGGCTGCTGAACTTTTCTTGGTTTCAGCTGTTACCATGGTTACTCACACAGCTGACGTGCACTGAGCACTTCCAGTCTTGGCTAAAAAACTCCCATCTATGTATAGTCTGTCACAATTCTAGGAAATCTGTTCCAACAAATCAGTGCTTCCATTAAAATTGCTCTTCTTTCCTACCCTGGGTGTGCAAGCTTCATTTGCAACAGCTGGTTCTTCTCATACCCACTGCCCATATTAGATGGAAACTCCAAATCTTATTCCTTGTGCTGCTGTTTATTCGAGGTGTTACTATTGACATACTGTGCTCAACTCTTCACATCCCCTTGGCTACCCAAGATAGATAGAATTTCCCAGAATTTCTCACCATGTCACCCAGCCTTCCGAGAAGCCATTTGCCTTGTCCCCTCCATTCTGTCTTCAGTGTTCCATCAACTTTCTAGAACCACACATTTATCCAAATCTAAACATGGTGTTCTAGTAGCTGTTGTACCCCTAAAAAGTACAATTATAATACTTAAATTTCCCCTCTTACTCAACACCCTAAAGCAGTATCAGATGTGCTTATTGAAATCTAATTGTTTTATGTTTTATCTCACTAATAAAAAGGTTACACAGCACTGGGAAAAAACTGGTCTCCATGAAAACATGTCTACTTTATTAACATAAAAACGGTTCACTGGTACTTAAGTCACTGATGCTGCCATGTTGAAATTGTACTATTTTAGCTCCTTAAACTAAACAAAATATGTCATATTTGATAATTATATTACAAAAACTAATTGAAATCATTGTTGTTATCAACAGTGAAACCTACAGCTTGCAGTGACCAAAGAGAAAATGGGCTAAAGAATCGCATCTTTCTTCCAGTCCTGCTGTCATCTGTCTCACTCTTTGCACCTGCAGCTGAATCTGCCTCCTGTCAATAAGATGACACTTTCAGACAAAGCATACAATGACAGAATGCAACAAATACATTGTGAACTGTAATATTGCTCACAGAAGTTGGAAGTACTCTCATTTCAAAATATTAGAAACACCAAAGGATCCCTGAAAAATCTACAGACAGATGCATGGATCACTAAACTGGGTGACTAGAGGGTGTGGAAAGAGTGTTTTCCTTTTCCATACCCCAACTATAAAAATCTGGGTAGCAACAATACTGCTACCACAGGCAGACAACTCAGAATTACTTCAAAGTAAAACTACTAAGGAACTAAAGCTAAACAGAAAGAGAATATAAGCCTGGGTTGTTCAGTGGGTAACTTCAAAAGCTGCGTGCTTTCATGTTTGGAGTACAACCAAGTGCATAAAACAATTGTGTAAAATGAAAATGATCCAATAATGTTCCACTGTACTTACGCAAATCACAGAACCACAGAAGTGGTCAGTTGAACCAGTGGTCATCTGGTCCAACCCCTCTGCTCAAGCAGGGTGACCCCACGGCACATGGCACAGGACTGAGTCCAGACAGTTCTGGAATATCTCCAGCGAGGGAGACCCCACAGCCTCTCTGGGGAACCTGTTCCAGTGCTTGGCCACTGCACATTAGACAAGTTCTTCCTCATATTCAGGTGGAAGTTCCTGTGCATCAGTTTCTGCCCATTGCCTCTTGTTCTAATGGAGTTTAAACTTTTTCCTGTTTTCCTGTGTTTGCTGTTGCTGTTCTGTTTGGGTTTTGATGTGTTTTTTTTTTTTTTTATCTATTAATACAGAAGCAGAAGATAGGGATTGTAGTAGAAAATCTAATGTGTAGGTCTACTTTCTAGAACCCTGAGTTAATTGTTCTGTAATCACAAATTCTCAGACAACATAATGAAACAAAATGGAAAGAGCCAGTTTTCATATCTCTGTCTTCTCTGCTTCAGTTATCCAGCTTGCAGTGTGGAATAACAGAAATAAATATTACAGCAAATATCTTCAGACATTTAGATTTTAAAGAACAATTTCTTTCCAGACATAGGTATTCTAAAACTTGTGGAAGAAATGATAAAAAAAATATGATCCATATCATTCTGCTGTTTTAGCATTGGACTTC
>VYZT01005623.1:70502-83877 GCA_013400735.1 Pomatostomus ruficeps
ATCAGTTTCTGCCCATTGCCTCTTGTTCTAATGGAGTTTAAACTTTTTCCTGTTTTCCTGTGTTTGCTGTTGCTGTTCTGTTTGGGTTTTGATGTGTTTTTTTTTCTTTTATCTATTAATACAGAAGCAGAAGATAGGGATTGTAGTAGAAAATCTAATGTGTAGGTCTACTTTCTAGAACCCTGAGTTAATTGTTCTGTAATCACAAATTCTCAGACAACATAATGAAACAAAATGGAAAGAGCCAGTTTTCATATCTCTGTCTTCTCTGCTTCAGTTATCCAGCTTGCAGTGTGGAATAACAGAAATAAATATTACAGCAAATATCTTCAGACATTTAGATTTTAAAGAACAATTTCTTTCCAGACATAGGTATTCTAAAACTTGTGGAAGAAATGATAAAAAAATATGATCCATATCATTCTGCAGTTTTAGCATTGGACTTCACTCTCAGCACCCACCTCATGGCATAACTTTTTTTGTTAGTATTATATCTATGGGTTGCACAAATTATCAAAGTTAAACCCAAGATGACATATTTTGACTAGTCACATCACAATTCATTTTCTGTTACTCATAACTTTACATTACATTATCAGAAACAGACATGCACCAAAAGTTTTACACTTTGCAAAGGAATTGCTCAAACAGCATTATGTTAAAAATTGAGTTCCTTAAAATGCAACTGTTGCATCTGGAGTCCACTTATTTTCTCTCATTAAAGTACCTCTGTGCTAAAAGATGCTTTTTCCCCCCCTCCACTGAATCTGGCACTTTAGCTACAATATGATTTTATTACTCAGGAATACTTTATTACTGCAACAAAACTGCATTTTCCACTTTTCCACTGTGTCACCTAACAGAGAATGTTAAACCAAAACATTGAAGTCAAAAGCCCTGTTGATTCCGCAGGCAGGAGATCACACGTTAATAGTGCAGGGCAGTACAGCAGAGCAGGAAAAGAAAAATGTCCTCAGCAGTTCACATAGTTATATATTTTAAATGTCTGGGTTTAATATTATTTATAATGATTCTTGCAGTGCCATCATCACAAAGAATAACTGAGAAGTGTCCAGTTATGTAGCCAGTAAATGTCTAACCTTTGCTCTTTCATATCGCTCCCCAAGAGGAGCACCAAAAGATGGTCCCTTTCTAACAACTTCATTTCTGTGTGTTTTGGCTTGAGAAGACTGGAAGATATATGCCTTTCCCTTGCTGGTAGACACCTGTGGGTAGCATCATTTCATTAATTTCCTGTTGAAACACAAAAGGAATTAAGTTTATTCCCATTAGCAAGATCCTCAAACTGTTGCATCATTTGGCAAATTATTCCCATGTTAATGCACAGAGATGTAAGCATTTGTACTTAGCAGAACTGTGAGTACATCAGTACAAGACAAAAATGACCTGTTCTAGGTTGGTTAAGATGGTAACTTGATTAAAACTCTGCCATCATCTATCTCATTTTGCTGTCCGAAATGTTATTAGATATGTAAAATTCTTCTGCATCTAATTTTCTTCCAGCTTCGATTTTTCATACTGCTCTATGACAATTAATATGATTTTCTTTTTTCCTATAAAGCATGTCTCAGAAACCAAACTGCCAAGTGTTCCTCCGTGCTGGTGAAGGAAGGTAAAAGAGATGCTTTCTCAAGCCGTTTGCTATCTTATCTATCTTGAAAGAAGAGAAACAACCAATTAAGTAACTTAACGTGCTGTAGACACGTTATTTATTGTATGCACAATTTACCCTCAATTTTCCTCTGAGGGGGAAAAAACCCTGTTACACATTTGAGTATATTTCTAAAGTTATATTTACTTGTAACCAAACTCATCCTCTCTGATATAAACATACACAGGAACATCAGAAATACAGCTGGAGATAGAAAACAGTCTTTCCTAGCTCAGCTAGTTAAAATAAAAAGGCAACCATCACCTGCTGCCATGACTGCTTTTACAGAACCCCTTTCATCAGGCTCAGCCTCACTGACAAAAAGAAGCACAGAGCTAAAGCCAGCAAAAGACTATTCAGTGAAACCGATACTCATCTACTGGGTTTTCATCCTGTAGAATGTACTTTACTTTTTTTTTCTACTTGTAATACTGTAGTGTTAGCTCATCTACTCCCTTTCTCTGCATTTCTATCTCCAGAAGGGAGTCTGCTTGTTTTAAAAACTTTTACAATTGTTTTAGTGAGTTCATCTTAGAAGAAGACTTTTCTAGCTTCCAGAACAAGGGGCACATTCCTTCTGAATGCTGGATACTCATTCAAAACAGCAAGGCCCATCTATCACTAGTTCATATGGCTCCAAAACACATTTCCCCAAATAACTAACATCATTAGAAGACTGATAAAAAAGAGTTATTTTTTTCCATGCACTGTTACCACTTTCTGAAATAGCCTCACTTGAAGAAAAATTAACCAACATAATAAAAACAAGAAAAAACACTGATTCTAGATGTTGGATGAAATGCATGATTTTTTTCTTTTAAGGCAATAAACTTTGCCTGATAATTGGTAAAAATAAAACATACAGAAACCACTTGGTCAGGGCTGAGGACTTCTATGTAGCTTTAATTTTATTAGCCCAGCATTTAACCACATTCTTACAAGATATTCTGAACTAAGTTTAAGTCTTCTCCTGAAGCAGACCTGATCCAACAGTCATAGGAGCTACTGTCATTTTACTGTGTGCATGCTCCCAGTGCTTTAGGTTCCTCAGAAACAATTTTAGTCAAATAGATTAAATTTTTGCCATGCATTACTGCTTTTAACTATATCCTGTGCTTTGCAATGGGTCTTACACTTTTAAAATTAATTTCTGATTTTAAAAGCTCATTGCTAAACCAGGAAAGGCTGCCAGTAATGACTGGCAACTTTGAGAAAATCAGATTGTGATGTTCTGCCCAGCAGGAATGGTGTTGAGTTAATATTTAATGATTTACTAGTTCTACTTGACTGAGCTTGCACCCTGTAAATGGATCATATGATCACTGATCACAAGTTCAGCTGCTTTTGTCTCCGGCATGGCATGAGCCGGGTGTGTTGTACAGTACCAGAGGCTCGTGTGCAGCCCTGTGTAAGACAAGGGCAGGTTACATGCAACAGGCACCTAATGGCTCATACCAGCAAGCCCTCAGCCGAGGGGAGCTCATGAGGTTGAATTTTAAACAGGTAGCTGACCTTGCAGCTGGGAGCCTTAACTGTGTTTTTACCCATTTGTACCTGGATAAGTAAACAGTTACTGAATGCTGAAAGGGTCCGAAAGCACTATTTTAGCCAAAGGCTAATCCCCATTCTTTGTGGATGAAAGGACTCAAAATGAAAACAAAACAAAACAAAAAAAATTATGCTCTGCTTCAGGTAACATAAAGGTAAAGCTGCAATAAACAAATCCATTAATTTTAAGCTTAATGTTGCCTTACCCTCCATTTCTAATGAGCAAATCAACCTTTAAAAAATACTGAGCTCTTAAAATGATAGAAACATTACAATCACAAAGAAGAGGATATATACAATATAAACCAAAATAGCTCAGGAAGGTTCATCTCATGTAGATGAAATAAAAAGAATAAGCGATCAGCAAGCTGCTAGTTGCACAGCTTGAACCTAATAAAACAGTCATCATTCATGTTGCAGAAAACACAAGTCCAAATGTAAGAGACAATGTAAGGCAGCAATCCTCTGCCCTATGCATTCATCTCGTGTTTAATATTTTTCTTATTGTTGTGGTTGAAACTAATGAAGAATTAATGGATTCCTCTGTCAAGTGTGGCTATTTCATAGCATAAAGAAGAGGCCCTTGGTCTGCATGGAAGGACAAAAGGTTTTAAGGTCAAAAACAACTTCTGAGCCAAAGACTTCTTACTCATTTCATACATCTTTCTACATGAATTATAGCATACTACCTTAAATAAAAGGAGTTTTTTAGGATCTCTAGTTTATTTTCTTTTTTTTCCCTGCAATTTTCTATTTCATCTATTGATCATACAGCAGAAGAACAATGCTAACTCTTTCACGGCTTTCATAGCTACCCCCTGTTCTTCTACATGCACAGGTAGATGTATTAGAAGATGCAGCACATTCAGATGTTGGAGGAAGAAAAGGAAGGCCAAGGGGGATGTAACCCTTAGCCACTTTGCAGCACTTCATTTGGGTGACATGGAGCAAAAATGAACTTCACAGCTCTCAGATTATTTTCTAGCTGACCATCCAGCACCTGACATTTGATGGCTTGCTATATCCATGTTTTGCAAAGACAAACCTTTTCTTCGCTCAAAGTACAGGCATTAAACCCTAGAATTTTAAGTTATCCTTTCTTTTTCCCTCAGTCCGTGAATTCAACCTAGCTACAAGATGCTCCCATCTCCCATTATAAACCAGTCAGTGTCCTGCACTTACTTCTTAACCTAAAAAAAGCACTGAACTTCCATCCGTTATTTTTAAAACATAGGAGACAACAGCAGACCATTTAAATGAAGGACCACAAACCTGCACTTCCTGTGTTTAAATTCTGATCACAGAGCAGAATAGGAAAATCCCTTCCTCCCTTTGATCTTGTGTGTCTGTTTGGAATGCAACATAAAAACAGAATAACCCATTCTTGAAAAATCTACGATCTGACCATAACTAAACCAGGCACCTAAAATCCATAATGCAAATAACATTATTCCTGATACTACATGAAAAAAAGATAAGTGAGGAGATCCTTGCATCAGATTATATAAAATCTAAACCCAATATTCTTTTGCTAAAGAGATGTAAGTTTTAGTAAAACATAATTGCTATTTTAAAAGTTTGTCCTCAGTTGTCTGAAGCTACTTTACCATCATAATTTTTGGTAAATTAAACTGAAAAATTCCTAACTGCTTTTAAATTTGAAGAGAACACCCATATTCAGTTCAAATACCTCCACATGTCAGTCTCACCATAGCTAGACAGGTTTTACCTGCACACGTAAAATACAGAACCACTATCCTTCCCCTTGAAAAGAAAATATTCTGCCAAAATACTACTGTAAATAAGGTCTGTTAGGATAGTGCTGCTTGTTAACATTTACATGTGTGCTTTATGATTACTGCAAACCAGAAAGCTCAGCAAACACAGGAGGAAGAAGGAGCTGCCTTGCAGAAGCATGCCCAGGCAGGACGGCTCCCTGCCACACGCCTATTATTGATGTGCATTAGGAAGTGTCTGTCTAGACATCGAAAACCTGACAAGATGATATGCTTAACTCAGGGTTTGTATCAGATTTAATAAGAGGATGCTGGCAGGCCTCAACTGGTCCTGGAAGACTCTCCAGGTTGTTTGACAAATGAGGTTGTAGTAAAGCTATGAACAAAGAACTCATAGTCACAAAGCATCCAAAATAAAATGAAACAATTTCAGTTTACTAAAAGATGTTTAAATCATCTACACCTCTGCTTAAGATCTAAACTCCTAAAGACACTACAAATATGAGTCATCATGGCTGCAATGATATTAGATATAAGGTAGAAATAAAGATTACGGTAAGAAAAAGATGGGAAGAATTTTGCAAGCATAGTGGTCTGACCTAGCTTTAGGGACAAGGCAAAAAATAACATGCAGAGAAGGAGTGTTTACCTGAACCCCTGAGCAAAAGCCCTGGCTGGATTAATCTGGGAGATTCTTGGTAACAGTAGGAAGAGAATTTAGAAACTAAGCACAGGCCATGGTGCAGGATAAAGGGAATTCTGTTCCAGCATCACTTGTAAACTTGATTTCTGACATGGTACCTAAATGCTGAACCTTGCATCTCGCTTAATACAGATCTTCATTTTACCAGTAAGACAGTCTGGGGGAATAAATAAATCACAGTGCAACTGTCAAGCTCACAATACCTTTAGGGAAGGAGAAAATTCAAATCAAAGTGAAACTCAACAAAAGCAGCGTTGCAAGCAACCCTGGGGCACCTGCACTTCAATATTTCTGTAGGGTTACCTGGGAACCACAGAATGCTTCTGCAAAACTGCAAAGACATTCTGTGAGGAGCTGTTTTGACGAGAACCAAAAGCTAGAAGTTTCCCTCATGAGTGTCATGCCCTTGTATAAGACATAAACAGAAACAGACAGAATGCAAATATCTAAAAACTGAAGGCAATATTTCACTTCAGAAGAAACTGCTGAAATTTGAGCAGACTTCATTGTTTTGCTGGGCCATCCTATTATTTACTTTTTAATTAGTTGTAAATTATTTGAATACACTTCAAATACAATAGATACAATGTAAAAATCCTAAGAACTACCATATGTGTATTGAAACTTTCCAAAGAGAAAATTGGTATCACATTTAATGATCAGAAATTAAGGACATATCAATCTCAGTCATTTATTTCAGTATACTTATACAAATAACTTAGTAACCAAAAGTAATACTTGCG
The DNA here is from genome assembly GCA_013400735.1 of Pomatostomus ruficeps. Classification (NCBI taxonomy): domain Eukaryota; kingdom Metazoa; phylum Chordata; class Aves; order Passeriformes; family Timaliidae; genus Pomatostomus; species Pomatostomus ruficeps. Next base: position 76,905 of record VYZT01005623.1, read on the forward strand.
AACTACTTTGTGATAGTTAAACTATTAATGGCAAGGTGGAGACGAGCCAGCAGCGCCCTGGAGCCAGGAGGGCCAACCCTGTCCTGTGGGCTTCAGGCCCAGCATTGCCAGCTGGGCAGGGGAGGGGATTGTCCCGCTCTGCTCTGCACTGGGGAGTCCTCGCCTCGAGTTCTGGGGGCATCTTGGGGTGCCACAACATAAAAAAGACATTGAGCTGTCAGAGAGAGTCCAAAGGAGGGCAACGAGGAAGGTGAAGGGCTTGAGGGGAAGCTGTGTGAGGAGCGGCTGAGGGCACTGGGTCTGTCCAGCCTGGAGGAGACTGAGAGGAGACCCCACTGCAGTTACAGCTTCCTGTGAGGGGACAGGAGGGGCAGACACTGATCTCTGCTCTGTGGTGACAGTGACAGGACCCGAGGGAATGGCCTGGGGTTGTGTCAGGGGAGGATTAGGTTGGATGTCAGAAAATAGCTCTTCCTCCAAAGGGTGGTTGGGCTGTTCCCCCATGGCAGTGGTCACAGCATCAGCCTGGCAGAGTTCAGGCAGTGTTTGGACAATGCTCTCAGGCACATGGTGTGACTCTTGGGGTGTCCTGTGCAAAGCCAAGAGTTGATCCAGACGGGTCCCTTCCAATTCAGTATATTCTATGATTTCATGAAAAAAAAAGCCTTTATATTTAAACTGTATCTATCATCCTAATGTAGCTAGAAAAGACCATGTTATATTAAATAAGTATCTTGGTTTTAATACAAATTTTTAAAGGTTGCTAAATTTGCATTCATCCATATGCAAAAATAATTTATTTACAATTTGAACTGAAACTCAGGAAAAAAAGCCTAACTCAAAAATATTATATGTTGCAGGTTGATTTTGATTCGGAAAAGGATCAAATTATCCTCATTTATGTTTGGAGGCCTATTCTGAAAAAAAACATGCAATTTTGAGAGCCTGAGGGCATACAGAGAGTGTTTGTGGGCATAAGTTTTCTGTGTAAAATGGAACACAACTGTTTAAGAATCTCTATAGAAAGAGAATGTATGGATCAGCAGGTGGCTTAATCTAAGGGGATGTCTGGCTTCTGTCATTCATCTTTTCTTTCTGTTAGCTGAGGAATCTAAGGCCTACCTGGCTGTGGTGTTTCTAGATTCCTAATCAGTCCTGGAAAGCGCTTCGAAATCCATTAAGAGAAGGCCCATGCAAGTTCTGTGCCATCACAGATACAGAACACATTGGCATTCCAGACCCATGTGAAGTGGCCTATTTCTCTTGTCACCCAACTAAAGGCAAAAATTCATGATCCATTTGCAGTGATCAGAAGTAGTGCTTCCAAAGAAATATAATTAAAGGAAGACAAAATGTTATTTTCATTACTTTACAGAAAAGATTAAAAGCTTACATTTTTTTCTGATCATTTTTAATCAGTACACTGGAAGCACATTTATTTTATTTATAACACATGCTGAACCTTAAAATTAAGTGGTGTACATATAAAAACACTTTGGTGACAGATGGCAACAGTAGGCATCACAGGAGAAATTGAAATTGTCAGCCTTTCTTAACATCCCAGGACTTGTAACAGTCATAAAATAGCCACAAATTAATATATTCCTAGAAAATCTATTGCATGGAGCAAGACTAAAGGGAAGTAATCATGTGAGCACACTACTGCTTCCATTGCCCCCTTCCTGTTTCCTACAGTGGCTGTGGTTTTCTCAGATAATGCCACTAACTTGTCATTCTGCAGTTTATAGGACTAACACTGCAATATCAAAATGCCTGAGAAGCCTAACTACTTGACTGGAAAAAGATATGAGACACATTATTTTTTGGAAAAAAAGATCTTATTAAAATCTACAAGATGACAGGTATCATCAAGTAGTCTTTACGGCCCAGACCCTCCGTATTATCTCATAAAAACAACAGCTAAATCCACCCATAAGGAACATGGAAACAAGAAAATACAGTTAGCACAACCTCAATATATAGGCAGGGGCCTTTATCAAGGCTTACTCACTTAAGAAGTTGCAATTTTATCATTCTTATGCTTTGTACACTTTAAATAGGGCACAAAATCTAAAACTGGATAAATGAAAAATGCATAACATCTATGAGGAAAAAGAGCAAAGTTACAAATATATTGCTTTAATTCAATAACAGAAAGTGGACTGCTACTAGAATAACATTTTAGGATTTAATATTGCAATACCAGATACTCTGTTAGGAGAATGTCTCAATGAATTTGTATTCTTGCATGGTTGGCATGTAGGTGCCTAAAATACTTACTAGCTAAGAGGCTGTGCTGGTGTTAGAGATGATTTGAGAAGAAATATAAACAATGGCACTAAGACAGAAAAGGCTATTAAAAGATTCAAAATTCCTCCACAGGCAGAAGCACAAGCATCAGCTCCTTCCATAATTTCAAAAAGTGAAACTAGAAAGGGCATTAAAGGAGAGGAAGGGAAAAAAAAAAAAAAAAAAAGCCTTTCTAAGAGTTTTAATCAAACTCTTACATTTAACAGCTTTAATGCTAAGTATGCAAACGTTCATCCCACTGATCATTATGGTATCAAGAACTAATTTTCCTCCTTTTAAGAGCTTATATGTCACATCACACCCTGTGGGCCTTGCAGAGATGTATTTAAATGTCTAACAGGGGGAAAAGAAAGACATTCCAGACAGCCAGGTGTTACTGATTCACCCATTAAAACTTCAGTTATAAAATATCCCACACAATGGTAAAACATTTCAGTCATTAGCTGATCATAAATAGATTAAGATGACAGTCTAAATTATTATGACTATATGTGTATAAAATTTACATTGCTCATCACATTATTCCAGGTGTCGGTAACTCTGATTATCTGAAGTTAAAGATTAAGTGCATGTATTATTTGTTCTAAAAACTTCAGAAAAAGAAAGACAAAGCCAGATGTAACAAATGTAACATTAATCCTGAGACAGAAGAAAACTTCAGATTTATTTGTAATGATGCTCATTCATTTTCTATTATGTAGCTGAAAATGAGGTCTTGTTTCTTTTTATTGTAAGCTTGGAGCCAGCCTTAGTATTTCACATAATGAATGCGAAACTCTAAAATAATTCAAAAATTTTTAAATCTTATATTGCCTGAACTCCTGTTTTTCAAATAAGGAAAACATTTAGGAAACATCTGACACTGCACCATTTTGATATCAACTTTAATAACAAAAGCTACAGATAGACTTTACATCAGGGCATGTTGTTGATTTACACAAATTTAGTTGCCTATGAAAGAGAAGATAATTTCTATGCTTATTTATTTCTTTATCTACACTGTCAAACAAGATTTTAATTTTATCATTGAACCATATTTCAATCCACTTTCCCCTTTTCAATCTGGCATATGATCAAATTTCTGAGTTAATAAATTAGGGAGCATCACCAGTATTCCCATAATTGTCAGTGGAAGAGCACTTAACTCACAATCCATGTGAAGAAATTTGAGTCAACTTAAGATAGATTAGAAGACAGTTGATCTAAATCAAATTAGGTTACATTTACTATGAGCTAAAAGCTTGTACTGGATAGCCACAGTCATGCTAGAGATGCACTATAATGCTTTCCGCAAAAAAAAGCGCAACTTAACTCTGATTCACCCTGATTTCCAGGCACAACTGATTTCCAACTTTTTGCCCTTTCTCCTATTTTTTTAATTTTAGGAGTGAGATGTTGCAAGTTTTGCCACTGACTCCAACAGAAAGAGATTTCACTCTTCAGTGATTTTAGTGTTCAAAATTAGCTAAATACAAATTATGTCAATTGCTGTCACCAAGGTTCACAATTCTACAGCAATAAATCACTCAAAACCCAGGCATCAACATACTGCAAACATTACTGGTTTAAGTTTCAAGAATCTACAAGTAAACTATGAGTTAAAAATTATGAAATCTAGCCAGACCAAATCCTTTTTAGCAGCATTACATCCTAGCCTTCTACTCACAGAACACAAAATTATTTTTATTTACATCAGAGAGAGGCAAAAACCTGAAAGAATGAAATCACTTTCTCTTGCGCTTGAGGATGAGAACAGATCCATTCCAGCGTGTCTGATCAAATGCATTCACTGCCTCCCAAGGAATGTTAGGATGAGATTCACTTCAAATGATCTGAAATCGACACAGCTTTTGCCAAACACACACTTTTGCCATCTGGACTTCAGGTGTTTCTGATTTCCTGTTTCTTACAAGGTCCTGTTATGACTTTTTTAATGCATTTTTTTTTGGTTGCGATACACTACGTTGAGCCTGTTATTCACATCAGAGAAGAAAACTTGAACTCTGCAGGCTAAACCCACCTGAACACATTTTTTGGAAAGAAAAACAAAAACAATTCAAAAGAAAAATAATGTGAATCAAATCTAATAATTAGAGAGACAATAAGAATATAGAATATAGAAGAAAGGAAGAAAAAAGAAGCAACAATGAAAGCAACAAACAAAACTAAAACAAACCAACCAAACAAAAAGTTTGCGTGGATAGGCCCAAAACCCCCAGAAATAATTTTCTACAAAAATGGATTTCTTAGGTCTTCCTTACAGCCAAAGAAATTGAGTCACAGGAAGGTGAAATGATTTGCCAAATGGAACAGATTTTGAAATTCACAATTATATCGGAACCATATTATCATCTGTTCTGAAAAGTGTGTTTATACTAATGCTCATCTATAAGATCTTGGAAAGTTGACTTTTGTCAGTTGTCACACTGCACCTTCTTGTAGCATTTCATCTGCAACATATTGTCTTAATCCTTATGACTGAGATTAACACGATAGGTGTGGATTTAAAACCTAATCCAGAGATTCAAATTAGTACAATTACCAGAAAAAGTTGTGAACAAATCGTCAGGTTCTCTTGGCCACACTTCTTGGCAGAAATATTAATAAAAGACCCCATAAAAGCAAAAGAGAAAAAAAACCCCAAACATTACCCCAAAATCAGTTTTCACAAAAAGCGCAGCTGTCTGACACCACAATCTGTCAGAACCCTAATCAAGAAAACACCAATGCCTACATCCATAAACTTAAAATTCCATTGACCAAAACCACTGAATTTTTGCCAAAATTCAAGTAGTAAAGGATTGAACAATGTTGAGTATATTTTTTATTACTATTTATTATGATGTCAGGTCCTTTCAAAAAGCTAAAACAGGCTATCTTAAATTTAAGAAGCTAAACTAGATAAAACTTTTTTTTCGAGTAGGTAGAGAAATAGACACATCACCAAGCAGCCTTTTCACAGAATGTTTTCTCTAAGCAAAAAACGAAATAGGAGAGTCAGCCCTGGTAATAAAGAGATCATCTCAAAAGCAGATGTGTTGGACAGCCTGAATGGAGCCAAGGCACCTGACTAACATCAGCACAAGCCAGGAATTCTTTTTCCTATCTTTAACTTCACCTCACATACCACCAATCACAGCAGGTCTTCCAAGCCTTATGACACACTGTGGTACCCTGGATTCCACTAGGAAAAGGAACCCGGGGCAGGAGGAGTACTTGGCAGGGATGACGTGGAAGAGGGCTGATAATTCACTTTGGTTGCACAGGCATTTTGCCTCAGGGACTAATCTTGATTAGTCTCCAGTAACAGTCCATCACATGAGGAAATACCAAACATCCTACAAGGTTTCATCTGTTAAAAGCAAAGGAAATACCCTTTCCTATCTTTCTGCCACTGACTGAAGACAGAAGGTAGAATCCGCTACTCAGTACCTGATAAAAAAATAGCAGTGGTGGTGAGTTCCCTGACTTTTTCTCTAGGAAACGGCTTTTTTCTACAGCTCAAATGCACAGTTTATAATAAATCCTATTTTGCTGACTATTGTTTCTTATTTAGAAGAAATTTGAGGCAAAACAGATTAGTAATCTCAGTCTCTGCACATGCAAACCAGGTACTGGTTTAACTGTGATGCCAATGAGGTTACATTGTGGCTTAAAACTAGATAGAATCATGACGAGCCTTATCCAAAACCAACAAAGGCAAAATGAACTATTTATTATTTTGGATAAATACCCACCTGTTTTCAAAAGCTTATCACTTCAATGAGAAAAAATAAGCATCCTACAAACATGGACTTCCATTCCATTATTTCACAATTAATATGTTAGGGGGCGTGCATATGGAATACAGGATTTAACTGTGAAATACATCCATTTAAATTTTGTGCTTTTTCCAGTGATAACTTTATTACCTGACTAAAATTTTGACCTTGGAAATTCAGCTGAAAATTTGTGGGCAAAATATGCGAAGTAATGAAAATATCTTTGTCAGTCATTTTCTTTTTTAAGCATAATCCTTCATGAATACTTACTTCCTAGAGGCTGTGGCAAAGATATCTGAATTTCTATCATTCCAACACCTGACTCCAAGTGAACTGTAATGAGAAATGGTGTGGCAAACTGACAGTAAAGCAATATGCCTTTTTGAGTTATATTCTCATTGTTAGGACTTCTAACATTGAAACATCTGTAAAAGCATTCATTTACCTCCTAAGTTCTTTATGAGGTTGTAGCAATGACTTATTATAAAGCAATTTAAAAAGTAATACCCTCCTGAAATTCAGTGTTTCTCCTTCTATTTGATCCTGTTATACAATTACTGTTTTTATTTGTGATCTAGAAATTTATGCCATGGAGTGTGATGCATAAACAAAAGGTTTCAGAATGCAGAAACTACATTATGACAAACCTCTTCACCACCTCTCAATACAAACCTCACCTTGGCCCACTGACAGGAGATGGGGAGAGCCTTTGGGGAGAACAGATGGGAGCCGAGGAGCTGCCCACAGCCCGACAGGAGATGTCTGGCGTATTGAGAAACTTGGTCTTCCATTATAACAGCAAATGAAAAGTCTGAATGGTAACTCCCTTCATGGCTTGTGCTACTTTTCTGCTTTTAATGCATTTAATAACATGAAAGACTTCTTGGAGCATAGATCGGAAG
>VYZT01005630.1:0-128598 GCA_013400735.1 Pomatostomus ruficeps
AAAAAAAAACCACAAACCAAAAAGAGATCAGAATTACTACAAGTCTGAAAGAATTTATTCTATGTATTTGAAAAGAATGCCACAACTGTCTGTTCAGGCAACTACCTTTCAAAACATTGTTTTATAGAGGTATGGAATCAAGCAGTTAAACATTATATAGGAGATCCAAGCGCAAACTGAGAAATGGACTTGACCCTGGCAGAAGCTGTGAGAGATCACAAGCACATCTCAAGAACTGGTTATTTCATTGCAGCTGAACACTTCTCAAGAATCCTTCTACCTTCAGGCCAAGAGGCCTTATTTATTCTACTAAGAGATGCAGATAGTCACTACTATATTCACCTGTGGTATACTGAGATTAATGGGGAACTTCCAACAGGCAGGTATGGCACCCTGGAGAACATGCAAAGTTGACTCTTGAGCTCAAACTTCCAGTTTTTCTGTTACCTGGCCCAGCTGAGCCAGCTGTGCTTGTGCTGAGGCACTCAGCCTCTCAGTCCTTCAAGAGGATAGGAGAGATGAAACATCAGTAGTCAATACTGAAGATGCAACGCTCTTTTCCCTGACATCATTCAACTGTGACTGTAGATGCTAGAGCCAAGGTTGGCCATGTTTTGGAGAGGACTGTCTCTGGGCTACTGCACCCAGAGGCTGTACTAGCACTTGAACTCCTTCAGCAGTTCCCAGCAGTGCATGTAGGACCAGAATCCTTATTTCTACTTTTCCTTTGTCAGTCTCCCCATCTGTCCTGAGGACTCCTGCACTCCAGGAACTTAACAGGGGACACTTCTTTCTCTGTGACATTCTCTCTGTACTTATCCAGGACTTTGAATACCTCCCAGTTAGTGATTTCTGGCAGAACAATGTACACCACTTATAGTACAGACTACAGCCAGCTTGCCTTTCAGTTTCCTGTTTGACATTTTAAACCTCTTTATTTCACAAATATTCAGACCTGAAATTTTACACACTTAAGGCACCTAAAAGCAAGTTCTCCACTGGTAAAGTTGTCTAAATAAACTAGCCAAACCTTGAAAGGATGTCATTTCCCTTGAAAGTAGATCTTTACAGATAATTGATAGCATAGCCATCTTTCAGACCAGATGGTTTCCTTTTGGATGCTTGCACAGAATAAAGTATGAAGAGCAAAGTAGCCTTAAACCCTCAGAACAGATCCTGCCATCGCTTCTTAGACTAAAATCCACATTCCAGAAGGGTATAAGCTAGCAAAAAGAACCCTTGCATTTCACCTGATAATAATTTGTTTCATTGGAAAAGTAATTTCTATACATTAGTTGGCTCTATCTCTAATATTTATGATTGTATGACATTAAATATGTATTATGCATACATACCTATTAGGAAATTAATATAGTGCTGCATAAGACATAAATATAAAGGTATGTTTCAATTTATACTTACATTTATCCCATGCTTCCATTCATAGAGATTTGCAAAGGTAAAATCTATAATGTCTTCCATGAAATGAAGCCACTTCTGGAGTTTATGATGGTGTCATAAACATATCTAATAACTGAGGCTGAGCTAGTCTAGCCTTCCCTTTTGGGACCCAGGCTGTAATAGTAAAAGAGTACTTGATTTCTGTATTGAGCATAGGAAGAAACAAAGCCCCAGCCACTTCTTCCTCCCTTGTGAAGGGCTGTAAGCACTGTTCACAGGCACAGGGAAGATTTGTCCTTTACTCCTGTGGTATTTGCTCTGCCCAGGCAGCCCTTCCCCCCTCCTCCTCTGGAAAGGTAGCAGAACTACCTTGGAGGACAGATGATCTGTGGGGTGGATTGGGCTGCTTAGAGTAAAGGTGGAGAAAGAAAGCATCAGTTTGAGAGATATGGGGGGTTCAGGGAGGCAGAGGAATCTCACACATTGGCATGAGAATTTTAACAGGAAATTTTTAGTTCTTTAAATAAAAACCCAAACAAACAAAAAACCACTTCTTTATCTGTGTATTGTGGAAGGAAAACACCACAAAGTGAATCAGTAGCAGGCCAGCTGGGAGATATCTCAGAAACTGCTGGTTTCTGCTTTTGGTGTGTTCAACCACAGGGCTGTTCTCTTCTGAACTGCTGAGAACAGAGGATCTTGAGAGAAAGGAGAGGATACTTGGGAAGATTAGGAAGGAAAACACATGCCTTCTAAGGAAAAAAAACCTGGGCATCCATTACTGGGAATCATGATGGTTGCACAATTCTCCCACTTTTTGTCTCACTTCCATGTGAGCATATGTCAAAAGAAATGGCAAGACTTGCAGAGAGTTCTGTGGAGGTGATGTGAATGATAAAGTTTGTGAAAGCAAAGCAGTGTAAGAGGGATCGGTCTACTGTTCTAGCAAGATTGGCGTTAATACTAAATTCAGGAAGTTGTATACCTAAGGACCATACTAATTCTTCATTATGATTCAGTATTTTTAATTCTTTTTAAGCTTTTATTACTCTTAATGCTTCTAAGAAATTCCCTTATCAGAACTAAGAATTTGGACAAGTGACTTATGTAACACTCATCAATATGGGCAGCCCGAGTTTCCTGGAACAATTATCCTTCCCATTTTCACTTTTCGTTCTATGCTTGTCTAACGTTTTGTCCAGTCTGGAAGCAGGGAAGGGTAGGGACCTTGCGAGGTCATCTGTTTGCAGTGTTTTTGCAAGATCCTAAATTTTTAGCCTTTGGGAACAGCATTGGTTGAAGTGGTTGTAATCCAGACCTGCTTGTGGAGCATGAGAAGAGTTTGTGCTTTGATGGAGAGTGCTGTGAACAGGATGGCTCTTGCATGGCATTGTATCTGTGGAGGGGGTGGGTTCTTCTCAGGAAGCCTGGATATGCTGGCAGTTCCCAGCCATATGCTTCCCCCAAGTATCAACTGCACTGGCAGTACGGATGTACTTCTGGAAAGGTTCAGTTGCCCCTTCATGTGCCCTTTTGGGCCTTGGGATATCCAGGCTTCAGGAAGGCAGAGAGGTGAAGGTCAGAAGATGAAAGGGTCTTTAGAGTAAAACCCTTTGCTGAGATGCAAGGCAAAATGACTTTGTCACTCAATTACTCTGGACTTTCAAAGCACAGAATGAAGTGTTGGATGTGGCAATGCAGGCCTTGTCAGCACAGCGTGTGGAAGACAGCCCAGCAAAGGGAAGTGAAGTAAGTTTGTTCAGCAGCTGGCACAGCAGCTGGACTCTGCCAGCTCACATCTGACTTGCTTCATGCCTATCAGTGACCAGCTCCTTCTCTGGCTGTGACACTTGGCACTCTGCTAAGTCTGCTCGTCTTAGTTCTCCTTCCCTGGCACGAGGTTCAGCAGCAGACATACACCCTGGGAAGCAAAGAGCCCAGTACCAGCACAAAGCTTTTTAGGCAAAGGATTTTAAGGCCTGCTTATGTTAAGAGATTAAGAAACAAGAATCAGTGGCATCTAAACTAGGAGTAGTAGTGGTAAAACTGCTTTGAAAAACAAACTAGCTTTAAATCATACTATTAAATCGCTATTGACTACTCTGGCCTTATTGAATACCTTGGCTTGAAGGCTGATCTATTTCATGCACCCTTCTGACCTTAATCAGTGAGCAGTGTTAGGTGAACAACCATTGTGAAGTGTGAGACTCAGAGCCTTCTGAGAGGAAATAGCTCCTTCATGAAATTCAAAGGCCTTTTTACCTGTGCATAATGGATGTAAATAGGTGTGAGGGTCTTCTTCAAGGGCCTTTCTAACCTAGACTGCCCAGTCCTCCTGGCTAAAACATCAAATAGCATTTGTATCTGTATAATTGTAATTGTCTGTATAATTTGTGCTTTTCAGTGTTGTATGAACTGCAGTGGTGGTTGAGATTTTCCAAAGCCATAGAAATTAAGGCACCTGTAATAGAGCAGGTGCCTAAATCCCTGAGTCTTTGTGAAAAGGCAGTCACAAAAGTTGTTGTGAGAATCGCAGGGAGAAAGCCCCAGGGAAGGACCTCAACATTGTCCTAATTGGAAACAGAGATTTCAAGGCAGAGCTTCTGTTTGTAGCATTTTGCTAAGTCCTACTGTCATTTAACAGGTTCAGAATGACTCTACAAACCACTCCTTATCGAAGCCAGGTCCCAAAACCTGTCCTGCAAAGTCCAGAGTGGTTGGATTTTACAGAGCAGATTCAGGTGATTTCTTCTACCACAGGTATCCTTTCTCCTCAGCCCCGTAGCACCTCTTGCCAGCATCAAATACCGTATTAGAGCCACTGCTGCTGTGCACCATCTTAAAGATTTCTCCTCTAGGAGTGGAGATCTGGCTATATTTGCAACTCTGTGTGCCACAGGGGAACTGGAGTGTGCCTGAGCATCTGTTCCTGTGCTTCTTCAGTTCTTGCAAAAAATCCTGCTTTTACCTCTCAGTGTCCTGGGTGACTTGGTGCACCCATACTGTCCTGCTCCAGCCTCTCAGACCCAGTAACACTGCGTACACATCAGTTTGAATCCAGATTCTACTACCAGGCATTTCTCTTTGCAGGGAAAGTAAACAGTGTAGGGCTTGGAAGCTGTGTACCATCCAGGCAGCCTGCCTTACTCAGCAAGAACCAGGACTGCTCCATGATGTGGTACAAAGACAGGAGAGCCTAAGTGTCCTGGAAGGGGTGCTCAAAACCAACTGGCTTCGGTTAGTTACTTTGCTGATTCCACCCCTCTCATCTTCAATACAGTTGATGCTGCGGTAAGTGCTGTAGCGTGACAGAGGGAATTGCACCCACTGCATCTTCTTGAAAGCTGAGCACCAGGTAAGCTGCTGGAAACCCTGAGTCTCAGCAACTCACTTGTGAGAAATCAGTGTGGAAAACAAGGTTTTCCTGTTTTGTCTCTTGTTAGGTTTTCCTACAGACCACTTACCATCAGGAAACTGCTATCAGCCCAACATCCAGCAGAAAATGAGAACCTGTGTTGTTAGAAGGGAAAAAGGGCATTAGCTGCTTTCAGGAAGGGAGAACTGGTGCCAATTTATGGTTTGCTTTCAAAGGGCCTGACAAGCATCTTATTGAAACTGATGGAGCAGCTGGCATTGATTATATTGAGTTCAGCTCCAACATGAAACTCTGAGAGCATTTTGCAGCATCTAATGATGGCTTCCTACATAACTGCCTTGGAAACCCGATCTGCTTTCCTTCCAGCCTCATTCCAGGCCAGGTTGGCTTGCGTTTCTTTGTTTACTAAAGCTCTTGTTGGCTAAATTTTTGGGGACAAACATGTAACTGGTGCTTAAATCCCCAGACAAAAGAAAGCACAGATGCCTTTTCTGCTTTGAAATATCCAAGGTCTTTCTCTGCATAGCAAGAATCCATGTTCTGAATGGACTCAGGAAGGGCAGAAAGGGACTTGCTGCCTGTGAGGCTTGGTTAATATGCCTCTGACTGGCTGGCTTTGTGCCTTCTCTTTAGCTTCTTGTGAATGAGAATAGCCTGCTGGCAGGTAGCCTAAGGCTATGGCTAGTTGTGAAAGAGTGAGCTGGGCAATAGAAGCAGGAATAAAAGTAGGGAGTAGCAGATGAGAAGAGAGAGAAAACCACTCTAACTGATGAGCAATTTACTACTGAGACTACATCTTGTAGCCTTCTCTCTTGCTGTCTGCAGCGGTCTCTACAGCACCCACCACCCATCCCATTGATTCTTACCTTCTTGAGAGCTGCTCAGAGGTATGTTTGGGAGGCAGCCTTGCCTTGCTGATTATTTTCTCAGCTCCCTCAGCACCCCAGGGCTGGGCCACAGGTATCTGAAGGCAAAGGGTTTAAGATGCCATGTGACAGTAGCATTGGCAGGACACCCCAGGTTGCTGATGTATTTTTCTGGTTTGCAAAGGTCTCAATTGCTTCATTTGCATGGCATACACTGTAGGAAGAATTTTCTGCTCTTTCTGTCCAGCTGTTTGCTGCTAGACTCGGGGTTCTCAGGTACTACACATTTTAGGAGCTGAAATTCTTTGCAGTGTTAAAGGCAAATATTATAAATCCCATACAGTGTCCTCAAAGGGTGCACGCTCTACTTCAGCACAGCAAGCCTGTTTTCAGCTTCTGGAATTTGCTTCATAAGTGAGGTCACAACTGCTAATTCTTTTTATTTCTTTGCAGATTTTTAGTGCAAAGGAAGTCTATGGACTTACAAGCACTCAGACTGGTTTGTAAAATAGCTACTCATTTTTTCCAGGTGGCTTCCAAACCCATGTTTAGAAACTTCTCTTCTGTCTCACTCTGAAGACATTAAGCATGTGGAGTATGTTCAGCAGCTGACAAATGTACTGAAATTTGGGAATAATAAGGGTAGAAGAAATCATCCACCAAAATGCTGCAGCTCTTGTCAAGGCAACATGGAAAAACACCCAGTGGTCACTCAGTGTTAAGCAAGAAGTCTATCAGGGGTTCAGGTTGATTTAAGTAAAAGAAAAAAAGTAAAAGCCAGAAAAAGAGAAGATCACTCACTGAAAAGAAGAAAACCAGAGGAAATAGAATCTAGATACGATCCAGCACCCCCTACGAAGGGAAACAAAATGAGCTGTGCCTGTGCTGAGCTGTCAGAAGCTGGGGCAGAGGGAAGCAATGGGCTAAGCCTCTTAATGGTGTTGAATTATCTGATTCATGGAAAATCAGTGCAGCCCTTGAAGCGTGTGTGGGGGCTGTTGAGGTAGCACATTTGTCACTGCAAAATCAAAGCAGTCTTGGTCCCTTGGTAGCTCGCAGGAGGCTTCTTCCCCTCTTCTTGGGGCACAGAGCACTGCAAAAGGTTTCTGTGGCAGAGACTTAGTGCTGTTCTTCCAGCTCCCATGTCTGTAGGAAAAGGGCTGTGTGGAGAGGTTAGGAAAGAGTCACTGGGCAGCCTTTGGTCCTTCTTGTCTATTTCTGTTGTGTTTTTAGATTGAGGCAAGGTCCCAGGCATTTAATTTACAAGAAGTATTACAGGGAGAGTTTTCTGCCCTAATTGCCATGCTATTTACTGCCAGAGACATGCAGGGTTTATTGCTTCATGCACTTTAAAACTGGCAGAAGGTGACAGGGTTTATGATTTAATCTCTAGCAAGTGTCTCTTTCTTTGGGGGCAGGTGAAAAGTTACTATCATCTATTCAAAGGTGGAGTGACAGTTTTTTACTAGTACCCAACTAACAGCATCTCAGAAAAATGCTGATACAATCACACAGGAGAATTGGATGAGATGAGACACTTTTCTGTCTGTTCCTGTGGTACACAGAGGAAGCTGCTGATATTTGATGAGCAGTAACAACATGCCCTACTATGACACCCCACAAATGCCAATTGTTTATGCCAAGTCTGCTGAGCCACTAACATGCTGAAGAGGCAGAGACATGTTTAGCACAATAAGATCCAGGGACCTGAATATGTTCCAGAGTTAATTCCTGATATTGTTGTTGCTGATAAGAATTTATCTATGGTTTCAGTTTCAAAGAGGCAGAAAAACTCACTCCTAAAAAGACAAGAGTTAGAAAGCAGTTATTTCTGCATGAGCTGATCTCATCAGTCTCCACATGCCCTTGGTGTGTAGAATTAGGATGCCAGGTTAGCTTTGCCTCAGTGTTGCAGATTACACTCAAATCTCATTTATCCTCAGTAGCTTTATTGATAACTGCTTTGGGAGACTGCCTTCAAGATGTATTACTTTAATTCATGGTTTGCCTTCCCTTCCTCAGCCTCTCTCTCCTGTGTGCTCTGAAAACCCACTGTTCTCTGGGGTCTTCCAGCCTTGTCTGATCACTGTGCTGTCCCTGTACTCCAACAGCTCTCTGCCTGGCCCTAGTCACAGGTGGCCCTGGAGGGTCCGTTCTGGAGTCGAGGGCTTTGCTGTGGCACAGCTCCATACTTGGGCACTTCTTGCTTCCTGCACAGGTTATTTGTACCCGCACAGGGTCACCGCAAAAGGAATGCAGATGTCTGCAGATGATTCACAAGAATATGATGATTTTCTGCTGTTGTATGGGAACTCATTACAAAGCTCCTAATGTTTTTCCATTTGGTAATTTAAGAGCTCAGGTTTCTTGAGCTCTTAAATTCTGAAAAGCCCCTCTGGCATTTGTGAGGAGGTGAACCTAATAGTCCCAAACTAAAGCCAGGTTAGTGAGACCTCAATTGAGTGTATTCTTCAGAGAAGAGAATCAGAGATCTTTCTAAATGGGAGCAGCTTTCCTGGCTATATTTAAAGTGTTTGTATAGGTCTGCAACAATATTAGAGAGGTGTACTTGGGGATGAAATCACCACGCGTCCTGATGCCTGTGACACCCCTCTGTCTTTATGGCAGCACATCTTCCTTACCATCTGCATCGCTCACCTGCCAGAAAGGGCTTACCTGCCCTTTCTGGGTCCACACACAGGCGTTTGTATCCTGGTGTCAACCTGGCTTGTCTTTGGGTCACTCTGGAGTAAAACGTGTTGTTATCTGCTTCAGAACTTCTTGCTGAGGTTTTTACCACTTTCCAGCTCTTTGTACATGGTTTTCCAATCTCCCTCCATTTCCCTCTGTATCAGCATTACTCATCCCCTTCCACTTCCTTGTTTTAGTGTTCCATATGCTCTCTTGCTTCACAAGAAAAGGCTCAGTATAGTCTCCATGCATTGCTCTCCCAATGCTCTGTCTTTGGGCAGTAGAGAGTAACAGACCGAGTTGAAGCTGACGAGCCACAAAGCCAGGTGACAGGGCCCCGTTGTCCCTGTAATGGTTGGAAAACCATCTATATAGCTCTGCATTCCTCCAGCAGATCGGGGCTCTTCACTGCTCACCTCAGAAGTACAAATTGGCAAATACTTGAGCTGGAAAAGGACTGCCTGGGCAAGAAGACTGGTTACAGTGTTAGAGGAGAGGGAAATTCAGAGTCATTAAATAGGAAAGGATCAACTCATCACACGCCCTTGACTTTTTAAGCCAACACAGCAGGGAAATAGAGTAAGTGTGGCTTCCCTTCCCCCACACAAATAACTGGAGTCCTTATTTCAGCAAGTGTCACACAGCACACAGCTATGCAACTCATAGCCTTGATTTTACAAGGCTACTTGGCTTTTACTGTGACAAAATTCAGTGCCTGTAAAACTCTAAAATTTTTATTATCACTTTCAGAAAACAGCATTCCTTTTTATTTTCCTGTCAGTGGCCTCAGACTTTTCTGCTAAAGAGCTGTATTTCCTAGGACATGTAGGATTTAAGGGATGGTCAAAACAGATTGCCCACTCTGTACAGTCCATGAATTTTAACAGTGCAGATACAATGAATATATTTTACTACATTTTTTGTGTCCTGAACACTGTTAGGCAAAGAGAGCTTGTTCTAATGTTGTTCTGCATGCTTCTATAAACTAGCCCAGTCCTCAACAGACCCTCTTGCCTTAGGCTTTCTCAAGACGAAGTGGTGCCCTCTTCCTCTGCTTGTGTTTGGTTCACATCTGACCAACAGTTCTCTGTCCTTCAGCTCTGATGTGGCTTCACCTTTCCCTAAACTGCAGGAGACCTTGTTTTAGTGTTTTCATAGAGCCACCTTCTTCCCCCTTTGTACTTTGGGGATCTGGCTTTTATTCACCACATCTCAAATCCATGCTCTTCCTCACATGTGGTCTGCAAATGTTTAGGGAAGAGCATCTCTGTCTGCCCATGCAGCCCCTGGCTCCCTTCTGAAGTGCCTGGGAAGGAGAAACTGGCCCTGGTCATGGCACAGGGGCTGCTAGTGAAAAGTCCATCTGTGTGAGACCACACCTCATTATAGGAACTCATCTGGTACAAAATTTCAGGACACCTGCCTGGCCCTGGAGTCAGACAAATCATTCTCTTGTTTTAAGTTTGTACAATGACAACCATCACCACTGGGGTCCCAAGGAGCTGAAGCTTTGCATTTTTTATATCATTTTAAGGAAATACTGTTCAATTTGTAACAAGTTTGGATGGAACCAGATGTTGGAGTCAGCCACTGAGAATCTAGCTTTGGAGTCCTCATTCAAAGAAGGCTCTCACTGACTGTGTAGCCGGCATTTTCTGACGGCCTACCTGTCCCTCCTACTCTCTACACATAAGAACAGTTTCAAATAAATCTGTGGAATTTTTTATAGTTTGGTACTGTGGCAAGCCAAGAGTTCTCTAGGGAAACTGTATTATCCCAAAGGAGAAAGACACTTTCATCTTCTAGTACACACTTCATTGTGAAAAAATAACTCAGGGGGATTTTAAAAAGGTTATTTTTTGCCTAGAGTATTCTATGCTCAATTTGCATCATGGCCTATGAACTATTTTATTCTGTCACAATTGTAGAGGCTGAGAGCTGCAACATAACCTGGGAAGAAATAGCAAGAGGTAGAGGACCAGGAACTTCTTAATTCACCTAATTTGCAAGCCAGTATATTACAAGGATTAAGAACCTAAATTCTCTCTTTTGATGACCTCTTTGCATGTGTCTGATCACTCTGTGTGACAGTAGAAAGAAACAGAAAATGGTTTTAGGTGCTTTGAAACAAGAAAGGGTTGCAGAGGGCATTACTAAAATGTAATTTCAATCATTAGTTTCCAGGAACATGAAGATCGTTAGCTTTGGGGATTTCATCACAGTGTCACTGCAGAAGATTTATTCTGTTGAACACCAGAAATACATGCAGATGAAGAAAACATAGGTCTTTCCCTCAGGTGCAATCAGTGAGCTGAAGTCAAGCTAGCCAGGTATGGGACAGAGACGCTACTCTAATGGAAGTGTTGACACTGGCCTTGCTTTAACCTTAATAAAGGGGATCATTTTCTGTGACAAACAGTTAAAAAGTTAGAAACATCAATGAAACGCAAAGAGCTGAGGGTCATTTTGCATGCTGTTTTCTGCTTAAGTGCATCAGAATAACCAGCTCTTTCTTCCGCCTGGCATTTTAAAGTAAAGCTCTCTGGAAGTGGAAGAGCAAAGACTATATATACAGACATGTATATATACAAGGGAGCAGAGAAGACCCTGGCAAGGAAATAAGCCTTTTATCCCAGCAGAACTGACTGCACTGTGGTGTGTGACACAGAAGCCCATGGAGAAGCTGTCCAGCATCAGCACTGTCAGTGTTATTGCTCTCCACAGCAAGGTCCCCCACCTCGGGCAATCCCTGGGTCTCCTCCACACGGCAGATTCAGTTCAAGAGAGAGAGAGTAGCTGTGGTGACGTGTGTATGCATTAGGCTTGGTGTAATTTTGCTTTTTCTCCTCTGAAATAAAATTCATATTATTAACTTCAGTATGAACAGTTTTCCCAGCACCAGAAACATCTACCAACTTTTTCTCCCCTCTCCCTCTCTCTCCCGTATCTCACTTAATCACTGTTTTCCCTTCAGAATCTGTATCTCCTGTTAACAAAGAAATAAAAATTCATCACCATAGCTTTCTCACTGCTGCTTTGCCGCTCCATGCTTAATATTCAGGCTGGAAAACTGGTGATCTTAACTTCAGAAACAGGAGAAGAATGACTTACACTGCAGATTTGGTAAAGCTCCTCTCTGTCTGCGCTCTTCTCTTCCCACTATATGTGTGAAAACTGTCTCAGATTCCACAGTGGTGATTTCTGCTCCTAATATCAACTCCTGAAGGACTCAGCTTCAGCTCAGTTGTTGCCAAGTCATCAAACACCTAGGGGAGATACGGCTGAGATTTGGTCCAGTGGATGAAAGGGGAAAAGGAGAGAGTGATTATAGAAGTAAATAAGACCCTGAGTGTGAGAACTGGGGTAAGTTTTATTTGTTTCCCATCAAATTATACTCATCTTGCCTGTAGAGGTTGTCTCTGGCACAGTCTTGTTTCACTGAGATTTTTGGTACCCAAATGGCATTAAAACTGGGAACATGGGACAGAAAATTTGCATCAAATTCTCACCATCACACCTTGGTTCAACCACATAAATACCATTACACTTATGTGGTGTTTTCTGTGCAGCAGGCACGTGTCCCAGGCTGTACCAGTGGGCAGGAAGATGGTATTGCAGCTGCGTCCACCATGCGATCTGGATGGGGTATTGAACATAAGTTCCTGTGATAATTTTTTGGCTGCTAGTGTAATGATTTTTTGTTAGATGCTCCAAGAAGGAGAACTATTTAAGATGTATCCCATTGTTATACGTGCAAGGAGTGCCTCAGATTGAGTAGAGGAGCTTAGGCTACAATGTTGTGCTGGCATGGTGGTGTGGGGATTGCTGTGTTTGTTCTGCAGGGCAAAAGGAAGGCGTCACACATAGCACAGGACACAGGTATCCCACTCTGGTGTCACTGGGTCTGGAGCAAATGAAGCCAGAGCAGTGGGGGTTGTGTCTTTTAAAATAATGCAGAAATCTGGGGGGAGGGTGTTCAGTGAAGACCTACATTAGTCTCTCCCACTGATGCCCTGCAGCTTTTAATTAATCAGGTCCAATTATTCAGCCTACATCCATTTGCATAGTGGATAACACTGGAAGGAATTAATTTTCAATGGGATTTATGGCCCCCTTCCCTCAAATAATTTCAGATAAGAGCTTGTATTATGAGGCCTGCACGGATCAGTATGATCCAAGTAGTTAATGCTGTGATGTATTTATTCAGGGAAAAAATTGGAAATCAGGAGGAGAGGAAACAGTGTTTTAATTTACAGGAAAACAATAATTTATAATTATTTTGCCTGTAAGTCAGAGAACAAACACAGCTGTTGTTTGAGGCACTTAATCTGATTACTGAAGTGCTGGCCTTTCAGTGCAGCCAAGGGGACAAGCACTGCCCTCAAGCAACAGAGAGCAGTTCTCTTCTGCTAAGGAGACTCAGGTGAGGAAAGAACTGGACTTGCTTCCAGGATGTGATTAGACCCTTGTGTTTCAGCTTGTTTCAAACGTGTTACTTTCTACTTTCTATTTAATGTATTCCCCACTTGGCTCACACTCCCAAGGTGAGCTGGGAACCAATCAACTGTGGGTTTGGGCTGTTGGAGCACTATTTCG
The DNA here is from genome assembly GCA_013400735.1 of Pomatostomus ruficeps. NCBI lineage: Eukaryota > Metazoa > Chordata > Aves > Passeriformes > Timaliidae > Pomatostomus > Pomatostomus ruficeps. The sequence continues at coordinate 12,931 of VYZT01005630.1, forward strand.
GACATGCTGGGAAAGTTCCCAAAGTCTTTTCTCACCTTGCTTCCATCTCCTGCCTCCTCTGTCAACTGCCAAAACATCACACTTGCTAGTGACAGCAAAGGAATTAAGGTAGTGCCCCATCTAACACAGCTGATAGCAGTGTCTGGAAGCTCCAGGCAGGTTCAGGACGCCGTCAGATGAAGGGCTGAAGCCTTGCACTGTTCAGAGACATGGGGCTCTTGAGGGAGGGAACAAACATTGCTGTCCCACCTTGCCCCAAATTTTGTCTTCCATCCTGTCCTTCTTGCAGGGATGAGTGAAGGAACACCCACACAGGAACCGGGACACTGGGACATCACTTTCTGCCTCTTGGAAAGACAAGAGTTATAAAAGAATCATTTAAAAACTAACTGCCTTTCTGATATAGGGTGGTAATATATTCCCTTTTATTCTCTTAATGGAAACATTAGCGACTGATCAGTTCAAATGAATTTCAGTGTATAAGCTGTTAATATAGTTATATCCCTGTCAGTTTGGAGAGGATGGAAAAAACCTGGCTTTCATTCATCTGTCTAGGGAAGTTCACTGGGATTCAGATATTTTTACTATCCCTCATCCTCTGTAGTAGACAAAGTGGAACAAATGTCCTTGAGTGCTGCTGATACTTGCAGGGAACAGAGGTGATGAGCAGAAAACAGCATGATGAAAAGAGACTATAGGGGATGAATAACAGCATATGTCCTATTTTGTTGCAGGGGCCTTCTGTTTATAGGAAACTCTAGGGTTTGGATGTAGTATTGTTCTGCCTATGCAACTGGGTTTTTTTCCTCTGTGCCTAGTCTTCACCAGCAGAGATCTCTCAGGTTTCAGAGTCTCTCTGTAATTAGAAAGAACAGCTTAAATCCTGACTTCAAACGAGAAGCCACCAATCTGCTGTGTAAACAGAGAGCTTGAGTGAGCTCCCAGGAGGGTTTTTAAAATATGTTCTGCTAAGCCCCTGGGGGCAGGAGGCAGATCGTGAAGGGGATGAAGCCCTTCATCGCTACCAAGTAATCACACATGTTGGGGACATCAGGGAGCACGGGGAAAGAGCTGCTCAGTGCAGCTGCACATCATGTAGGTGCTTAGTTTACGAGCATGGCTGTACCTTTGGTAATGCCTCCAGAGGCTGCACGACTTTCGCCTGCATCAGGAGAGAGCCCAGATGATTTTCTGCCTAGGTAGTTAAATTGCATAGCACATAGTACTGGCCTCTGCTAGCTGCAGGGAAGGAGGAGGAGATTTGAGAAATAGCATAGTACCTGATCCAGCATCAACTCTACAGGGACAAAATTCCCTGTTTATCTTTTTTTTTTTTTAAGTAAATTCGAGCTGGCAAGTGACATCCCAAGTGTTTCAGGTATATACGGCTTCATAATGAACTGGGCTCCCTCCAGCTGGGTCTGCTTTCCTGTAGAGCCACAGTCCAAGTGGGAGTCGTGGATCCTGAAACAACTTTGTGGCACAGACTGCAGGGCCTTCCCCCAGCTGCTGTAAACTGCAGTAACACTGTGCACTGTCTATGTAAGGATATGGAGAACAGACTAAAGAGGTAGAATGAGGTGCGAAAGTCTAGCAGACCTTTTGCAGAAGATAAAGGAAATCTATGGAGGAAATCTATTGACCCACACTACCTGTCTTATCTGTGCTAATTGTTGTTAAGGCGATTTTAATGATAAACAGGAATATAAACAGGAATCTCTGGAATTCCTTGATAAGGCTATGCAGCTGACTTGCTCTGGAAGTTACCAGGCAGCACAGCTAAGGTGCTGCTTAGTTTACAAGTGCTCACAGGGACTTTGGCAGGCCAAGAATGAATGTGATCAATTCATGCAGGCCCTAATTCTCAGTAAAGACCAAGAAAGCTCCTGACAGCTTAAGAAAATGTATGACTGTGTAAAGGCGTCTTTTTCCCCACTTGTGCTGCCTTATTTTGCATTAAGTTGTTCACAGAGTCAGGCTTAGCATTTCAAACCCATGTGTATCAATTTCTTTACTTGCTTTTAAACATAGCCACTCTGAAAATACAAAGAGTAGATCTGGAGAAATAAATTTTGCCTGTCTTAGGTCTTTCATTGCAAAGCCGGGTGATAGTCTCCCCAGATACCACACAAGCCACGACCATGGGTACATTCAACCTCCATTTTCAGGAGGAGGAGCCTGCAGGCACCCTGTCAGGTCTCTCAGCCCCACCTTGCTAGCACAACAGGTTGCTGATTCTTCTGACTCCTCTGCCTGTCCCAGAACCAATATGCCTTATTAAATCTGCAGCAGCTGTCTTGCAATACAGACACAGAATTTTTGAGCCTGTGTGAACAGAATGGGGTGTTTCTTTAATATAGAAGGGATAGCATACTTTTGACTACTGTATGGGCTGGGAAGGATTCTCTTTTTGTTTCTCAGGGCAAGCATGGTAAGAAGGTGGTTAGATACTTGCCCCCTCTGCCATCCCCCATTATTCCTTCATACTGCAGCCAGGTCTCTGTCTGATTATTGTATTGTGTGGCTAGCAAGTGCTACCAAACTTTTCCCTTCACCTGTGAATGCCAGTCCTTCAAGGTGCAAGTAAAAGACCCTCGTAACATCCCATCCTTTCACAGAATATTCTGACCTGGAAGGGACCTACAAGGATCGTCAAATCCATCTCTTAAGTGAATGGCCCATGTGGGTATCAAGCACCAACCGTGGTGTTATTAGCACTATGCTGTAATTGACTGAGCCAATCTCAGGGTTCCATGGCACCAAGAGCCAGTTAACAACACAATGAGACAAGTATCCCACTTCCCTGAAGCCTCTCACTGCTGGTAAGGAGATCTAGGCTGAGATCATCTTGTTATCTGGGTCTAAATCCTGGCAACTCTTGTGCAATATTTTGGGCATCTGGCAAAAAGGCATATTCCCTGCAGAGCTAGTTCTGGAAGGGCTTTGTAGGACTAGTCTTGTTGTATACGACTGGATGAAACCTGAAACCTGGAAAGCTTGTGACGAAGGTGGACATCGGCTGTGGAGCAGCTCTTACAGACCTTGCTGTGACACTCATGGGATCTACTGTCATGCTGGTATAGGCAGCACTGAAAACATAAGTGGAAAAGTGTAAAGTCAGGTATGGTTTTGTTTGAACTACACATTTCCAGTCATTCTGGAAAGCAATTCTCATACCTGGACTGTTGAGTGGCAGTATACCATGTACAGACTGTGTATAAAGAGATGAAAATGAAATGCAATATTCTAGGGGAGAAAGTTTCTAGAGGTGCTTGGTACTCTTGCTGGCTGGCAAGGCTGCCCAGAAGCCTGTGGGCAACGAAGAGCAGCCCTTTTCTGTCCTTTCTGCCGAGCTGTCAGCTCTGCTGCGAGTGGAGCAGAAGCAGCCGGTGTAAAAACAGCGACAGTGGGAACAAAGGAGTGAGAGCAGCACCCCCCCGCCCCCATAGCAGCACCCGAGGCTTTATTTCCAGAGGATGCAGGGCTACAAGAGAGACCTGGTGGAACAATTACATGGGGTTTTAAGAGAAACAAAAAGGGGAGGGTACAAGGGGAGGATCCAGGGTTCCACAAATCAAAGGATGATGAGGGCTGACAGGTATCCAATGATTTTTGAACGAGGGAGGAACATATTTGAACTAACCAATCAACATAACAGAACAGCAGAACTTTCCAGAGCTTGATGAATATTAAAGTAACTCTGAGGGGAAAGGGGTGGAACAGAGACGTTGGTTGACAACTTAAATGCAGGAGAATCCGGGGATTCCCCAGCCATGCCTTCCCCATCCCCCTCAGACGCACTGTCTTGAGAAGAAAAATCTACCCAATTTATTTCATTAATTTTCATAGAGAAGGCAGGCTGGGTCCCTGCTACAGTACTCAGTCATACCATGGGCTCTGTGTGTGGAAATGCACAAGTGATACCAGAGTAGGAAGTTACAACTGTTCTCTCGGAGAAAAATGCCCCAGAAACTGCAAAGATTAGCAACTGGAGCAAGAATTGGAGTGAGATTTGACCTGGAATGAAGAAGGTTGGTTAGCCACAAAAAGACTTATGCCAAACAAAAGGCTAAACCTTTAACTGGTGCAAATCACCATTTAGGTCAGCTGGCCCAGAGTGATTTAGTGGAAGAGGGACTTGAAAAGATGTTCTGCTAAAAGAGATGTGAGTGTGATAATAGACAGCAAATTGAATCATGTAAGTCTACAGTATATTATGGTAGGGAAAAAAATGTAGCTAATGAGATTCTTATCTACGTATGGAAAGGCATCAAACCACAGCTGAGGGAGGCACTGGTTCCTCTGAATGCCTGACGACATCCCAAACAAAATATACTGCTTTCAGTCTGGGGCTCTATCACAGCAGAAAGGTATAGATAAATCCATGAGGATACAGGGAGAGGCACTGAGATGTACGACTGTAGGACTGGAGAGGCTGACTGGTGAGGAAAATGACAAAAAAAGGCGACATAGATAACAAGGAGCCTGAAAAAATGAGATTACATATGTCCATGTGCTTGCCAGGTGTGAGTTCCAAAAGGCAGGGGAATAGTTTGGTGGTTATAACAGCCTATAACCAGAAATTGTGGCATAAAATTATAAAACATAACTGACAGTAATATGAGGTCACTCCTCCCCAGGTTACCCCACAGAAAAGTCCGTGGAAAAAAGGTGAGGGAAGTGCTTTTGCATGGCATACCCAGCTGGAGAAAATATCCTTGGCCCTGATCTCTTCCATTTTAATGGGTCCAAGTAGCTGCAGTAGTAAGGGTTTGGGTTTTCCTGCTGTTTTTTACCTCTCTGTTATCATAACTGTTGATAGCCTTGCCCAGAGCACTTCCCTTCTTGCTCTATGTGGATCGTTAATGTGCAGGTTTGGGCTGTGCTGGGAAGGATCTTGCTTCAGCTGATCTCTCTCCCCCTACTGAGAAGCCGTGGTGTTGGGAAAGAGGAGCATTGGAGGAGAATGTGGGTAGGTGACTGCCATTAGCAGTCTGTAGGGAGAAAGTTGCCAGCAGTAGGGAAATAATGGTGTGTTGTGCATGTGATCCTTTGCCCTTTTGGCTGATGAAGGAGCCTCAATCAGTCCTGCCCCTCTGGGTAGGGGATGGGAGTGCACACTGGGCCCTCTGTTAATAGCTGGGAAGAAATTCAAACAGTCAGCACCACCTCCAACACAGGCAGCCCCTCAGTCAGTGTAATAAGGTGTGAGTTTCTCAACCGTAATGAGCTTGTTTTTCCATGAGATTGCTGTAATAAGCTGTAATGAACAAAGAGCTGCAGGATACAGAATGAGTGGGTGATAGGATGGCAGATGAAATTCCATGTTGATGTATGTAGAAGTAATGTGGGGAAAAACAATGATAAGTGGATAAGTACATATTAGCTGTTACCACCCAGAAGGGAGATTTGGAGCCATCCTGGAGAGGAACACTGTGCAGCATCAGTCAAACTGGAGGCTGGGGGAGGGAACAGCCGGGAAAGGAACTGGCAGCAAAACAGAAAACATCATTATACTGCTGTATAAATCCATTGTACATATGTGTCTTGAATGCTGCCTGCAGTTGGACCCACGAAGAGGATGTAGTGAAATGAGAAAAAGTGTGGCAGTGCTGGTAGGAGTCCTGCAGGGTGACAGGGGCCTTTGGCTGGGAGGGAGAGGCAGGGACAGAGCTGGGAGCAGCCACGGGGTTAAATTTTGAAGACCTGGTTGTCAGCAGGGGCAAACATTGAGGCAACAGGTATGAAATTACTCCCTTATGAAGAGACAGTAACCAAGCTCTTCAGCTTGAAAAAGTGACAGCTGAGGGGGGCTACACTGGAGATCGGTCAAGTCGTGATGTGCACAGAGATGTGAATAAGGAATGATCATTCACTGTTTATCACAGCATGGGAACTGGGGGACAAGGAACAAAGCTTTCATGAAAAGGTTTAAAGGAAAGAGAAAAGAACTGCTTTTTTATCAATGCATGGCCAAACCTGGGAGTGGTTGCCACAGGACACAAGTCAGTGACATGTTTATCAATGAGTTCAAAGGGCTTGGAAAAGTTAGGAACATAGTTTAAATAGGAATGCTAAACTGGGATGTAGACGCAACCTCCAGCTCAAAGAGTTTCTTTGTTCTAGATTGCAAGAAATTGGGAGAATTTCTGTCCTATTCCTCTCCCATGTTTTGCCCTAAGATGCCACATTGGCTACTGCGAGACAGGACGCAGAAGAAGATGGACTTGAAGTCCAATGCAAATAAGGCAGAGGCTGTCCTATGGGACTAGCTGTGGATCAGTGCAGACTCCACATCCTCCAGGAAGCAAAGCCACACATCAATTAATGTACTAGTTCTTGTAGCTGACACTCTTTCAATACAGTCCTACTCCAGTGAAGAGCTAGCTGTTCAGGAGCATGTGAGATTAATTCCTAACAGAGAATTGTCCAAGCATTTCCTTTAGGGAAACAACCACAAGAAGACAGACCCTTGTTCTGCGTCTCTGACTGCTTTAGGTCATCCCTAAAGATGGATTTAAAGCAAAACCTCTTGAACCCTCTTAAAGTTTAAGGAAACTCATTCCTGGATCTTCCATCTGGCTCAAAAGCTCTGCAAGGGACTGAGATTCAAACACTTCTGAACTGAGGAGAAGTCTGGAGCTAGATCCACAGCTGTACCTTGAGGCCACCCTGAGCTTTTCATGACAGCTTGCTTTGAGCGCACCGGCTCTGTTCCGCACAGTGCAGATGGGCCACAGGTCATGTGGAAGATAGAGTGAGTGGAATTCCTGTCACACACCACTCATACAGAAAATTTACCTTCAGGTAAACCACTCTAAGAAGGCTTCATTATATTGGACAGCTGTTTACTCTGCTGAAAAGTGTGAGGAGTCCTTCTTTTCTGCTTTTCCAAGACTTTCATCTCCCCACTCTTTCAGAGAGAGTAGATGTAATAAGATTTAAAGCTCTGCCATGTAATTGTCATGAAGTTTATATCCCATGATTCCTGTTTGTGAGCAGAAATAAATTAAGCACCTGGATAAGCCCTCTTTCTCTCCCCTCTCCTGAGCACCCAATGTGATAAGAAAACTGCTGAGAAACAACCACAATTAGTGATGGGGTCAGATTTAGTTCAGCACCATTGACTGGTTAATTGGCTGATTCCATTACAGTTCCCCTTATCTGTGTGCCAACACAGCTTCTAACAAGCTGCTTGCTGGGTAATTAATCCTATCCAGAGTTTAGATCCTTGAAGCTGGGTCTGCTTTAAGTGACTGTGCCGTTACTAGCCCTCTGCTAGCAGGGCTGCTTCACTCAGAGCTCCTCCTTGCAGAGCCTGACTGTAGGTCCAAGTAGCAGAAGGGACATGTGAAGACATTGCATTGCCTGGAGAAAAGCCAGTCCTTGGTTTCGTGAAAAGAATCTGGAGCCTGTATTCGGTTTCCTGCTTTTGCTTGATTTTGCTTGACAGATCCGTGATGAAGCAGTGCCTTGAGAAGTTAACTGTCCCTCTTGCAAATGCAGGTCATTTTATTAAACAAATCCATAACAGGATATAAGCTCTGCTAAAAATTTGAAATACTAAGTTTATAAAGTAACCAAAAAGTGTCCTGATTGACAGAAAGAAACTAAGAGCAAGAGGAAAATGAAGATAGAGACTGGAAGATGAAGACAGAGCTGGACATTGAGTTGGTGGGATGGGCCAGGCTGGAGGGTCCATGCACAGGGAAGAGCAGACAGACAGTAGCAGACTCAGCAAACACACAGCTATCAGGGAGGTCTCCCACCTCTGTCACTGTTGTGTCTTTTGCCACAAACATCCAGGTGGGTTTTTGGGTGTGAAGCATACCCTTGTTTGTACTGGTGAATGGCCTAGATAGAAGTGCTGATCTCATGTGCTCTGATCTAGAAAAGTACTTTCAGCCTCTCAGGTAAGCTGTAAATGAGGGAGGATTCACCTTGGTCTTCCCTAGTCTGTGTTGTGCCAAGATACATGCCAGACAGCCAACAGGAGTGATTAAGGTAAGAAAATTAAAATATGGTGTGTGAATGATTGGAAACATTCATTTATGTAGCCTCTATCCTCTGATTTCTCATTAAAATACTTCTAAAAATGAGTGCATGAACAGTAGGTCACTTTGGAACAACATTCTTGGAAGCAGGGACATTGGAGATGCACACGGACAAGGCATAGTGCCAGGATTAGCACTAATGGATGCTTTGAGCTGTGGGTAAAGGAAGAGAGGTGCTTGTATTTTTACCACCTATTCTCAGTCTGCTTTCATTTAGGAGGAGATTGATTACCTCCAGCTTTTTTCATGGGAAACTTTCCTGTATTGTGTGCCATCAGTCCAATGTTAAAGTAGTCCAGCAGTTGTTAACAGCCACCCAAGTGGTTTTTTACTTCTGGAAGATGGAAAAGAAAGGAGATGGTCTCAGAGATAGGACTTAATGAGATGGATCTTGAGGTATTCCTCAGAGCCCATTTGCAGCTTGCTCAGCGCAGGAGCACCATGGGCTCAGGGACCTCTGTGTGGGTTCTCCCAGCTAAACTGGGTTTTGCTTCAGCCTGGTGGACTAGGAGTGTGCAGGGCAAGTACCCAGTCTGAAGCTAACTTCACAGTAGAAAGAAAAGACATCTACCTCCTAGCCAAAAAGGACAGAAAAGGCTCTGTTAGCTGGGCTACCTGGACCACCAGGAGACAGTGGGGACCTAAGACAACTTCGTAATTGTGAAGGTCTGTTGTAATGTACAGCCGTGCGCAAAAATCCTCAGTATTAATCTTTTCATAAATCAAATTTGGACATTGGTCTGCACCTATCAATTCAGGCAGGTGAAACAAACACAGGAGCGGCATGTGATAAAGAGAGATATTGGTGATGAGAAGGGATTGCTTTAAAGAGTAGTGCCCCTGGAGGAGCTGGGGAAGGCTTTGTAGCACCGTGCTGAGGAGGGAAGATCAGCATGATAAAGACAGAATTGCTGAAAGGACACAAAGGGAGCTAGGGAACAGGAAGGGCAAGGCACTGAACAGGGCATGGGGTCAGCAGCTGAAGTCTTGAAGAAGGACAAATGGAGCGGAGAGAGGGAAGATGAGACTTGTAAAGAAGCGAAGAAGGAAACTATGTGGTTTGGGTGAGCTGGAAGGTGAGGAGAGATGAGATCACATGGCTGTAGTGAAAGAAAGATGTGAACATGCATGTTCAGTTCATTTTGTTCACAATCAGTAGCTGAGAAATCAATACTCATTAATAGCATAAACAACCATTGAACAACAGAATTATGAAGGAAAGAGGATGCCTTCAGACACTTGCAACCAAGAGAAGTAGTGCCTATTGCTCTGTGTCATTTTTTCCTGTGGTTCTGCTAGGGATCAGACAGTTGATCAGTTAGGTGTTTTTCTCCATGATCACTAGTGTCAGAAACGAAAGTTGTTAGAAATTTGACAGTGCACGCTCTGATGGTCTAGGTTCTCGTTTTGTTTCAGGTTCCTGACTAACAAGTAGGAATACTGGAATGTGATGGATATTGGACAAGTCTGCTTTTGACTTTGAGAACTGCTCCCCTGTTTTCCTGTCCTGCCACACTTTAGCTAATCAGCTCTCAGCATGTCTGCTCCTCTTGGCAACAGGGAGCTTTGGACACCCACAGCTCTGTGATGCTGCCCAACCTCTTAGCATGGGGCATCCAACCCTGCAGCAAGGACAAGCTGTTCCACAAGAAATTTGCCAGGTTGCCAGTAACTTCATTTTTGCTGACAAACAGTGTCTGCACATTTATTTTCACCAGCATTAATGCATTATAGGGATTTTTGCATTTCTGACTGCACTACTATACCACTTCTCAACCTCAGTCATGGCTGCCTTGTGAATATTCCCATTTCCTACACTTTGGAGCTCAGAATTTGTCAGGGCTGAATATTTTTGAAGAAAGTTATCTGAGGAAGTCAAGAGGCACTCTGATATGTCAAAGAACAGGTCGGGACTATTGATGTATTTGGTGCCATGTTTTCAAACTGCTGCCTGTTGGGAGCCGCATCCATCTGTCTTTAGTTTTTTCTTCTTCCAGGAGTATGTACTAAGTACCATCTGATTTACTTATAAAGTGTGAAACAACCAATGTTGAAGGGAAAATCTAATGCTATTCACATAATCCTAACTTCAATAAATAAGACACCTGAAGTTTTGATATTATTACTGAGGATATCAGAACTGGTGAAACTTGATGTACAGCATTTAGAAACTTGGGAAGTTGTTCAGCTGGAGTGGGAATAGGGTTGATGCAGGAAAATCCCGAGAGCATCAAGGTAGAAATTAGAAGTTTGATGATGATGATGATTCTTATTATTATTACCAGGCTGCCTTTACAAAGGTACCAATGAGAAATCGTATTGGTTTTCCTGTACAACTGCATTGCTCAAAAGTATCTAGAATATCAAATGCAATTTTTTGAAATCTGAATTTGAGTCCTGATTTTCTGCTAGAAGGGAGTATACTATATCCTATATGGTTTTTTCTTTTTCTTCAGGGCCCCAGTGGTAGCCAATGCAATTTTCCTTTAAGGAAAGAATTTCAAAGGTTCAGGTCCACATATTTCTGATACCATCTATGGAAATTACCATTTCTGACAGACCAGTGTGCAAATCTATTTTTTGTGTCTGTGAATGCATTATGGCCCCTGTTTGGTTGTTACGGGATTTTTTGTTTGTTTTCTAGTGAGCTTAGCTAACATGCAGTTTCTGTTGATCTGCTTATGCTGGGGAAGGTCTGAGCTCTGTGGTGTTGCCTGTACATTATAAATACTGTGCACACATTTTAACTAGACACGGTACAGCCTGGTGAGAGTCAGAGAAATCCCTGACTACCTCAGATGGGATCATTTGCACTTCGTAGAGAGCAGGACAGAAGTCTTGTCATCAGGAGGATGCATTAGACCTATTCTGCTTGCCTTTTTCCATAGGTTTCCTCTGAGACAGCCTAAGCATGCTGTTTATGGATGTGACTTTTTGCTAGCAAGACAGTAATGCAATCACTAGTCCTACTTAGATGTGATGACACTAATGAGTCTTGTATTAGTAAAAAGATATTTCCCTTTAATAAGGAAGCTTTTGTCACATAAGGATCCTTTTTAACAGTTTTCATGCATGGTAGAGAAAGAGATGGAAGAAAGAAGAGATGTGTTGCTTTAGCTACACTGATCTAGTTAAAGTAGCGCCATTTTTGTGTGTAGACAAGACCTTAGGAAATGTGCAGGTCTTAGTCTGGGGGCAGGACTTTAAAGCACCCATTGAAGTCTAGTGTCAGTTTTCAAGGCTGAAGAATATTATTTTATTTAGGCTTCCAGACCAGCCTTGTTCCAGGAATGCACTTAGGTTGTTTTTAAAGCAAACATGAAATCAATAGCCTGGTGTTCTACTCTGCTATTTCTTGCCAGAGCCTAAGGACCACACATGGGTTTTCCCTCCTCTTCATCACACTGCCAGGCATGCTCTCGGATAACAGCAGGCAGTTCTTGGGGATGAATGCAGAGAGTTTCCAAATGGCCAAACACGCACTGGACATCTGGGCAGGTTTTGCTGCAAAGTATTTTCCATCAGGGTTCCCTCCAGATATTGCCATGAAAGGACCAACTCACACCAACCACCCTGTCACAGATTTTATCCAGCCTCTGATTTTAGTGGGAGTTTTATCTGAGTAAGGCTCAAATAGGAGCCTGTTGGCTTGTCTCACCATTTACAATGTTCCTGGTGGAACCTAGGGCTGTAGTTTTCATTTTGACCCTGGCAAACACCAGCCCCGAGGGCAATACAGCACTGTGCCCTCCTGCGCACCACTCTGGTGATGGGCCTCTGCTCGTGTTTCCCTGGACTGTGGTTTGGAGCAGGAGAATAACTTACTTTCCTCCATCCCGTGCAGGGAACAGGGGCTTCGCCTGGAGTAACAGACTGTGAACACTTGTTCATGTAGGACTGACCTGCAGTTGGGTACCCATTCCCAACTCCAAGCAGCCGCTATCCTCATGAGATAAATAGCAGCCTCTGGTCAGCTACCGACCTCTCTTGAGAGTTGAATGCTCCTTTGGTTTTTAGCGGCTCCTTCGGGCCAGGGTAGCTCCTCTCCTGCAGGGTTTGAAGCTGAACCGTATGGTACCAAGAGAGGTCTCCAGACAGAAATGAAAACACACATTAGCAAAGAGGAGAGAAACAGGCTAAAATTGGAAGTGACCATTTCGTGTTTGATGTTATTCAGAGGAGCCTGTTCTTCATTTAGGACATTAATAGTTGTAACAGAAGCTGTAATATTTCAACAACAGTGGTGATTAGGAGCAAAGAGGCAGCTAATCTCCATCTAAAAAGAGCTAACTAGCCCGTCCTTTAGCCCCCACCGCACTGTCACATTTAAATACCATGAATATTCACTGCTTGGCACCCAGCTGGCATCTGAGCTGTTTTGACACAAAACCCTTCAAACTCAAAGAGTTTTTAATCAGTCTGCAAGAGAGAGAAGAAAGTGAGAGAAAGAAATAGGAACAGAGAAAATGAATCAATGAGTGCAACAGAGAGGGGGGTATCCGAATCCAGTTAACCCCTTCCTTTCCCTGCAGACATGAGTGCTGTCTCTCTGCAGTTCTGCAGCCCTCTCCCAGGCTGCAAGGGAATAGGAGGTGCCCTAGAAGAAGGGGCACCCCATCCCCTCTGGGCAGCCCCATACTTCTTGAGTGCTCAATCCTATCCTGGAGCCCTGTATTTCTGGGTATCCCATCCTAGCTGAGTGTCCATTCTGCCTGGCTGCCCCATTTCCTCCAGCTACCCCATCCCACCCCAACTTACCTTGCTTCGGGCACCCCATTCCACTCACCCTTCCTTACTTAAAATGCATACCCTTCTGCTGCCTGTGCTTGTTTCCTGGCACAGGGCTTATTTACTCTCACCTTTGCCTGTGTGTGTGACTGGTTACCAATATTCTTGCTGCAGACAGCATGGTTTCACTCACAGTATGCAATGTGCTTTAGAGCAGCCAGTCTGCCTGCAAAGTGTTTTCATCTCAGAAAGAGGTTTCACAGTGTTAACAGCTGCCATCTCCAGTATCCTTATTGGAGTCTCAAAGTTGCCTACAGCCCACACAAACCTCTTTGCATCAGCTTTTGCAGTAGGATTAGCCATGCAGCTGCAAACACTGAAAATCATGCCTTGTCCTGCAAGAAATAACCACATGATGGTCTGAAGGCTAAAGTTTTACCAGCACTGTGGATCTGGGCACTGAGAGATCACCGAGCAGTCCCCATTTAAGCTGGGTCAATCCAACACACACAAGTGCGTTTCTGTCAAACTAGTCTGAGCACACAACACAGAGTTTATTCAACTTTATGCTGTTATGTCAGCTTTGGGCTACTTGTGGTAGACAGTTTATAGCTGATTTGGCAGGACAGTAGGGTGGCATAGGAACTGGTCTCCTCCAACATCTTGCCATGAAAAAACCTGACTTGTCTAAATTTCCTAAATGTGTTTTACTTGGTGGAGTGCTAGATCCATGTTTCATGTCATATGGCTGTGGCATTTTTGATCAATACTGGGAACCACAGAGTCAGATTTATTTTATAATCAAACATCAGCCTAAGTCTCGAAACTTTGTGGCCCAGACTGCAGACCTCAACCACATGTGGGGAATCTGTACGTGCATCTCAGCTGGCATCATGTTTAGAGCACAGCGGGGACTTTTCTGACCTACTGTGTCTTCAGGGAGTCTATTGTGGGTTTCAACTACACATAGGTTATTGTCTTATCTGCCTTCAGGGTCTTAAAACTGAGATGCACCTCAAAAGCCAATGTCCCAGCTCTTTTACGGAAAACCTCTAGAACACTGAAGTATAGACGCCTGGGACTAATTTAGGCAGACTGTTACAGTTGCTGCAAAGGATACTGGTATCCAGGAAGGGTGTAACTGAGGTGGTGTTGCACAAACCTTCCAAGGCAGGCCTGTGCTGAGGGAAGGCATTGCAGTTGGAAACAAGAGGACAGTGGCTAGAAGTTCAAGGCCAATGAGGAAAATAAGCAACTAGCAGTGGATGAGCAAAGTGGATAGCTGCATCCCACCCGCAGGGGAACAGAAGATCTCTTGCGAGAACAAAAGAGAGCAGGTTTAGTGAGAAGCCTGAAGGCCCTGCTACGTGGCGTGATGAAAAGGGTGCCATAGTGGAGGGACTGAGAGAAATTTGGTGGCAGTGCTGTGTGAGTCAGATGTGCACTACACTGATCTGTCCAGACTGGAGGTGGAGAATTATGGTTGTCAGGGAAGGACAGCAAGGGGCAATTAATGTAAACAAGACAGGAGATGAGAGTTTGGGAGCAGGTTTTCCTGTGTGGGTTCTCCAAATCTAAAGCTAGTGTAAGATTTATTAGGAGTTACTGAAGCTGTGGTGACTTTTACTGAATACAGTCTGGGACTCTTTTGGGAGGAAGAAGTCAAAAGATTTGGGTTCCACATTTCCTTAGTGCTCTCGAGATCCTCTGATGCTCTCCAGATACAGAGATCTCACCCAGGACTTTAAAATTTACAAGCATGCACACAATAGCCAAATGTGCTTTGTAATCTCTTCCCAGGCAGCAGACAGAGTGGATTTTGCATAGATTGGTACTTACTCTATCCAAGTTGATAATTATTTTGAATGGAATACTCCCCATGAAGCATGCCTGGAACAGCATCAAACCCTATGGGCTGTGAGAGGCACATGCATCAGCTGCACTCTGGGGTGTATTCTGGAAAAGCTCACAGCTGGATAGGAGGATCCATTTTCCTATGTACTTAAATGAGAAAATAGCATGAGCTTTTCTTCAGTCTCTTCTTGCCAACATCTGGCCATGACTTAAAATAAATTTGTACAGTTGCTATGAACTATATCTGGGCATGCTTCCTTTGCCTATGGAAAAATGTGGGAATCTAATCACCCAGTACAAAAAGGTGTTCCAGCTAATATGTGCCTCAAAGACCCTGAGGACATGGATTTGGAATGTTTTTGAGGAGACGGATCAAAACTATTTTATTTGACATTCACCTACAGTTTTCTGTTGCCCGACTCCATCACATTTGCATACAGCCAACATGTTCTGTATTAGGAAAGGAAAATCCAGGCTGAGCCGCAGGCAGCAGAGGTGTTGAACTGGCAGCTCTCACCCACCTGAGTCCAGCCTGTCCCAAGGGGAGCATGGTGCTGCTGTGGTGGTGCTTTGAGGGTGGGGGGGCTCAGATAAGACATAAAACAGAAGCTGTGGCCATCTGTGGCCATTAAAATTCCATGACACCTTTTGGTACTGAAGCAGTTGATGCTAAAAGTAGCCCATTTGCAATCTGAGATAGACAAGCCTCGTGCAGCCTGGTGAGAAGGTGCCTCATGAGGTTTGACGGGTGTTTTTCCACCTCCAGTGGAGAATGGGGCAGACCCTCACACTCACTGCCCAGAAGTCACTAATGCCGGAGCTGGGAGCAGAGTTACTGCATCCTTGTGACCTGAAAACAAGCTGAAAAGCAAAGACCTATGTATGGATTGTACAGCATGCTAATAAGAGAGCTCTATTGTTCCTGTGACTGGATGTACACACAGGGCTGCTGCACATAAATGGAAAAGTCTATTTGCAGGAGGTAGAACAGTAGAATAGTTTGGGTTAGAAAGGACCTTTAAAGGCCATGTAGTCCAAACTCCCCCAAATTTTTTAAGTTTTTGGGATCCTAGGGATCCTTGCAGCAAGCCACACAGTGAGAGGTAGCCTGACACTCCAGGGTTACTATGTGAGATAAAAAGGCTCTCAAGCTCTTGTAGGTTGAATCACATCTCTGCAACTGTTGGAAAACTAAGCTTGGGGTGAAAGTAAAGGCCCTACAGAAAATGAAATCTAATCCACCACACAGAGGGGTAGAAAGCGGGGGTGATGGTGGGGACCTTTACTGACTGACAGCTTACAGATCCAGTCCTCAGCACTTGCTCTCATCCGTGAGTCTCCCTGCTGTGCAGTGACCCAGGGCAGGAACCAATCCAGCTGAAAATAAACATTTTTTTCCTTTTTATCTGGATGAATTCACTGGTCTCATTCACCACGTGCTACACAGACAGCATGCTGGCATAGCTGGTGGTGCAGAGTATGGGCAAGGAAGCAACGGGGAGTGGAAGGGGACCAGGATTGCTTAAACTATTGTAAGTAGCCCTGATTCCAAAAATGCAACCACAGCCTGCCCAGAGTGCTCTCCTGGGTGCCAGGCCTGACCTGCAGTTTGCACAGAAGGAGCAAGGGGAATAAATGCCTCTCTCAAAAACCCATCAGATATTCTCGAGTAATCAGCGCAAATCATCCCAAAATACTCCTACTGGGACTTTGCAGTTGATGTATAAGGATGCTGGAGCCTTATGAAACTTACAGGTGTGGCATCCTGATACTGTAAAACAACACCAGCACTTTATGTCTTGGTGCCTTTCTATCTATAATAACTCTCTTGTAGAATCCTTTCTTCTCTGTCCTTCTCTGGGAGGAAAAAAAATCTGGTATTTCCCTTTGCTCCTTCCTTGGCACATCCTATGTTCCTGGGAGCTTGCTCAACATTCTTGGTATTGCCCTCTGTTAGGAAGGTGTTGTATCTACACCCCAGGGGAAGAGCTGCTTGCTCTGGCTTTGTAGGTGGAGTCCTCATGGCACCACCCCACCCCAGCCGCTGCCCAGGGGGGAATCAGAGGGCTGTGAGCCCTTTCTGGCTGCTGTATTTCATCTCTCTGTGCTGCTGCTTCAAAGGCAGCATGTGATCCTCTGCAGTATGCTCTGGCTTCTATAGGGAAAGGGTTAATGCTATAAAATAGTCTTTTATGGAACCGCTTGGCAACGCAGAAAACTTTCCCATTGCCAGGGTGTTCTTTTTATTCAACAGTTTGTTCCCAGAAAGCAGCCCATTTAAACAGGTTTTCTCTATTAAGGGGTTTCAGCTGCATTTGGGGTTTTTTGAGCTTATTCAGTATGCTGTAAACTGCAAAATAGTGTCCTACAATAGATTTGTCTGAGGGAACTGAAGTGTGTACTCCTGTGATTCTGCCTACTGTGGGAGCTCCTTGAAAGCCAGATGTCACATCCAAAGAGTAATCTGTGTTTACAAACACATGGCCACACATTCTCAACATTTTCAGCAGCCACCAAACTGAAATTCAAATCCTGTAATTTTGCTTCTCTACCCACCTGCCCTGCACACAGCCACAGCAAGAAAAAAAAGTTTCCAGAACTTGGACAGGATCATCTCTTTCATTTAGATGAGGAAAACACACATTGCTGTCTGCAGAGGGCTGAATTTAACTTCCCAGCTGGGGCCTCTCATCTGTAAGTTCTTGCAGACAGAAAAACACCAACTGCTAGCAAGATAATCCAATTTCCCCTCTCTCGCACTCAGAGGAAGACTGCCTATTCTCCCACACCATGTGGGTTTCAGTCTGGCAGAACTTCTCCCAACCACTATACCCCGGGCAAGACTCATATCAAAGCTTCAGCCCCTCAGGGATCATTAGAAGGCATTTATTTCTGCATATTTCAGTCGGGGATGCAGGGGTAGGGGTGGAGGAGGCAGATAACTTTAATCACAATGCAAATAGGCTGCCCTTACTTTCAACCTTTGATTCAAACCTGGAGGTATTAAAAAAACATGAGCTCTTCTAAAATAATAAGTACACTCATTCTGCTGGATGTCATATTGCTGGTGCCTCCCAAAAAGTGCCCTGGCACCATTTAGTGGGAAAAGCCGGTAAAATCTGTTAACTCTGCTCTTGCCCTCACTCCCCAAATTGCTGTTAAAAGTTCAGTCGAGTGGGCTGAACCCATATTAGAGCACTTGGCTCATTTAAGAAAGATTGTTAGCAGGTAGTTTTGCACAACAGGACTAAGATGCTTCGAGGACTGAGGGAAAGTCAACCCAACTCTCTCTGCAAATCTGAAGTGCTAGCCTGTGATTTACTAATAGGGAGCAGTGAGTTACTAAGCTCATCACAACGCAGCATCCTGCTCCTCTAGTCCAGAGGGAGACAGCTATTTAATAAACCAGAACCCAGTGCTAAGCTACAAGGGATAAAAGGATCCACATTAATATGAAAATATTAATATCTGGAAGAGCAGATTATAATCTAAATAGGTTAGAATGAGATAGGACCATAGTTTAGAAGAAACAGCTTGCTTCTAATCTCATTAGAACTGTAATCATACTAGCAATGGAAGACATCTTCAGACCCTTGAAAGCACTTTGGAGGCTTGGTAAATGGGGTGATCATGCTGGGTGGGTTCAAAAAGCTGCCCAAGGCTGCCTTTCAGTGTCAGCTGGATGATCTCTCTAAAGGAAACAAAATGTTTAACTGAAGGGGATGATATGGCTTTTCCTTCTGAAAGATGTGCAGTTTTGCAGAAGTGCTGCATCCCTTGCAAAAATGAGCATTGTCCAGAGACACTCAAGACTAGTGAAGTTTCTCTGGTCCACTTCCCTGCAAAACTTTATCTGGAGCCGCAGGGTAGGTGGATGGAAATCTGTAAGATGAGGCTATGTTCTCCCTCCCTCACTTGTGCAAACGGAAGGGAACTTGGCATAGCAGTGCCTGCTATGAAAGGGCAGAAAAAGATAGGGTCAAATTCAAGGGCTGTTTCCCCCCAGGCCATGGCCCCCGGGCAGCTCCTTCAGGGTCATCTTCTCTGCAGTTGCCTCGGGTGCCCTCTGATGAGAAGTGTCCAACCCTCACTGCTCATAGACTGTTTCCCTCCAGGCCTGCCATTCTTTCCTCACATGTATTAAGTTGAGCAAACCTGCCCTGGCAGAGACTGTGATGCAGCCTGGGCACATGCAGGCAGCTCCCTGAAGACATGGTGATGGCTAGCAACCTTTCTGCCTTCACTGGTCATGTCCAAATGATAAAGGTTCCTCCTCTGCCAGCGGGGCAGCTGCTTTGCTGGGCTTCTCTCTGCCACCTTCAAAGACATTCTCAGGCTGCCTCCTCACTAAACCCCCAAGAGAGCCTCATCATTCTGTTTGCAGGAGCCTCAAACATGATCCCAAGCTTGGGGCTCACAGCTATCTCAAATTGTCTTTCATCTCTTTTTGCAAAGGACCTGCAATGGATGGTCAGCATCCCTGCTCCCAGGACCCTTGCAGACCTTTTTCTTTCAACATCATTAAATCTTCCAGGTCTCTGTCCAACTGAATGGCTTCTAAGAGGGTTTGGTATAAAACAGACATCTGATCAGGTGAGAAGCTGTGGTAACACAGACTCTTTCCCATGGGAATTTTCTCTTCTTCTTCCTGTGTTTTATAAATAAACATAAAGTTTGGATGTTATTGACGCGGTCTCTGGAAAGATAGGCGGTTCAAGCCTGGCCAGTTGGCCTAGGGGGAGGTTTTGAATTGACCCTTTGAAAAATCTATATTAGTTTTAAAATTAAATAATAAAATCAGATTTACGCCACATTCCATTGGCCTGGTTTCTTCACTCCGCTAGCGGTTCAACAGCAACAAGAAGCCTTTAGCCTTTACCCATTCAGGCATGGTGTGGTTTATCTTGGGGCTTTTCACCAACTGCAGGATGCAGGTCTTGCGGCTCAGCCCTCAGCCCACCAGCATCAGCATGGTGACCTGTGCAACAGCATGGTGTTTACTTCACAAGGCTTGTTCCCAGACATCATCATGGAGATAGTTGACCTTGGCAGTACTGTCACATGGTGGTAAACCCAAGACCCTTGTTCAGAGACATAATTTTTTCAGCCTTTTTGTTTTAAATCCAGCCAAAATGTCAAATGGTGCAGATTTAATTAGCAGAGAAAATTCTGCAATGAAAATGCAACAACCATTACTGATGAGAAGAGTGAAGCCAAAGTGAGACTGCATTGCTAAGAGCTGTTATTTTCCTCTGGCACCTGTGGCACTTCCAGCCTTAGTCACCAAAGTAAATTTTCCAGCACATCCTTCAGGGAGGGGCTAGTCAGACCAGCAGTCTAACTCATGATTGCTTCATTATAGACCCCTGTCATGGGGCATTGCATAGACAACTGCAATGGGCATGGGGCATAGACAACTATGGCCCAGCTGCCCAGCCAAGGCTGACAAGTAGAGCTTAATCCACACAAGATGTGAAGGACATTTCATAACACATGGTTTTGATTTTCACAAATATTGAGACTATTCTTTGCATTAATGATAAAGTGGATTAAACATGCCCTGTTTTCCTAGATAATGCCCCTCTGGAGTTTCACTGGGACCAAAGTGGATCTGGCATTTAAACTAAAGAAATCCCTGTTTAGTGTGGGGGAGTCTCTGGAGAGGCCTCAGATCTGCATTGCAGCTGTGAAATAAGGCATCTTCTCCGTTGCTTGTCAGAGATCTATGTTTCTCCTGGGAAAATTTTGCCCAAAGGATTCAGCCCTTGCCAAATTTTCTACTGGAATTTGTTTGTTTATTTTAAATTTCTTTTTAAACATCTGAAACCAACAAACTTAAAAAAATGCTCTAAATCTATCAACTTGAGTTAATCTCTTAAAATAAAATAATTTAAAAATTAATTCCTCCAGGCTGCCAACTTCTATTTCTAAGACTTAGTCTAAAATAGATTTAAATGACTGAAATTCTAAACCCTGAAAATATGAAGTTTAATTTGAAAGAATCACAGTTTTTCTTTTCTCCTGTGCTACTATACCTGCTCTTGGCATCTGATTCTCCTGAATTTTACAATGGTTCACATCAAACATGCGTGTACAGTGCTGTTCTTTTGACCTCTGTGCCCACTTTGCAGCCACAAGGAAACACAAGTACGCAAGGAACAAGTCATTCAGGGACAGCTCTGCCTCATCTCCTCCCCACTCAGTCTTCCCAGAGAGCTTTCTCCTTTTCTATGCCCTCTTTCTTCTTCATGTCTTTAACTCATTTGTCATGCAAAAAATATCAGGGCAGGAATGGAGCCAGGTATTTTAGGTCCAGTACAACATCAAGTGTTTTCCATGGTTTCTACTATGCTGAAAGGTAGAATTTTGCCATAATGCTATGTGGACCCTGGAGATGATGTTTGACTACAAATGCAGCTACATCTCTCACAGCTTCAGTGGTGTTCCAAGCAAGTGGGTTGGCTGGGATCTATAAATTGTGCATACTGATCCATACTTCAGTTTATAGGGAGGGATGGTAGAAAACACACAGCTACAACCTCTTCAGAGGATTTATTAATATTAGATCCTCAGGAGATATCTCTGTTTACTTCACAAATATCTATTTGTTGGAAATACCATTCTGATAAAAAATTTTCTCATCCTCAGTATTGTAGCAGTACAGAGGTTACAGGTGAGGATGATGATGTGGTCCTTTTTGGTCCTAGTGCAGGGTTGTTCTCCCCAACACAGAGGTATAAGACCACAGTGTTTTTCTCACAGCTGCACCATATATAGACATCTGCACTACATGAAGCACTTGGGCATCAGCAATCATAATCAAGCCCCCAAAGCAAAACTTTAAGAAAAGGTACTCCTTAAGGCCCCAGAGTCCTTACTCTGGGTAAGACTCATTTTGAATTCTCATGATGTTAGATGGAGATCTTCCAATGTATCTCAGCATTAAATATGTTTGTCCTAGAAATAGCTTCAATTGCATATTTTGAATGACATCTCTTTGCTCTGAGAAGAGCTAATGGACAACTATCTGTAGGTATTTTTCCCATGTCATCATCTGGAATCCTGATGACTGGTAACATACAGAGCTGTCTGACGTAATGTATGGCCAAGAATTGAGAATCCCAAATTTCTGCCTGTTTCTGGTGGCTATTCAGGGCATATGGTATTCACTGAGGAGGACAGTGTGGGAGAACAACCCTCTAACAAAAAGTGAATTCTGATGTTTGTATCTGTATCCAAGATGTTGCAGTGTATACAATGACTTGTATTTTAAGAGCCTTGCTACCTTGTCTCACTACCCTGCAAAAGATTTAGGAATATTAAATAGAGAACAGTCAATCCCACTATCAGCAAATAATCCTCTAGGAAATAAATATGGTAAAAGTCTCATACTTGTCTTAGCCAATATTGATGTAATCTCAGTTTCATAGGTTATTGCATTTGAAGAACTATTCTGGAACTCTTCAGAGAACATACATGTCATGGGGTAAATTAGTAATGTATTACTTACCTTTAAAAGGTCAGGCTGTGTAACAGTGCCACTGAAAACTGCGGGAAAAATAAAAACTCTCCAGCATTTTTAGTTTTAAGAGAATCAAGGCATTACTTTATTTCTGGCCAGGATGGTGTGCTGCCCAGGATGTGCCACAGAAATTATTTCATCCACACATAGCCCGGGTGTGCAGAGAAAATCATTCCATGACGCACAAAGTTTACTCGATTTCCCCCAAACTTTATACAGTCAAAACCCATAGAGATACATTGTTTCAAAGTTCATCGGTCCAGAGTTGAGCAACCCCCAGTATTCGGTTTCCCATTGGATCTGAATCTCCTCATCTCCGATGTTAATTAGATTTTCATTTTTCGATTTTCTTATCAGTCCTTCCCGGGTGTCTCCAATTCTGCCAGAGGCAGGGCCGAGAGCAGATGTTCATAGATGGCTACTGATGTCCTGTTCTGTTGATGGCCTTTATCTTTCTGGGTATCTTTTGGGCCTCTCCCAGTCCTGTGATATGTTAAGCCCATCCCCATAGAATGATGTCACATCTCCTAAAACATAACGAAGGAAATTCCTTCCCCCAAGGCTAAGTCAAGCCAAGCCTTACTAGAGAAAAAAAAAAAATAAAAGATACATAGTTTCCAACAACAAAAATAGTTTTTTAGAGTACTTATCTCTAAAAATTATATTTCATTGTATGACCAGCTGATTGAATGTCTTACTATGATACAGCAGCATCGTGGTACTGTACATTTAGAAGGCAATCCTAAATTCAGATCCTGGCTCCAGCTGAAAGGCTCAGAATGCTGTGACTTGCTGTTTGGGGCACTTGCTGAAGAGGAAAGCAAAGTTCAGGGTTGGATCCAGACCCAGAGCCCTAGAGTCCCTATTTTCCTGCAGCCAGGAGCACTAGTTTTGCCCTACTTGTTTGACTAGGAATAAATGGGACTGGCTTGGTTTTCTTCCAGACCAGTTTTACTTTGCCTCATTATAAACTTCACCATGTACTGTCCTTTCCCCTGCCTTATCTCCCTGTCTCCTTCAAGGGCAATGCTGGAATGTAAGAAGGGTGCTTTTGCTGGGAGCTGTTCTGAGCTGAGAGGACAGGCAAAAGTGACCCTTTATCTTGCTTGGTGTTTCAAACAGCTTCTGCCTGCGGGGAGGGGATGTATTGAGACTGTGTGAGAGAAAACACTGAAAAGGGAAAAAAGGCACAAAAAAGGAGGAGAAAAAAAGTACAGCGAGGAAGCTAGAGACAAACTTCAAGTTGTGGATTATTTCTCACCCAGGCTCTAATTAGGAAGCCTCTTATGGGACTGTGAAGCTGTCAGGCTGCCAAATGTCAGCGTGTTTATCGGAGATCAGGCGACTCTCCTGTCTGCAGCAGTGAGTTTGGTGCCATGATCCTCCTGGGTCCTTCCAATGTGCGTGACTCACTCGGCGCTGGCACCTCCGGGGGCTTCAAGGTGCAGTGGAGGGCTTCTTCTTCTCGCGTAAAAATAAAAAAATAAGCCCTTTCCTGGGATTTGGCCTCTTCATTCTGGTTCTGCACAGAGAGGGTTAACCATACAGGGCAGAGCAGCTTCAGCATATGTGACTCAGATTCCCAGGTAAATCCCCAGTTTATCTGATGGAGCCTGTTAGTCTGCTAATTGAATAAGCTTCTATTAAAAGTGCAATGTTTTTTAATGACTGCTAACAATGGAACAGATTCTGATCTGATCTTTTCTTCGCTTGGGATGGTTTTTACTGCTGGTCGGGCCCAGCCGCAGACTGCAGCCGGGCAGCTGTCCCCAGCCTCACCGGCCTCAGCAGAGCCTCAGCCGGGCACTAAAGCCAACACTGCGGTTCCGGGGCTTGTGGGGTGCGGGTGAGCTACCGGTCTCGAAACTCCACATTTAATGAGCCAGGACTTCACGAAGTGTAACAGGCAGGGAGCTTTTATTGGGGATCTTTAGGAAGAGGCAGGATGCTGCAGTGCAGCCAGCACAGGAAAGCATTTGTTGGGAGGCTACCAAGGATTTCATGTAACATAATTGCTGTGAAAATTTTTTACATTATTTGAGCCGTACTCTGAGTAATTAACTTTCCCTGTGTTGAAATCAGGTTGATTTGTTGATTCTGCATATAAAATGGTGTCTGTGTCTGCCTACGAAAAATGTTGTGTACGGCTCTGCATATGCACATTCAAACCCCAATTTTAATTAGAATTATGTGTATAATATCTGTATCTCCTTTTTCTCAACAGGAATTGACTTTGATAAAGTATTTGCCTAACAGGAAAATAAAATTAAATGTGGTTAGCATTTAAGTTAACTTAGTTGGGTTCCAGGGTACTTCTGAAGGAGACCATAACACCTATGATTTCAGCTAGGTTCGGGGTGTGGTTGAGCTCTCTTGCATGACCATGTGACAACACTTGCCTTCCTTTTCTTACCTGAAACTCCCAGTGGGTTACCCAAGCCTATGTGACATCAGAACTATGTAAGGTTTTCTAATAAGAAGATTTTTCTGTTTGTTTCTTCTTGCAAGCCAGGAATGAAATTTGACCACCTTCACCCCCACACATCTCCACACCTCCTCAGTTCTTTTGTGTCCTTTTTGCTTTTCTCCTAGAAAAGTTTCTGTTAAAATGCAGGAGCTTATTTTAGGAGGTCCCACACATCCACACTGACACTGAGCTGCTGCTTCAAAGTTTCATAGCAACCCGTAAGTTGAGGGTTTTTTCCACACAGTAACAATAACAAAGTGTCAGAAATCTCAAGCTCCTGTTATCAGAGGCAGAGTCTAAACCCCATTTCTCAGCCTGTTTTCTATTCCCCACTCCTGAGTTGTCAGATGCTGTGACATGGCTCCATCACACCACGACTAGCAGTCCCAACAAACAGAAAATGATTTCCAACTGGCAAACACGCTGTTTACTTTCCAGAAAAATTGCACTTTCCCATCTGACAGCTGATCAAGGGATCTCCTGCTGCTGTCAGCATGAAGAAGTGTTTAAACACAGGGATGGAAGTTTAAACATTTTCTCATTATCACAGAATAAAAAAAATTGAAAAATAATAAAAAATAAAGGCATTGAGTCTCTCCGACCACCTGCTGTGCCAGTAATGAAGCAATGTCACATGACCAGCCGGCGAGGACTTTTATCTCTGCCCCAATATCATTACCGAAGTGACACCTGTCACATGACCCGCATCAGAGCTTTCATCTGGGCTCCCCAAATGCAGTTCTGGCTTGTGAGGGGGATTTTCCTGGCATTTCCCTCCCCCACACACACTTTAAAGAGCATTGCCCACTTGCACCATTACAGACAGGGGTTTGTAAGTTTTAAAGCCCTTGGATCTTTTCTTGGGCATGTGTAATTTGGCCAACAAACTTCCTCCAGGCTGAAACAAAACAGAATCCTGGCCTGGGAAAGAAGTGATTTCATTTACTTCAAGATATTTTTAAAGCAAATATTTAAGTCTGATGTTAAATTCTCCTTACATAAGGGAGAATGTTAAAGGATTTCTCAAAAACCTCAGATTTGTTTTTGGTTTTTTATTTAGGTGGTGAGAAGAAACAGTTTGATGACCCTTAAGCACAATGACCCCCATTTACATGCACTTTATAAACTCACCTGCTTTACCAAAGCATCCTACCCCTGCCAAAAGAAAGTATTTTCTGGGAAAAAAAAGCAAAGGTCAGTCCTGCACCTCTCTGCCAACGTCTGGGATTTTTTGTGAGGTGTTCAACAGCAAACACATGGATTTGAGATGGGCTCATATAAATGACAGCAGTACTGAGCACTTACTTGCCAGAACCCACTCATTTATTATCTCAGAACAACATCAGACATTCAAATGTGACAGGGGATGATCACTCCACAGGAACTAGATGTGGGCAGGTTGGAGATAAGAGAGTATGAACTTTATGGATTTTTCCACCTCCTCCTTTCCTACTCTACACTCATCCATGAATGAAGTCAGGTACTTTTCTCCCTGCATAATCTGACTCAGCTCACTAAAACAATCAAAAACTCAGCAAAAGAGTTCATGGTTTTCCATCTGTTTAGTGAATTAAATCAGTTCTTCAAGGGCTTACAAAGGTGCCAGAGAAATGAAGAGAAAGACTATAAAGCTTGAAGCAAGGAGGGAAATGGGGGAAGCAGAACTACCTACCACTAACTTGGTACATGAATTCAGGCATGTTTCTTACTACCTACTCCTTCTGACTCAGTACAACACTACATCCATTTTCCCTGAAAGCTGTTGCCCCTGAGATTGTCCAGGGCAGGCGACTGAAAACCTACTGAGATCACTACTTCTTATGTAAATAGTATTCCCATTAGTTGAGGAGAGGAGCGGTTCAGGGTCAGTTTCTCTCTGATCTGGCATGTTTTAGGCATTGGGCCTATGGTGTTGAGTTAATGAACAGAAGACTGCTGGGTTGCAGCATATCCAGGGTCTTCCTGGCTTTCTGCCCCTCTAGATACAGAATTAAAAGGCATCATTTGACTCTTTGGCAATTTAGCATATGGTTAGATTTAGCAATGGCATGGCCATTATGGGGTAGCAGCTATGTAAAACAGCAAAGCCATTCTGTCCCACTGCTCCAGGGCAGAAGAAATTTACAACTGATGCTCTGGATAGACCATGAGGAAAAGTGACTCAGTTCTCATCATTAGATCCCTCACTGCCCATGCATAACAAATCCTTTCATGTAACATATCTTGAACATTTAGTTGTTCTCAATTAGGAGCAAACATTCAGCCACAACCATCCCACTGCAGGCACTGGAGATCCTGCTTCTTCACTGCACTTAGTCCAGACATATCCAAGAATGCAAAAGGAATGAAGAACACCTCTATCCCAACCTGGGCATCATTTACAGCTGCTCTGTTCAGTATTGCAAAGGGAGGTCAGGTCATTGAGAGGGGCTGATATTTGGGAGATCTGGGTCCATGCAATCTAGAGGCAGAAAGACTTTTGGGACATAGCTTGCCTTTTCAAGACAGAGAATTTTAAGGAACATAACATGAGGAATATCTTGTCCTCTTAACTGAGCAGTGCCTGCAGATAGTCTCTGTCCCCTTTAATGTAGCTAATCTATACATTCCTGAAATTATGTCTGTGGCAAGGGCAAAGAGGAACATAAACAGTTGTGCTGCTTCCTGCCCAGATCTGCAGTGTGTGTTTGGTAAATGATGGACTGGAGTGGGGCTGGAGATGCAGCTCGCTTACACTAAAAGCTCACCTTTCAGCTCTTTCTATGGCTGCCACCCATAGGTCCTTGACTAGTTTTGTTCCAGTGCCTCAATGCTCTGCGTAATTCTTGCTCAGAGAAGTTCTCCCAGTCACGCCAGTGCCACTACTCAGCTGAATAAAAATATTCGAGAGGTTTGTATGTCTGCATCTCAACGATTTATCTTTGCCTTCCTTTTCTTCCCAGATGTGCTGTGAGGTTACACCAAGGCTACGGGTTTCTATGTCCCAGTGCTAAGAAAAAGTACCCGAGATAACTGAAACCAAGCAGACTAGTACCTGAACACAGTAAATTACTTGCTTTCCCAATTCTTCCAGGAAGAATTCTATGAGAAATTCCACAGTAACTGCAGCTGGGGAAGAGGTCTCTGATTTCCCCATATATTCCCATCAGCACTCACCTCAGATTAGCTTTCCTTTTCATGGTCTGTCAGCAGCCTTGAGATCAAGGAGATTAAAACACTGTGGAAACTCACTAATGAGCCATTAATGTTGTCTCTGCAACAGCTGGACCAAAACTGGACTGCATTTGGCTGCATCTTAATTCTCTGCCATCTCCCCTCTGCTTATCAACACCTGCACACATTTGGGATGCTGTATAAGACCCCAGAATTCAGCTCTAAGCAACCAGTCTGCAATGCACATCTGATGCTCTGCTGGTGTGGAACCAGTATGCTGGTAATCCTGTTAGTAATGGCAGAAGCTCCCTCTAGGAAATTATAACAAATAGTCTTAAACAATTCCTTTTGTTGATAACTCTATCCAAGAAACCATCTTCCCTGGAGACTTCACTCAGCTTTTGACTAATCCCCTCCTTCCCTCAGGAGCTCTTTTGTTGAAGGAGATTGTAGGCATACCCCAGGAATGACAGGTCTCCCTAAGCCTTGGATGAGCCTCTACATTCTTTCAATTGTCAGTCCCCATCTGTCCTGTTTGTACATTGATCTTCTGGTCTGGAGAGCTCTCTATTAGGTGACACATGGCTGAATGTATTCTGCAAGTCCTGTGTCCAGACTGTGCTGTTACATCTTCGTTGCCAAGTCAATCCTTCAGACACACACCCCATCCTCAAACTGTGTTCTTGTTTTATAAGCTCAAAGATTTTTCTTCATTTTGTCAATATCAGGAATTATTTCAAAGGTCCTTGGTGTAAGGGAGGGTACGATCTGCCCCTATTGCAAAGGAATTCTGTTAGGGTAAAAATCCATGGCTCAGTCCTGAATCAAAATGAAAAATAAATCCCAATTACAAATATTCTTCAGGGGACTAGTGCCTTCAGTCACTCTGCTTGCTAAAAGCTGGTTTAAAACAGGCTCTTCTGCAGATTCAACTACACTTAGCTGGTACGGTATCACATACATGTAAGAGGCACAGCATTAGTTATCTGAATATTTATTTTGAGAGGCAGAATGAGAACAGTAGCAGATTCCAATGATCCATATGTTCCTCCTCAGCAGGTAGAGGGAAAGTGTTGGGTGGAATAGGGTAGAAAATGGGTGGAGTGTTGGCATGCAGTATATATCACCCTGGGACAGACAACTGACAGTACCTCATCTTTTCTTGGAACCACAAGGAGAACAAGGAGGAGTCTGTGATGATGTTTTGTCCCTTGCTGTGTTGCTCAGAGCCCATGGATTCAAGATGGAGTCTGGTATGTTTAGTTTTTTCAGTTTGTCTATTTTTGTAACTTAACTCAGGTTGGCAAATGAAGGAAGGCTGGCCAGTTTCATATGTTCCCAGGAAACTCCATTCTCTCATGTGCCAGCATGAGGCTGTTGTGCTTTAGATGCCTATCTACCTCTCATTAGATTTGAAAAAGCATACAGAACCCCCTGCTTTCCATTTGGTAGCCAATTAAAATGACAAAAAATTACTGTTTCATTTATGACCTTGTTTGCGTGTCTGAATCCAGATGCCTTTTTAAAAAAGAGAATTAATAATATGAACACCATCACATATAGAATGTTTTCCTGTAATGAACTGCAGAAGAAAACTTGAGTTGACATTTAAGCTTTTTAGTATGCTTCGTAAGCAGCTAAAAAAAAAAAGAGACACAATCATTTTGAGGCCAGATTAATATTAAAAAAAGTTTAAGAGTTTCTCCTACTAGTTCCAAGTTTTCACTATTATAAATTATATATTTGTCAAAAGCTCTCTAAATCAGTTAAAATGGGCCAAATCCAAGTTCACTGAACACTGATGCACGAGTGCCCTCCACAAGTGAGTTGTCTCAGAAGCCTTAGTGGAACTGACAGCCAGCTTTTCTGGCAGGATTAGTTCCTCTCTGATCACAGAGAGGGAACAGCCGTCCTGTCTGCACTCAGCTGAGCAGGTGAGCAGGGAAGGCATTCAGGCTGCTTCCAAAACCCAGCCTGGTCACAGCGCTGGCAGTGTCAGGTCTTTTTAAAAGGATTCGAGGCTGGCCTCTTTGCCTGCTGTCGTCTACATGATGAGGGCAGAAGGGGTAGAGAGAGGCTGTGAGACCAGGCATTGAGTGCTGGGACCTGATCCTGCGGCAGGTACATGCCATCTACGTGCCTTCGAAAGCAGATGGGTAGCTGAGGTGTATCCTGCTGTCCTCAGGCTGCCTCTTAGCTTGGCAGACAATAAGACAGTCAAACTAATTTGGCCTCAAGATCAGTTTCCAGGTCTGCCCTGCAAGCACAGACCCAGCAGTGACACTGGTAGGACACATGCTGCCAACAAATGCACAAAGTAAACAAAGAGACAGGATATAATAAAAGGATATTTTCTGGTAATTTCTTTCAATAACAGTGATTTTAAGTGAGCTTTTAGTCTTCTATAACAAAAAGGAGGTGAAAGATATTGGTGCTGAAGCATCATTTTGAGGTGTGACATTAAAATAGTGATTAATTAAAACCAAGGATGTTATAAGTGAAGGAGATTTTGCCTAGCTCTGCTCAGGTTCCAGTGTGTGTGAAATCAAGGCAAGCAAGCTATGAAATGTGAACTCAGTAGGCAAGGACAAAGGAGAACAAAACAATTTGGTCTATGTAAGCAATGGGGAAATGAAGCAATATTTTGACTGGGGAGGCATCAGAGGAAAGGGCACTGGTCTGAGACTTGGAAATATAACAAAACAAATCCAGACCTCCCATGATACCCCTGAACATTGTTCATTGGGGGCCATTGGCTTGCTGATCTCTTCTCTCTGAATGTGAGATCTTCCACGTTGTTGTCACCCTGGAATGTGATCATCCAGCCCTGAGTATCAGATCTGTTTTCCCACCTTCAATACACAAAGGAATTCATGTGCTAAGGGTGATGGCAGCAGCTTTGACAATGGCAACTACATGCTTACCCAAGAATTATTCAATCATCCATGATTTCTACCAAAACCTGCTCGAACCTCCTGAGAGATGGCCTTTTCGGTAAGAAGCAAACAGGTCACAGATTTCAGGTTGCAGTTTCACTCCTGGAACTGTGAGCACTGATTGTCCTATGGAATAATCAGGTTAAAAAGAAAGCTGCAAAATGATCCTTTTCCTTCATTGTGCTACTTTCTTAATGCTATCCTGTGACATTAGCCACAATATAAACTAATTCAGGATCCTATTTTTCATAGCTGCATTCCTTCCGATTGTTTTTGGAAAATTATTTCTTTCGTCTAGACACCCTTCTCTAGAAATCCCATCTGCAGTTTCTCCTTTTCTTTTCTTTTCTTTTCTCTTTTCTTTTCTTTTCTTTTCTTTTCTTTTCTTTTCTTTTCTTTTCTTTTCTTTTCTTTTCTTTTCTTTCCTTTCCTTTCCTTTCCTTTCCTTTCCTTTCCTTTCCTTTCCTTTCCTTTCCTTTCCTTTCCTTTCCTTTCCTTTCCTTTTCTTTTCTTTTCTTTTCTTTTCTTTTCTTTTCTTTTCTTTTCTTTTCTTTTCTTTTCTTTTCTTTTCTCTTTTCTTCTCTTTTTTCTTTTTCTTGGAGCAACCAGCAAAATAGTATTTGGTAGAACAGTGGTAGGAATGCAACCTGCTAATCAAAAGGATTCAAATGGATCTGCGCACTGCCAAGCTCTCTCCTTCCCACCCAGCAGAGGGGAAAAAAAGAAAAAGAAAAAAGAGATAGAGCGAAGGCACAGAGCTTCTCTCCTTCAGCAATCTCACAAATGCAAAACCTTCCACTCCAGTGACTCCTCATTAACTTACCAAATCTGACAGTCTAATTATCGTAGCTGCTTCATGCTTAGAATAAATAAATACTAAATTGGGTGTTTAAAGAAATTGAGCAGTGAAATTCAGTCATCTAGACAGTCAATAGAGAGTTTATTTTAAATTTTTATATTCTTATGTATTTATATCATTTTAGGAAAGATAATGAGATAGTTGTCTTTCAGGCTAATTGAGTTCCTATGCTCATGGTTGCTTGCTGTCACAATCTCAAACTTAGCTTTAACTTTTGTGCCTTAGAAACCTGATCACTACATCCACATTTACTCTTTTCTGCTGATAACTGGGTGAAGTCAGAAGTGCACCTGAGGATGGGAAAAAACTACGTGAGACTTCCAGTCTGGATGACTTTCACAGCAAAAAAGACAATTAATCTTTTCAGATTTGCATTTAAGAGTGTTAAAGAAAAAATGGAAGTTAAAGAAACCTCAGATATAACTTGCAATTAGACAAAACACAGAAAAACATCTGCTAACCTCTGATGCAATAGTGTCTGCTTCCATGACTGGTATTAGCAGCACTCCCCCCAAGAGTGGTTTGTCTCCCTGAACAATAAGACCTTTATAGAGATTCTCTGGCCTGAGATCAATGAGAGTCAGAGCATTTGATCTATGTCAGTAGGACTTTGTTTCCACAAGCCATGGGCCAAACTTTGCACCAGTTGCTTTTGCAAGAGCAGGAGCTGGGGAGTGAGCAAAGGAAATTTTGCTTCTTTTCCCATCTTCTCCTTTGCCCAGTGCCCAGTACAATGCCTGCTCCAGGACAGCACGTGGGGAAGAGCTTAAACAGGGCAGCATATCCAGAGTCCTGTGCACTTGGCAAGCATGTGCTGTGATGTTGCAACATCTCTTTCCTAGGGTGGTGGCTTAATGACAGAGTACAAAACTTTAATGTCCTGTCAGTATGAAGGCAAGCAGGTCTCCCAGCACTGTGGGGATCACACCAGGTGAAGTGAGGGGTGGTTTACCTGAGTTAAGTGAAGGTTTGTTTTCTCATCTCACAGATAAGAATGCTTCTGGCTTAGGAGGGGCAGCTGATTTCCTGTTCAACACCAGCTTTGGTTTATTCCTGTATTAAGATATATTATAAACCAGATTCATACACCTGGTAGAAACTTTCTAGGTGTCTGTATCTGATTTGCAGTGAAGGATATCTATTTGCCATGTACAGAGGTCACAAAGCAGAGCGTTAAAAAACCCAAGTGACTGTATAAACCTTTTAGCTATGTAGGAGAACCTAGGGAAACCAGCCAACCCAAACAAGAGGTCATGAAAGCCAGCTGTTCTTTATATGTCCACTGTGATAACATTTACCAGTGCTGGCTAATCCCAACAATAATGGGATTTTTGGTAGGCAGTGGCTTGCTGCCTTAACCTCCTCATTGCCCACACTTGCTTACTTCCTTTGTCTTAGTTTAGACTCAACCAACGTTAAAATGAATGCCAACATCAAGCCTCCCTCCTCCTCCTTGTCTCTGAAAGGTTGAATAGTGGGCTGTTTCAGGAGAAATTGTACAGTGTCTTCATCACCTGGTGCACTGGTTTTGTGTTGCTGGGGGAGGTAAAAATTAGAGACCAATTGTACCCAGAAAGAGCAAGTATCTCCTAGTCAAAGCCAGGATCACATCCATGCAACTCACAATCCTCCTCATGGAGCACACACTGGAATATACTAACTGCTGTGCTGATGGTATGGCCAGGGTTGAATGTGTCCTACACCATGAGAAAGATCTCTGCTGAGACTGGGCATTGATCTGGTGGGGAAAGGATCTCAGCTGGCAGCTCAGGCCTCCATGGGCCCTGTGCCTGGGTGGTTTGGCTAGAGCTCTTCTTGCAGTATGTTTTCCTGGGAGTGCATTGTTGATAACCCCAAATCCCATTGCTTACCTTCCCTGCTTCTGAGCCTGCTCTAAAGTGTTGGAGGGCAAAAGAGAGGGAAAATAAACCAAATCTATAACTAAGAATAGTAAGCTGCATTCGTTACTGTGTCTGACCTGTCTGAGTGAGATACCTCCTCAGAAGGCCCAGTGCAGGACTGACACTGAGTTGAGAGCACAGCCCATGCTTTCTTGATTCAAGGATCTCATCTTTCTTCCAGGAGGGATTAATTGGACAGAAAACATTCTGCTTTAGCAGGTGACAAAGGGTTAAACTGAAGTTTTATCAGAGCTGCTGCAGTGCAGGGCTGCACTCCACAAAGATAATTGTCTCAGGATTGGCTTCAGCCAGAAAAAGGACAGCAAATGCTCCAGTTTTACAAAAGGTCATCACTGCCATCCCTTAGGCTACTAGCCACACTGAAGGGAAGCTGAAGAAACTCCTGCACCTCTGTCTGTTTTTACAGCTAGAGGTGCTGGTAGCACCTGTAGAATAAAGACCACCAAGATGATGGGCGGGGCTTGAACCCAGGCCTCAGTAATCCCCTTCTAGAGCTAGAGGCGCAGGAGTGAGCAGCTGTAGGAGAGGCCCATCTGTGGGCCAGCCCACTCACTCAGAGGACAGAGAATCTTCTTCCGCCCTTAGAGCATGGGCTACTCTTTTTTTCCTAGCACTTTGCACTCAGATGAACATAGCAACAGCAACCTGTTCCACATTGTAGGAAGTGACCTCCACGAAGCAAAGAGCCCTGTGCTCCCTCTCCCCCTTCCCAGGGGCAGCAGCCGGCCTCTAACCATTAACATTCCCCCTAGTAATCAGAAACATGCTGTTTGGAGAGGTACTTAACTTTGAAACAGTGATTTCTCCAATTATTTTTTCCCAGGAACTGACCTTTGAAAAACTTCCTCTAGCTTCCAGCTTGTCATAACAACTTATAAAAAGGACAGTTATGGATACAATTATTTCATAAAACAAAGAATAATTTCTTATGAGAACCTTTTATTTTTTCAAATGTTGTTTCCCTCTTATTCTCTCACACACCTTGGGATCAATCTTCTCTTCTTCCACCTTTCATCTCCAGATTATTCTTTGCCCTTCTGCTTTAACTTTCCCCTTCAGAGGATGGCAACTAATAGCCAGAATCCTCCAGAACAAAGTGGGAACAGAATATATTTAAAATCTGCACTGCTATCATAGCAACAAGAGTTTTAAAATGATACGGTTAAATTCCAAAACAGTGTTATGCCAAAGTGACACAAGAGAGCAAATGTCTTAAACAATTATGGCAATAGGAATGGCTACATGGGGAATTATTCAGAATTGCCTAAATTTTACAGGCTTAATGAGTCACTCATGAATACGGTCTTGCATGATCGTACTGTACTTGTTTCAGCCCTGTGCTCTTTGATTCTGTTCTCAACATATTGGTTGCTATGATAACACCATGCAGTATCCTGTCCACAAGGTACTTTTTGCTGCAATATGAGGCATAGTAAATATGGGATGGTGCCTAAACCCAGGTGAAATGAATCTGTCCCCTCGCTGGCAGTATATTGGAGAGATTGACACATTATGCCAATCTGTTTCCTCATTCCTTCTATTTCTCCTTACTCTCTTCCTTTCTCTCACACTGTCTGTCTCTGTACCTGTATTTTTCCACTCTCTCTCTCTCTCTCAGCACTGACACTTTCATCTTCTCCCTTGGGGATTGGAGATGTCACTGCGGGAAGTGCTTGTCCGCCTCTCCAGCAGCAGCAGAGCCCTGTGGCTTTGACAAACCTCATTTAATTGGGAGGAAGCCAGGAGGGTTTGAAAGAACTGAAACATCCACAAAACTCCTTTTATCAGGCATAATTTAAACTCTGCATGGAAAAAACCCTATATGTATAAAGAAAAGTCAACTTCCCTCCTGCTGTGCGTGCTCCCCTCCTCCCCCTCCGGCACAGGCAGGCTCCTGCGAGATTCCATCTTTTCATTTTTCTAAAAGTGTCAAAGTAGATTTGTGCTCTGTGGCTGGGTGAACAGAAAAGGAATGCAGATGTCTCTCACTCAAGCACATACACACACAGAACACCTGCTGAAGGGCAGCGGTTTGGGGGATTGGGAGAGATGCTAGCTGGCTGCTCCTTCACTTGGGATGTGTAGCAGGAGCCAGAAATTTGTTTTTCCAACAGCTTGACAACACAGTGTATGAAGGCTTTTTCTTAATTGCCCCTATCTTAAAACACACCACCAAACTAACTAGTGTAGAAGGTGCCCAGGAGGGAACAGGGAATGCAAGGTCCCTTTGGCCTGTTGCCTGATAGGACGGAGCTTTTCCTAGTGAGGAGCAGAACTGCAGCTTGAGAGACCCTGTATTTATTGTCAGCTCAGGACAGGAGAGGCAGAACTTTGTGTGCAGCTGTGTGCTTAAGAGAAGGGAGCAAGGGAAGGAGAAAATAAAGCAGGTAAAACTGAGGGAGAACTGGTGTGACAGGGTACAAGGAACAGCTGTCTCAACATCAAAAGGGAGCAGGAGGAGCAGTCCAAGGGAATTGGGGCTACCACTCCATGCACCATGCTGAGCAGGTGGGAATTCAGGACATCAGGAGGGACCAGCGGCTGAGTTACACTGAACACACAGTGTGAGTGGGGGAAACCTCCAGGCCCTTGGGGTTACAGAATGGGGGAGAAATGACCTGTCAAAGCAAATACACTTCTGCTTTGCAAATGGACTGCGGTCACAGCCCATCAAGATCCCCTTCTAGTATTAACACAATAGTCAAGTGGAAGAATACAGAAAAACAAGTTGTGAAATTTGCAATGGGATATAAGCTTTGCGGCATACAGGAATGGGGAGGGAGTGCAGGCAGAAAAGAGAGACATCCGGGTAAATGGCAGAGACTTCCAAAATACAGAGGAAACTCATAGTAAATAGCATGTGCAGCAGCTCTTCCCTGGTGAGATGAAGCTGCGAGTTAACTTACTAGCAGGAATCTGATAGACCTGAGGAGGCAGAGGGCTGAAGAAGCCATGAAGAAGTGTGTCTTGTGCAGAGATTCAGCCTTGAGGGAAGGCTGTGAGCATCTTGGAGGCCAAATTCTCTGCTGCTGGCACCCTGCTCATCCTAGGAAAACAGAAGAAAAAATAGCACAGGAGATGAGGACAAGCGAGAAAGCTGGAACCAGAACATGACCCAGCCCTTCTCAGCTTAAGGCAAAGATAGTGGAGGGACACAGGGGAGCTGGATAAACCCACCCCAGCTATATAGCTTTTCAGGACATTTGCTTTTCCATCTGAGTTTGACTATGTTGGAGTATATACATCCAGGATTTTAGCTCAAATGGATGTTTACAGACAAATTTTGAAAACAAATTTCTGTTTTGTAAAAAGAAGGTTGTACGTGAAAGGGGAAATGATGCTGAGGAGACTATATTTTACATGTTGTAACTGTAATATCAGTTTGGTGGTACCAGTTTACAGTGACAATCCAAATGTAGAAAATAATGTGACTAGCCCACTGGGAAGTCTAGAGGTCAAACCTAATAAACCTAAAGAAAATACCATTTCCTCTTCTCCTACCCTAGTACCAGTAGTGCAGCTGGTTGTAAAATGTGTTGGGGATTCACAGAGTAGAATCTGTTTCTCAGGATGAGTGCTTAAAATAGATGTAATACACATATGCTCCATGCCCAGCAAATACCAATGCCAAGTGGCTGCTCTCTAGAGGAGCACACAGCTGGGGACAAGGAAGTGGAAGAGTGAAAACAAACCAACACAGAAACAAATAAAAATAGTCATTTAGTTTTACAGCTTTTACTTTGTTTGTTTGTTCTGATCACATTTCAGCTTCAGAGCATGGCCTGTTGTGCTTCCTCCCTTGGCCCCCAACGGTGCTTCCCCTCCATGTGACATCAGGGGCTGGCATCCCCCTGTCCCTGCACTCCCCCTCCCTATACAGGACATTCAACATGCTGACACTTTTTTGTTTTGAGGAGATAAAATGTAAAATATAAAAGAAGAGGAACAAACACCAAGACAATAGGAGAGAAAGAGACCCTGAGAAACAAATTTTTAAAAGGTATCTGGCCTCACTGTGGTAGATAATTGCTGAATTTTTACCTCCAGCAACACAATTCAAGCCCCTGCTTCCTTAGGGAGCAGGGATGGGACAGGGAGCCAAAGCATCCAGTCTGAGCCTTCTTGCTAGAGCTGTATGACAGGCTGCCCCTGCAGGGTCTTGCTGCCCCCTCAGTCCCTGCTGCTGTAGGTTCCCACTCTGGGCAGCAGCACAGTTCAGTGCTTCCCACCATGGCCCAGGCTTCCTGGTGGTGGCCAGGCTCTTTGGAGAGCTCCCCTTTGATTTCTTAATTGTCTGTGGAGAGTCATGGATGAGCAGTCAGTATGAAGCAGCTCTTTCCTTCTCCTCGGAGCTGAGCATTCTGAGGCAGTTATTTGGCCATGGCAGCACCAGGACTCTGAGGCAGAGCTGGAGCTGGCTCACAAGCAGCTCAGAGTTCTGCCACAGAGGTGCTAGGCCAGCCCCTTGGTATGACCTGTAATGCGCTCTGCCAAAGGATTATGGCCAAAAAGCAGAAGTGCATTACAGCACAGTTGCAAGGAATATACTTATTTTTTTGGTCAGGCTGAGAGAGGATTTGTTCTGTTCCAGGACCCGCATTTTAAGGGTTTGGGACATATTAAACTTTCTGTGTTTCTCAAGTTGTGTGTGACAATGGCTGGCATTTCAGTAACCTGTGCTTTGCTGAAAACTTTAGCATGTTTGTTCAGCCATTTAGAACAGCATCTGGGAAGTCTGGCTCCGAAGGGCAGCACACTTTCCTCCTAGCAGTGCTGGATCCCAAGCAATCAGCTGAACAGATAATAAACAGCAGCAATGAAATATGTGGTTATGTCCTCAAAGGGTATTTGATTATTGACATCTGCATGAACACAATCCTGAGGACAAATCCTGTCTTGACTTTTCCTACATACCTATAAAACTTGCTGTGTGCCTCAAAATCGGTTTAGGTGGATTTGATTTGAATGACTCCCTGAGTTAGGTTAGGACGCTTTGTCTGATTATAATTTCTTTCACTGATACATATATACATTCTGTATCATGTGTGTGTGTACATATGTGCTTGAAAAAGTACTCCCTTCCCTTAGCACACTAGGGAGTGATTCAGCAGTGCTGGTGTGTCCGGTCAAGCCGAGTGTGTAACCATGGCCTTCATCTCATAGCTTTATGCCACTAAGAATGTGAATTTTCCCCTCCTAACTAATCACAAGATTATTTCATTATCTCATGAAAATGCTGTCCTAGCATGTCTTCCTTACCACTGTTGAGCAACATTCCTACAGTTTGTTTTCAAAAATGAAAATTGGGACAGTGCGAGGTCTGTCCTCAGTCTGGGCAAGAGGGCCTGGGAAAGTACGACCTTCTCAATTGAACTGTGACCCACAAAAAGCTGCATGCAACATCATTGAATCACTGCTTATCTCAGAATAATCACTACTCCTCTGAGAATAATAAACCCACTATGTGTCTACCTTTACTGCAATCTCTCAAAATCAGTTGCTTAACTGACGTTAGATCTGCTTGTTACTACAGAGCCACCCTGCTCTTCCTGAGCTTGCCAAAAGAGCTCATTTCAAGTTAAATGATTGCACAAAGAAACAAATAAACCCAGAGGCAATTTTGACATTGCTGTTATAGGTAGCTTACCTGTCACAGATGACTCGGAGTCTCTGAGGTCTCCTGGAAGCAACCAGTTCTAGAAAGTGTAATATGCAATCATAATATTAAATGAAAATCAAGCCAAAACCAGTTCTTTGAGCCCCTACAAAAAATGTGATAAGAATTTCAAAGGGCCCTATAGAATTTATCATCTTATTATTTATAAATACACATTATTCCTATAGGACTTGAATACCTGCATTGATCTTAATAAGGCTATTCCAGTTCTGTAACCCTTTCCTTTCACATATCTGTGAGTATTGGCCATGGACCTCCTCCTGTTACAGTGCAAGTCTTAGCTTTGAGGTCAATAAAAGCAGTATCAGTCCCTAAAGCCTTCACATAAAGGAAGCAAAAAGAAGTTTGTAGACCTGAATCCCCAGCAATTGTTTTGGCGTTCCAAGGGGCTGCTGAGCTTCACGTATTGCCCTGTGGGTATAGGGAGCTTTTCTACATGGATGCAGCAGTAAGACTGGGGACGGAGACAAGGCACTTTGATCCCACTCTCTTCTTTCCCACAGCTCTAAATGTGTTTTTTGTCCAGTTAACCATGCTTGTGGAGGCTTTGTACTCACTGATTATTGTGATCTCTATCAGACTGGAACTCAGCAGAGTTTGCAGTTTTCTGAAGGCTGTGTTCTTGTTGATATTTTTCAAGGACATCTTTCTAAACATTGTGGCAAATATAGAGGAATACATTCCTTAAATGTTTTACTGTAAAGCATGAATTTTCTCAGGCTTAGATATGAATGCAAGGCTTAAGCCTGGAAAATTTACCCTTGAGCAGATCAACTTTCTTCCATCAGAAAGGCTGCAATTTCTAGCCACCTACATTTTCCTAAGCACTGTTTCTGGCAGCAGAGAATGAACAGTGGCACTCTAGTCATGGAAAGGAGAGCAGGAAAGGTGGTGTTGACCTCTCTTCCAGCTCAGCCTGGACAAGCATCCCCTACAGCAGTGAGACCACCAGGAGGCAAGCACCAGTGGTCTGTTGCCAGCACACTCAGAGCTCGGTTGGGCTTTATGCCGCACCCTCTAAGAGCATGTGCCCTCCCTCCCTGCCTGGAAGCACCAGGACCTTCATTCAGGGACAGGAGCTGCCTGCTGAAGTCAATGGGAGTCCCCTCTGCCTTTGCCTGCACGGCCATTTCCAGAGTCCCAGACCCAGCGTCTGACTTGATGCACAGACAACTTGAAAAAGTGCAAATGACTGAACTTGCAGCCCTTGACCTTTCCAGCAGCAATCTTTCACCATTAAACCAGGCAAGAAAGTTGTTAAACCTGTCTATCACAGGGTAAGTAACAGTTCAGAATTGAATTGTTCTCCCACACCCAAATACTAAGGTAATTTCTAGAGCAATAAATGGGAATATATCTTGGGATGGGATTCATGACTGTTTATGTGCCAGAGCACCAGAATATCACCAATATATAGAAGATATATATTAGCATCTTGAATAATCCCTTCCCAAATAAGTCACCAAGACTGGCAGAACATTCCTCTTGGATCTCTAGTAACATTTTCACTGGATTATCTTTCCTTCTTTTTGCCCCCTTGACTGTAATAAAAATGTAGAAATAAATTATCCATATTGAGTAGAGATGTAAAGTTTCCAGATAGGATAGAAGAAAAACAATTTAAAAAGTGGGTTGGGAAGGCAAAGTATTTTTCTGTATGAGATAGAAATTTTTGCCTCTTCACAGAACTGGCCAAAAACTTTCAGATGTTGTAACTTTCTGTCAGAAAAATTTGATTTGTGAGATGAAAACATTCTATGACAATATATCAATTTCATTAAATATTTAGTAAAAATGCCAAGATGACTTAAGTATTGTACTTTAACTCTACTGAAATCTTTTAACATTTATATTCTTCAATGAGTTTTTAACAGAGAAGCTAAAAAATGTATGTTAAGTTGGTAACAGCAGGGCAAAATGTTTCAATGATATCTAAGTGAAATGTCACTTTGTTTTTGTGGAGTGCATTTTCAAAATTAACATTCCAAAGAGGAAATAGGATTTTCTTTACATTAGAGATAGAAATATCAACTTTCCTACTAGAAACGGGGAGGAATACCTGAATTACAGCGTTTGCTGTCTTGAGCAAGCCTCTTGACTTAAATTTATCTTATACGTTATCTGGAGAGTAATAATTATCTGCAAGGGATAGTGTAAGAGCCAGTGAGCCAGCTACTTCTGTCCCTGTCCAAATACATCTCACAGTGAAGAATTCAGCTTGAGTGAGGACTGCCAAATTTGCCACTTTGAGTATACAGAGCTTTGATTATAAATGGAAGATATGGGTAAGAAAACAGTGTGTCTCTGCTCAAAGATTTAATGCAGTTAAAGAATGCACTTTAAATCAGTTCAGATTAATCTCCTGACTGACCCCATACAGACAAATCCTTAGAGGATGCCAAGGCCCCATTGTGTTGAGCAGGGTAAAAACAGAGCAATAAATATTTTCCCTACTGTAGATTAAAACTAATCTAAAATTGTAAAACAATGTAAACAGCTAGTTCATAAAGGTAAGAGATAAAGAATATTTAGATCATTCAAAACATGGATGAACTACTGATTTAATCATCTCACAATGATGATCTAGACATAAAATTATGGGATTGTGTAGGGCTGATTGGGTTTTTTAACAATATAAGTAGATCTGAAAGGTAGCACTCAGGTTTGTTATTTTCTATCCTTATGCAAGGCAGAGTGTGCTAATAGGGAAATACCTTCGTATTTGAAAACCCAGGTGGAAGCGGCTAATGAACTGATAATGAGGCAAGAAAGCCAGAGGAAAAAAGTTAAACTTTGCTAATTGATGAAGAGAGAGAAGGAGGATGCCAAATGCTTCTGGATGAAGGCAGTGGGGTTGCAGGCTCACAGAGAAAGTGTCTCTCATTAGTGAAATCTCTGTGGCTGCAGGACAGGAGTAGTGCTCTGTCTGTGTAGCAGGCTGGAAACTGCAGGCTGTGCCCATTGCGACCACATGGGAAGTTTCCCTACACCCTGGCCAGCATACATTGCACATCAGTTACAGTGTTGCTCTTCCCTCTGAGATCAAAGCCACATGCAGTTTATTATGACAATACAAATTTTACCATTTTAGAATTCAGTTTTCAACCATCCCATTTGTTAAATGAAACATCAGCATAAAACGTGACATTAAAAAAAAAAAAAAAAGGAAAAGTACTCGGAATGCAGACTTCATCTGCATTTTCACAAATGTCATGGGACGTGTGCGTTTCAAAGGGCCTGCTGCTTGTTGCCTCCATCTGCTGGTGACGTTTTGGAAACGCAACGGACACTGAAAATCCGTACCTGGGAGCGCAAGTTGACTCCGGAAAGCTTCTAAATCTCATTCAGCATACCAAAGCCTGCAGATACGTGGAAAACTAGGCTTTATTTGAAAGTCATTGCTGCATCTGAAAAGGCCGTGTGTGACACCTGTGTCTGCTCTATGAGGTGATACTACCTGGCATAGGAAACTTCATCAGTCAGCCTGTGCAATAAATCAAGGAGTAAAACTCGTTCTAGCAAGTTCATCATGTTATAGATAGATATGCACTGTTCCCCACTCTTTGGAATACAAATGTCAGGAAAAGGAAACAAAAACTAACTTGGTACATTGGGCACTCCAGTATTCTCAGTTTGGCAAAAGCACTAGCCTAATGTCATGGGCTGTAATTCCTAATCCTTTCCTGCCCTTGACCCCCACTGTCTAGATTCAAACTTGTAACCATTAATGGGGCTGGATCAAAACACTGGCCTTCTGGTGTCACCACTGGTGTTTAGAGGGGATTTAAACTCACTGCTTTTCAGCACAGTGAAATGAACACAGCAGTAGATTAATGCAAGGATTTGAGCTCACACAGCATGAGAGCTTTCAAAAATAGTGTTAACAGAGTTACAACTGCCTCTTTCAGGGGAAGCAAAATGAGGGGAACAGAACAAATGAACAAACACAGGGCAAAGCCTTGTCACTATGGGTAGGGCTGGTAAGCCCAGGGAGCCAGGGAGACAGCCAGCAAGCGTGCTGAGATGTAGGGCAGGATCTCTCCCAATCCTTCATGTTCTCCAGGGAATGGCTCTCAAACCTGCTCGCAAGCCCTATGACTGCACCTAATTCCCTACCCCAAGTGCCTCTCCTGCAGACAGGGGATGAGATCACAAGCTGTAGGGCTGGCCACAAACGAGCTCCTCACCCATCCTTCCCATTCACCTGGGGTCAGGTTGAGACTTTAGCAAACTGTAGGGAATGGGCATGATGCTGTTCCTGAACTTCTTTGTGCAAGAAGACACCAGGGCACAGGGTAGTCAAAAACTCCTTTTCATCCCTTGCCAGTTGCCCATAGAGGAGGGCGGGGAGCTGCTTTTCCTCCAGCTGCCCTGTATGTGCCTGCCTCACAGACCCCACAGCCCATGCTGTATCCTCTTCAGACTGCAGCAGGATGTGCTCAAGCCCACAGCAGTGACAGGGAAACATCTAAAGGTTTCCAGCTTTTATTTCAAAGATTCCTGTTAACCCACCTGGCCCAGCAACCCTTCCAGTAACAGTCTCAGTCTGGGGTTGAGCCTACACTGCTGAATCCAGTGGGAGTTTTGCCATCAACTTCAATGAGAATAGGATCACACGTCAGTGCTTTATTTTGCCCGTGTTCGTTCCTTGCCTCGGGCAGGAACCTGTTTGTTTGCTGCCTGTGCTCAGTGTGAACATCAATAGGACTAGCTAAAAGAATTTAAACCATAAGATTTGGGGAAGAGCTCCAAAGTTTGTTTGCTTATCTGAACCAACCCAGGCACCCAGATTCGCACAAATGGTCTGGGAATAACCTCAGGAGAGAAGGTTTTCTCAGGCTGGCCCCAGGGATTGTACTCGGGTTGAGCATGTCCTGGGGGGAAACAGCATTTGTACTTCAGAGAAGAGAGGGGAAGTGCCCAGAAGCATGTAAATGGCAAATAGTTTTAAACAAAGAGGCTAATTTGTCTTCTTACCAGCAGTCCCATCAAAAAGTGAACTGATTTAGTTCATGAGTAGGGCAAATAGTCCAGTTTTACACTAGGCTTCTTCTGTCCAGACTGGTTTGTATAATCCAGGTGTGAGCCAAGTGCTTCGTTCCAGTATGTGGCTGGAACAGCTCGCAGCCCCTCACTCAGGTGCTCAGGAGGGGAAAGGGATATTGCCTCTCCAGCTAACACAGCTATTGCCCCAAACACTGACACAGCACCCCTCTTCCACGTGTTTGCCAGCTCATTGGGATGCTCCAACAGAACGGTGTCCTCTGAGTCCTGCATTTCTGCCTGGTCCAACCACAAAAGGCACCAGCATCCCCGTATCATAGCACAG
Organism: Pomatostomus ruficeps; assembly: GCA_013400735.1. NCBI lineage: Eukaryota > Metazoa > Chordata > Aves > Passeriformes > Timaliidae > Pomatostomus > Pomatostomus ruficeps. Next base: position 57,432 of record VYZT01005630.1, read on the forward strand.
CACAGGATAGGTCAATTCAGCCCCTCTGAAGTTCATTAGGAAAACTTTCTATTGAGTCTGAAAGCAAGTCAGACTTGAAAACTGCATATGATGACTCGACTTCATTGAGGCTATTGCCGTGCTGCCTAGGAGCCTCTCCTCTCCTTCCTGGCCCTGTCACTGGCACCCTTCACGGCAGCAGAAGACAGCCCTGCTACTCAGACAAATCAGAGCTGAGGGAATTACTACTCAGAGCAGTTCTAGGCACTCATATTCTCTGCTGTCTGTGCAAGTTTCTTTGCTAGCATAGCCTTAGTGCTTGCACTTATGGATTGTCCCTCTACATAGCATCAGGATACCTAATCATCTTCACTGAGAGTTTGTATGTTTTTATGTTTGAGGCCTTGTATTAGCAGACGACTGGCATAAAAAAATTCTTTGTGATTAGTTCCTCCCACACATGAGTACTTCTTTATCTCCCAGACTACTCTTCTCAACTTGTAGACTACCCAGCCAAGCCTTCTACAACTTAGAGAAGAAAATGCTTCCTCCAGCTGTCTGCTCTGTGCTTGCTTGCTATCCAAATTAAACTTGCTGTGGACAGCGACACATTCCCATTTCACGCTGGTTTGATTAATGTGTCTCAGCTAATTGTGTGAAAGATTCCAGTCCTTTCGACTATGAGACCAGGTTATTGTTCAGCCAATCTCGGCTACCATGTGAAAATGGGGGCTGTTTAGTGTTCATGCACTGTAATCAAAGGCGGGGCATCTTGGACTCGGTCACAGAGCAACACCCACTTCTTTGAAAAGATGTTACTATGCTCTACTAAACCTGTAAACCTCTTGCTCAAAGCATGTCTTCTCCCTCCTCCTCTCCCCCCGTTCTTTTTTTCCCCCTTCCAGATAGACAGGCTCCCCCCACCACTTTCCTATCATACAAGTGAGAGAGAATGGCTAGACTGTAGATGGGTGAATTTCACATTCTAGGGTTTTTAATATTTCACTTTTATATTTCTCTTACAGAATGATCCTGCTGAGAGGCTGAGAATCAGTGCTCATCATTTCCCCCTCACTGACACTTGAATATATTTTCCCAGGAGAAAACATTAAACAAAAAGAGAAAGAGAGAAAAGGAGAGAGAGAGAGGGAGAGTGACTAAGCTAGCTTTTCAAAGCATACTTCTCAACCTGCCCACATCAAAATAAGAGACAACTGGCCCTTTGAAGTCCAGGACACAGACTTCTCTACCAGCCCATGTGGAAATAAAAGAATCCAGCTTTGTAAATCACACAGATTTCTCACCTTGCCCACATCAAAATCAGGGACAGTGACCTTTAAAGCTGAGGTTTAAAGGTCCCCAAACCAATATCCATAAAAATAAGGGGAGTTCAGAAAAACTGCATCTCCAGGTGCCTGTCAGCTTTTCCAGTCTAAACCAGGAGACATTGGTCCTTTGCTCCACTCCACTGAGGAGTGGAGACTAAATACACTGTGAGACTTGCAGCAATTAAATCTTCCATTAGACTTTTGTATACCAGCACTCAGTGAGGCAACTTTGCCACACATGTACTTTTGTTTGTATACTAAGCCAATCCCAGTGTTGTTGTAGGAACTACATTAAGTAGCTCAAGGGATTTAGTAACACCGAAGCACTCGATTTTTCATAATTAAAATTACTGACCCAACAACTGAGTGGCTAGTGGCTCAGAGAAAAAGCTGGCCTTCTCATGAGTTAAATCCTACCTGGGTTATAGCTGGGGAGCTTGGAAAGTCCTGGCCAGGTGTCTTCAGGTGGGACCCCCTATACCTGCAAAAGAAAAAAGACAGTGAAAAGAACAATAACCTCTTTCTGCCCATTCTTTGCCTTGGTGTGGAGTTGGAGGAATCAGTCTGAATGGGGAGTGATTGGCCTTCCCGGTAAACCAGCACAGAAGTACACTGCCCTGGCTGGTGCTGGATCTACCACTGTGCATAAAGGACACAGACATTTTAGCACTTGATCATGTTGCAGAAAGGCTCCTGCTGAGATTGAATGCTGTGGCTGCTGGGAACATCAGTGAAGGCATATGCAGCTTCACTGCCAGGTGCCACGGCTGCCTGGGCTTGCCAGCCCAGGGGTCACACACCTGAGCCCTTTTCAGTGCTGAAGGTGTCCTCCTGCACCAGAGCTGCACTGGGAGCTGATTTTCCGTGCCCACTTGCACTGGCAGCAGCTGGTATGCTCAGCAGCAGCACAGGCTGTGAGCTCTGAGAGAAACCCTTGCCTTCTGAGGTGAAAAACTAAAGCTGGCAGACAGGTCTAGTAGCAGGAGCTATAAAGCAGAGCACAGCTTCATTCTGAAGGATACAGAGCTTCAGCACTCTCTTTGGCCTTTTTCGGGGATAGTGGGCTTCAGCAGTAGCTGCTCACTGAGCAAGGTCTGGGCCAGTAAAGCCTCTTCCAACTTCATTTTAGTTGCTGAAATGTATGAGATCAAGCATATCTGAATTTCTGCAGTTGTGGATGTTTAGTGTTGTTATTATTATTACTTAACTCATGCAAAGTGCCCTGTGCCTATTGATATGGATGATTTGTGCTAAGAGGTAAAGCCACATATAAGAAGAGTTCACAGCATGTGAAATGGTAGTATAAATCAGTACTGCTAGCTCCAAGCATTCAAAGCTTTCATCCAGACAACCTGCAGAATTATCAGGTTTCCTTAAAAAACAGTGAAATTTTAACATGAAACATTTCAGGGTTTTTATTCACTTTCTCTTCTCCAATACTAGATTTGTCTTACATTAGTTACCTTTTGCCTATGACAGACAATTCCTGTTCCTTAAAATGTAAGCTGAGATATATGAGATGGGAAACTTGGCCTCAAAAAATTTGAAGTAAGATTGCAAGAAAACAGGCATCAGCGAAAAAAAAAAAAAAAACAAAAAAGGAAGAGCTGTACAGCCAGCTTGTTGCAGTTGTAAAGCATCTGGTAGTTGATTGTTTTTCTCACTCACAGCTGGGGCACAGCTGGGACAATTGCAGCTACCTGGAGAAGACAGCCACAAGCAGGGCATGTATCTCACCCCTGGCACACATTAGCATGGTGGCCTCTGGAGCGAGGCGGGCTGCTGTGGCCCAGGTTTCCGAACTACTTATGGACTCAGCCTGCCACAGCAAAGAGTAAGGGGTAGGACCCTTGTCCCTGTTCACCTGTAAAATCAGTCTTGGAAGCTTGAAAACTCCCCAAAGAGAAGGTGTCTTGCAGTGTTCAGCCAGCTGAGGAGGCTGGAAGTTGGCTCATACCAAGGGTAATTTGACAGCCTTCTTGACTCGTGTATGTATCATGTGAGTAGGGCAGGTCTGCCCCAAGCAAACTCTGGATGCACAGAAAAGAGAGAGCTGGAATCTGAACTTGAATCCAGAATTTGCTCTCTTTCTGCTATCCTGTTTGCTTCCCAGGAAGCCCTGCTCAGTGGGCCCTCGTTCTTCAAGGTTCCTTGTGAGCTCTCAGATATCAGTTCTACAGGCATCAGAGGAAACTGGGTAAATTCAGTGCATAGTAAAATCATACTCACCAGGGTCAGCTCAGCATTCTGTTTTTTTTGGTGAAGAATTTAAGAAAATAGTTATTTGTGTGTGCATATATTTTCTACATAAGGATTTCAGCAAATATTACATTTTACTGCATTGAGGAGTGAAAGCATTCAGAGCACAAATCACTGAATGCCATATGAATTTATATTTGTATTTTCTGAGCCTTATCTTTAAAAGATGCTTTTCCAACCTGTAAACTTGCATCTCCTTTTGTTTTCCAATGTAATGGGACAAGTGATCTCTCCTCTCCTCTCCTCTCCTCTCCTCTCCTCTCCTTTCCAAGAGTTGTTAATAAAATGACAGCCAGTCAGTCCTGATGATTCAACAGGACAAGCGCACTTCACAGAATGGGAATTTTCCAACCAAATGGGGATTGTCTGAACCAACAGTCCTACATGGAGATAAGCATGCTGGGTGATACAGACTCATGCACACAAATGCAGATAGTCTCTGTAGCAGTGCAGGGTGCCTCCACTGCTAGTACATGAAAGGAACTGATTATTAGAAAACAGTAGGAATCCCTGTTCTGAACCTCACACTTGGCAAAATATCTCAAGTTAGACATGGAAAGCCTCTAAGGAGCTTTGAAATCTTGGTCTAACACAGAGCCTCATTCCAGGCTGTAAAATATCATAAAACCTCCTGCAAAAAGCACTAATTATTTCATAGCTCTTTAAACTTCCCCATGATTTTTAAATAAGGGGGTTTTTTGCCTTCTATAGCACAAATCCTATTAATCATGGTATTAGTTATAATACCAGAGAAATTATGATAGTGCTATAACTCTCTGATGCAAAACCACAGGAAATGTATCCAGGGATTTCAGAGACATAAGTGTAAGGACAGCCTTCATTCACACTCTGAGAAACTGGATCCCGCCCTGGCTTTGGACCTTGTTAATTGGCCAAGTATGGATTTTTTTTCCCCCAATAATTCTTTCCCCCTTCCATGAAAGAGAAATTCAGCATTAATTTAAATGAACTGAACTCAAGTCTAAGAACTGGATGCACTTGACTGACGTTTTATCACATTCCGAGTTACAAGCAGAGACAAAAGCCCTGTCAAGCAGGAGTGTTTCTGGATGAAGGGGTTAAGCAGGAAAAATCTGATTTACACAGTCTAAAGGCTATAAAGTAATTTGTCATTATTTTCTGTACTTTCTCCTTTGAAAACCCGTGTCTAGGAAACACTCTATGCAGAAGAGTAAATCCTTGGGAGGAGATGTCAAAGGGCAGACACAGAACCACAGAATCTGCTGAGTTGGAAGTGACCCAAGGGGATCATTGAGTCCAACTCCTGGGCCTGCACAGGACACCTCAAGAACTCAACCATGTGCCTGAGAGCATTGTCCAAATGCTTCTTGAGCTCTGGAAGTCTTGGTACTGTGGCAGCTTCCCTGGGGAGCCTGTCCCAGTGCCCAACCAACCTCTGTGTGAAGAACCTTTTTGTAATATCCAACCTAAACCTCTCCTGACACAAGTTCAGGCCATTTCCTCAGGTCCTGTCACTGGCCACCAGAGAGCAGAGATCAGTGTCTGCCCCTCCACTTCTCCTCATGAAGAAGTTGTGACTGCAATGAGGTCTCCCCTCAGCCTACTCTTCTCCAGCTGAACAGACCAAGTGATACCTACAGCAGGCCCTAATATGAATCCATAGGTTGACCTTCTTGTTGAGTCAGTAACAGAGTCAGCAAGAGCAGTCAGGAACACACAGAACCTGTCAGTGCTGCTGACTGCCTCAGTTCTATCAAGCTGCACTAAGGATGTGGCTCTCTGTTGCTGTTTCCCCAGCAGAAAAAACAATTTAAGAAGCTCCCAAATATGTTGCTCTCATTCACTGCTACCTTTATAAAGTAATTTCACACTTTCCATTTTGCCAAATCAGTCTCTAGAGCTGCACTTCTAGATAACTGGATGATACAAAATGTTCCAAGTTAAAATGAAGAAGGATCTCTGACAAACCTCAGGGTCTTGCCATTTTAAAGGTAGTTCAGGAGCAGTATTAGAGCGCCTTTGTGAGAATGTGGTGTGCCGTATCCTACAGTAAGTAAAGGATTTAAAAAGAAGGAACAGAATTTGCAGTACCTGCACACCTTTTATGCCTTCTTCAATTTCATGTCACTTTAATTGCCTTTAAATTTTTGATGAGATGACAAACATCATAGGGAAGTCATTTAATTTACTCCTGTGTCTGTAAGAAAGTTGCTAAACATAAAATGGGTTACAAAGTCTGCTATGAACTTGGCAGATTAGACCAATTTTTTTCTGCTATTCACAGGACCTATGCTTAGGACTCCTAGACCAATTTTTTTCTGCTATTCACAGGACCTATGCTTAGGACTCCAAAATTAAGTAGGCTGGAGCAATGGATTCTTTTTTTCTTCCATTTTAGGGTGTATTTTACTCACCGACCAGATCTTCTCCAGTTGTTCATGAATACCAGAAGTTGCTGCAAATATTGGCCGACCTTGGATCATTTCCACAAACATACAGCCTGCACTCCTGCAAGAAACCGAAGGTATTAACTCATTCACATAAATGACATATATAATATGATTCTTATGGTGGGGAGACAGACATAATTGCTGGAATGGAAATTTAGAAATTCTGATTTGTAAATGTAGAAGCCTTGACATAAGGTGTAAATCATATATATATATGTATTGCAGCTCAAGTCTGAGAAGTACCAGTCAGATGTATCAGTATTGTACACCCACCCCAGGTCACCTAGTGGGAGTGTGTGTGAAGCAAGGCAGGATGTGGGGTGTCTGTATATATGTAAATAAATAGAGGCTTTGGTGAAGACTGGTAATGCCTTTATATTATGATGGTAGGAAGGATCTTGCATTATAAAAACCCCTACTGATAGGAGAAAGTCAGGAAGGTTTCCTTTGGGAAGGACCATCTTGTACAGCCCTGATCTTGTAGCATGTTCTAAGCACTGCAACTGGCCCATGTTGCAAGTTGTAAATAGTATCATTAATCTCATCCTAGTCCTACAGATTGAATCACTTGAAAATCAATTGAAAAGCTCACAAGTCAAACAGGATGGGAGCAGACCAAAGATAAGTTCCATTCACATGCCTCCAGGACTTCAGGAAAATAATGAAGCAGTCAAGGTTCTATACAAGTCTGATCCCATCTCCTTTTTATCATCAGCACCACCCACTAAAAAAAAACAATTCATTTTTCACCAGGAAGACAAGGCAGGTGATATCCTCAGAAAAGAAACCCACTATCTTTTTTTCCCAGGACCAAAAAAACTGTTTCAGATCTCTCTTCATTAATCCTGTTACAAACTATCTGAAAAAAGGGTCATGGCGGCAGAAGCCTGGGGAGTATGAGGTTACTTCCCATGAGAAAAAGGTGCAAAATTGGAGTACTAACAGTAGGAAAGATAAACGGAATTACTACACACTGCATTGTCTTGAAGGATATATTAGATGCAGAAAGAACCCAGAGGCGCTAACTACTACAGCCGTTTTCCTTCAGAAGAAATTACCTCTTCCTTGGAAAGGTGAAGAAAGATTTCATAGCATAAAGAACCTGGTCATAACAGCAAGTTAAAATATTCCTATTTTTATGTCATCCCCTGCTCTGCACTTGCACCAAAACAAACCAGCTAGCTTGAAAAAAACCCCAAAATCTGCAAAATTGCTTAATTTCACTACGGTGGATCAGTCCTCATGGCAATAGTGATGAGATAGTTGTGATCAAGGTAGACTTACTTATTTACAACTATTCCCATCTCTTACAATATGGTGTAAAACTCTGTTCATTTACGTTTTAATAATTTCCTTCAACTTTTTTTTTCTAGGTTTTCTGTCTCTTCATTAAGTCCCATTGCAACTTTTCAGGTTACAGTCTCATTCTTCTTTGGTTATATCATATTTGAGTCCTTCAAGCTCAACTCTTGAAAACCCAGCTTTGTCTTACAGGCTCTGAAAGTATTATTTTCACTTGCTGAGCAATAACTGGTAATCTCTTCTGGTCATCTGTCCTCCTGTGTTACCCCTTGCACCTTGTTTCTGAAATATTGTAGTTGCTTTTCCCACCTGGCTGTGGTCAGTTGAAACCCTTGCATGCAACCCATCTGTGGTATTTATTTTGGTCATCCTTGCACACCAGGTGGTGCCAAGCCTGTTTGCAGATCCGTATCTAACGCTGTTTTCATAAATATCTCTGCTGCACTTTCCCTTAGCTTCCTGTACCCTAGCCTTGGCAAGTGTTGTGAGATGAGCTTCTTGCTTGTCTAATATCCTCTTACAGAGTCCAAGCATCATGAAATTTAATCCATAGCTTTTGCAACACAGAGTTTTTTGGTGTTTTGTAGCACTACCACACCACTAGACATTAATCTGGAGCCCACAGATAGATTCTACTGAGACCAGTGTCATACCAACACTCTGTTTTCACAGCTGATGAACATGCCCAAATGGCTCACCCTATTTTGCAACCACAGGGGCAGCTGTAATCTGCTGGTTGCATTGCACAAGTTCAACTGTGTATGGTCAAAGCAATTTAGGTACTCTTGATTTGTAGGGGGAAGAGAAACAGCTCTCTTGTGTTTTTGGAACAAGCGATGCTGATGTTCTACCACAGTTTGCATTCTGATATCCTAGCTAGAAAGGGCCATTACATTGGCAAGAGCAGGAAATTTGGAAACCCATGGTAGTCATATTAGCTCTGCACTAGAGGCCTCAGCTTTCCTTCTGAGATGTGGGCTCACAGTTACTGCTTAGACAGCATTATGAGGGTCCTTCTGATAATGAGGATGATTCAAAAGCATTTACTTTAAAATATTTTGAAATATTTAGACCTGGGGTTGCTTTGGTTTTCCCCTTTTTCTTCTTACCCCTCTGATATTAATTTCTCAAGTCTTCTCCCCCCTGCCAGTCTATAAGTTTCTTAGAGGGTCTCAGACCCATAAAACTGACTTGGGAAGAGATAGGGTGGAGGGAGGGGTCTTTGGGGAAGAGGCCTAGACATGATATTTTAGCAAGTGCCAGATATGCACACGAATCAAAATGGTGACAGCTAAAGTAGTATGAGAAGTTATAGATATATTCAGGGAGCATAAGCAGAGGTGATTCAGATGGTATGGTTGTATCTATCTGCAATCCCTGGTGAAGGTGTGAACACTGTACTTTGTCCTCAATCTGCAGTGCTGCATCACACAGTGGAAAGGTTTTCATCAGGATTAAGATCTAAGATATCTCTGTGGCATCCCAGAGTTCCCTCTCCATGTTTGGGGGGGGTGGGGGGTGGCACTAGGAGATGGCTATCTTATGTTTAACCAGAAATACATCCTTCCTCTCGTTCATCACCAAGCCTGGTCTGTACAGTGGAGCCCTTAGCCACTATCTCCCAGTTTTGCGTAGCGTGGCACTGAGAACCAGGCTGAGGAGAAGGCTGTAGTGAGCCTGGGAGGTCTATGTTAAATGACTGCATGTGTACTCCTATTCTACATGAATCTGCCATAGAAGATCACTGTGATCCTTTTTCCTCTCTCTTTTTTTTTTTAAATGGAAGATTATACAAGGAAAGCCTGACTGAAAAGAAGACATCTTAAGGCACTCCTGATGTTTGCAGTCACTAATGCGGCTGTGCATAAAGCACTTGGTGTTTTTCAGAAAAAAAGTCCTTCTGATACGCAGTGTAGTCTCCCTGAAATCCCTTAACTGAATCTTCTAAAGTCTTCTAAAGAGATAGTGAGGAAGAAAGAGAGAGAAAAAAGATACAGAGAGATTAAAGCAGCTTTTCTAGTTAGTCCAAGAGCAACCGAGTCTCCTTCCATATCTCTTTCTTCGTCTATTCAAGGCCTCATTCACCTCCCATGTGCCTCCCACTGACAGTATTGTGGCTCAAGCACACTATGCATGAATTGCCATAATGTTTTATTTTGTTATAATTGGTTTCTTTAAGCCAAGACTTTGACACCCACTGTCTCATGCCATTACCAAGGGCATTCTGATCTGCCTTCATGTAAATTGCAGCATCCAAAAGACATAGGGTTTATTTTCCCTTTCTTCCCAATAGACAAGTAACATCTGTGTGAATTCACATTCTTTCCTAATAGACAAAAATTGAACTTAAATGCAGTGTACATCAAGATAATAAATGAATCTTGTTAGACGAAGTTACTGAATAGAGCTCACTGAAGTACTCTCCATTCTCTCAGCGTGACATCTTTCTTTAGGGCAAACACTTTGAATGTTGTTATTATAAGGAGGTGTTATAACAAAGGTGCCTTAGTCTGGATGTAGTTCAGTGGGATGGAGAGCACTGTGCTGTTACAGCTGGGATCTTTGTACACCGCTCCTACATTGCTATTCATTACATTAGAGGAGAGCTATGCAGTGGGGATGTTGGTTTTGCATAGGCAGAAATGACACACTTACTGTGCATAGCTGGCTTTGGATAGGCGTCAACTTTCAGGGAGAAAAACCAACAGGCTTATGCCTGATACAAACCCTCTAATCTGCTAAGCAGGCATCTTCTTCAAACTCAGTAGACATTTCTGAGAGACTGTCTGGAGGAAGTCCCACAGGTAGTGGGGGTAGTAGACAGGACTATTTAGACTGGCTTAGCAGCTGGAACCCATTAGAATTTAGCAAGGTTTTCCTCCTTAGAGAAGTCTTTAAATAATTAAATTAGCAGCAGGGCTAGGGGAGTAAACAATCTAAAAACTTCCATTTCCCTGAACTGCCCTCCAGGCTTAGGTCAGGCGAGTGTCTGATAAGCTGCAGACCTCTGGAGGGAGATGAAGCCTGTGAAGGCCTGGAGCTTTGCTGTTTGTAAACTTAGCCAGCCCTCTTGCACATTCTTCAGCCTGAATAATAATGAAAATAATGAAAATCTCAGACACTTTTCTATCTCCAGACTCATTAAGAAACCCTTTAATGCCACATTTTGTTACCAAGGCCAAAGTAATTGATGACGCAGTTGTGGATCCATTGTTTCTTCACTAAGCCATTTCTGTAGCAAGTTACTATTGACTTAGCTGACTACACAGATACACTCGCAAAATCAAAAGCGTTCTCTTGCAAGATGTGAAAATGCTTCATACATGTTATCAGACAAGATGCATCTCTCTCACAAATATTATCAGATGAGGTTTGTATCAATCCATAGCTGAGATGTAGTGACATCATTCCCAAAAACTTCTATGAACCCTCTATGAAACTTGTACAAAACTCCACGCTGCTAACACATTTTCTGCTCACAGGTGTTAATTCCTCTACTTACAGCCATATCTACTGTAACTTCGGCTGATTTGATTTAATTTAATTCAGATAAAAATTATTTTTCCCAGGGAACCCCAGATGTTTTGATATTGGTCAGTACCAGATATCTATATCAGAAGAATAAGCTGTAGCTCCAAGCAACACATCAGGAGGACGGTACCAGAGTGTCACAACTTCAGAGGAGTATGTCTGTCTGGGGATGGACTGGGCACGAGCAAGGCCTGCAAAACAAACCCCAACAAACCAACAAATAACTGCTGTGTTAGGACAGTCCTTCTACCTGTACAGTGCATAGATGATAATAATTTGAAACAGTACATTATTTTCTCTTTAAACACAAGTAATCTCAATGCAGCTTACAAGCAATTAACTAAGAAAGTGTTTCTGGAATATACGTCTGGGGCAGATGAGATCAAGCAATAGGTTGTGTTTTGCAGAGCTTTATCATTTGAGATTGAAGCAGCTATCCCCAATCAATGCTAAGAAAGCTTTCTGGGTCACACATTGCCGTGGACTCTATGCATTACAATTATTTCCTGAACAGAGAGGGGTTGATTCTTTGTTCTCTTGAACTAGTTTTACATGGCAGTAATTGCTCTGACTTAAATGAGGTTAATCCCTGCACCTATCAGTATAAATACAAGAAAAGCTGGACTGACCACAGAAATAGTTTCCTGAAGTTCAGTAAAAGGTTATGCTTCCCTGCCTTAATTGGCTGTGGATACAGATCTATATGCATGCTACAGCTTTGGTCTGAGCAGATATACAGCAGTTTCCAAACTGTGACTCACCAAAGTCGGCTAATTTGAGCTCACCAAGGCAACTGATGAGCAAGTTCTGGGGTTTCAGACCACGGTGAAGAATGTGTTGTTGGTGGATGTAAGCCAGGCCATGCAAAAGCTGGAACATGAAGAGCTGGAAAAAGCCAACAAAAAACTGAAATGATTTTGTATGACTTTGCATTGATATGTTAACTCTGAACTTTAGGAGAACCCTGGAACAAAGCAGAGGCAAAGCATGTAAGAAACCAGTAAAAATCCCAAAAATGAGTTGAGCTGGCTGAGGAGGAGAAAACTGTCATGGGTTATGACTGCCCTACAGCTTTGTGAGGTTTTCAGGGTGGAATATTTGGCCAGGAGGGCAGTTTAACTGCGGTTTGCAAATGCACATTTTGAAAACTTAACTTTTCTTTAGAAATGGACTGTTGATTGCAGGACTAAGGCCAGCTTGCCAAAACCCAGACCCAGCTTTGAGAACAACAGCTGTGTTGATTACAGTGCTCAAGACAAAGACACACAGCCAAATAAAATTAAAGCCTAAGGAGCTGAAGGTTTGCCCCCTTGACCCAGATGGCACCAGCTGACTGAGTTCCATGGCTGCTGCACATGTCACCAGTGGAGCAGGGAACTGACTGACCTGGCAGTGGGAACTGTTGGCTTCAAGCTAGGAGAAAACATGAGGACCCGATGCAAAAAATACAGCAAATAAGATATGATGAATGAAGCAAGCAAGCAAGAAGAAAAACAAGCAAGAAAGGAAGCCAAGAAATAAATATCTAACTCCCACCACCATGGTAGTCTAAATAAACCTGGGGTAAAATATGTTGGGCTGAAACAAGGTATAAAGTTGGACAGCAGATAGAAACAAAACACAGCAAAAGTAATAAGACTTCACCAGAGAAAGAATATTTTTCACCAGAAGTTTAATCTGAAGAGGAGGAAAAACAATGACACCCGTAGGTCATTTTTGTACCAGAAAAGCATTCCTGTAACATTCAGCATACTTATATCATATTCCATAGGAATCACACTGAAAAAACAGACAGCATTTGCCAACAAAAATGAAGCAAGCTAGATGACCCTCCTAAAGGAGCAGTAAATAATTTTGCAGTTCAGTTCCTGCTGACAGTGAGGATTCCAGACAGGAAAGCAGAGCAGCTGGCTAGTATTTACTCACAGAAATGCCAGGGAGTACATATTACAGCCATGTGCTCCATGTGCTTTATGAGCACGTCTGGTAGCAGAACCCTTGAGATCTGTGCCAAAACTACTACACTGCATCTCAGATGTATCTGAGCTTTAAGGATGTTTAAAATCTGAGGCCCCAAGAAACTTCATTAGAATTGGTGTTGCTTAACAACCCTCTGGAAAAAGATGTGAACAAGGTGGCAACATTGGAAGATGACAGAAGTATTTAGATTAGTTGTGATAAGAAGTGAGAGTGAGGAACTTCAGAGAGATCTGACAAAGCCAGAGGAATAGGCAGTTTGAAAAGATACAAAGTTATTGTTGACAGCTGTAAGATAAATTAACTGAAGTTGCTCAGGAAAAGGACCCAGGCATTCACTGAGGACATCTGCACTGAAGCCTTAAGCCAGCGTGCTGCAGCAATCCTAAAAGTTAATTAAATATGAAGATGCATACAAAGGAGCGCCAGAGACTATTATAACATCAGTCTATAAAGTAAGGGTACATGTTCAGCTGTGCTCAGATCCAGTCAATCAATCCCAAAAGTTATGGTAGAAACAAAAGGGACTTAAATGACTACAAATATGAAGATAGTTCCAAATGAGGAGAGAGTGAGATTTGAGAGGTTTTAAGTAGAGAGATGAATAATATGTTGTAACAAAAAGAGAACACAAATTTCTGTAAAGATAGGTTTCCTTGCCACAAGATGTCATTGTTCACAAAAGCTGAACGTCCACTTGCAAGCTCAGAAAACAGGAAGAGAGGCTAACTGAAAAAAGGCTTGGAGACTGAAAGGGAGCTTGTTACATCATCAAAGGCAGATTTCTCCAAAGTTTTTGTCATACATGTAACAAATAAATATAAGTAAGTAATTTACAGTGACCATACATAATGGGAAATAACACTTCCTTATGCCTTAATGGATATGAGTCTTCTAAGGAACTCACCATAACATTGCATGAACGGAGTCCTCCAGGATGCTGGCCCATGTACTGTTCTAGACCTGTGTGCTAAATAAAAGAGGAGAACTTGAGGCAAAGCTACTACTGTAAAATGCCTCTACCAACAATGCCTCTACTGTAAATGGAAAAATATGCAACTGTAACAAAGGTGCCTATTTCACCTTGGTGAACATCTGGTCTGATGCAGCACACAGGATGTGCTCAAGTTCTGGGTCACATCAGGGACCTGGCTGACCTGTTATCTCACGCCAGCATTTATGACCTGAAGCAGCTGGTTAACAGAACTCATACTTGTGCCAGAATTAATCATAAAGCTGCAATAAGAAGACATAGCTTCTGTATTTTCTTTGTAATTTGGATGACTATCAGCAAAAGCAAGAGAAGTAGTAAGATTCATGTGTGAGAATTTTATTGGTATCCTGCTCTCCCCATGAAAGCAACTCACAGCTTGGTCATGGTGAGCCACTGGGGTCAGTGCCAAATCTGACCCCAGCTGGGATGTGAGCTCATATCATTATTTCCTATCCTCGCTGTGGCTCAAAAACAGTACTTTTATTTGTGTTGGCAAGGCAGAAATGGAGGTAAATAATGTCTGCCACCCCAGAGGACACAAGACATGGAATCATTTTTGCATACAGTTGTCACATATACAGAGAGAAAAAAGTAAGGCTGTGTGGCTGGAAAGCAAGAGATTAAGAAGAAAAATCAATCATTGCACTAAAGCATTACAACTTGGTTTTTTGTAGATGTCTCATAGTGCAGCAAATTAATTCTGCAACCACTTCCTGGTACTTCCCAGTACTAGCTTCACAGCAAGCTAGAAAAACATTAACTCACCATATACTCAAAGACAAATGTTAGTGTCTCCTTGGTCTGGATAATGTCATGAAGCAGTACAATATTGGCATATTTCAAACACTTGAGAAGAGAAGCTGGGAAAACACAAAAGGAAGATCAACTTTACTGCTGCTGAAAGAGGAAGGAGATTGTGCACAAAACAAGGCAGTGAAAATAAAAGACTGGGGAGTAATAGTCCAGACTTGACTGTTCTGTAAGAAGTGGCAGCTACAGAGTCTGAAGGAGGATGGAACAGCTCCATAAAGAAGCAAGCATCAGTGCTCCAGGCTTGGCAGGAACCCAGCCTTCTCTCAGAGGTGGGATCTTGCCTCTGTCAAAAATAGTTCACAGTTCCCAGGTGTCACCTTATAAGTTGAGGAGAAGTAATTTCTTCAAGTAAATGCTGAGAGGCAGGATCTGGGAGCTCCCAGAGCCAGAATGCAGCAGCCCCCAACCTGTCACAGAGCTTCTCGTCCTTCTCCCATCCACCTCCTGGCATGTGCCCTCAGCATGGCCCTTATGAGAGACTTCCAGGAAAAGCTGAGTTTCTACCAGTTTCCAGCTTCACAACAACAGAGCTTAAAAATCTGAAAAAAGAAATCACTGTAGATATAAGCTAAATTCTGAAATTAGTTCTGTGCATATTGGTTGCTGTCTCTGGTTAAAAGCTCTAAGAACAGAGATGATGAAGTTACTGATTGCATAGTAACTTGTTTGTATTTATAAAACTTTGTGAGGGTTTTTTTTCCAATCTAACTATCCAAAAGCATCATTGCAACTGTGTGTCCCTGGTCCTTAGGTCCTGACATACTTTGCCAAGCCTCGGGACACCCAGGGCAGCACATGCAGCAGCACATGCAGCAGCACATGCAGCAGCACATGGAAGAGCCTCTGGCTCCATATATACCACAGAGCACTCATGCTAAGACAAAAGCTGCAGCCTTCTGAGCCTTTTGGCTGTGCATCGAGTTTGTTATGTTAGAGCAGCATCCAGCCAGTTCACTCCTGAAAGGAGCTTCTCAGCACAAAGTCTTCATGGGGTAAGAGCGTGCACAGCTTAATCATTTGCGACCTTAGGTGTGAGACAGTATTGCAGCAACTATGTATGGAGGAGGAATGTGGGGAAGAGGTGAAGCTGGGATTACTTTGCCTGTAGGTCGCTGGCACAACTGAAGAATCTGACCCAGCTGCTTGCAGACAGTGAACACAAACTGCATAGACAGAAGCCCCAAAGCCCCAGAAAAACAGATGTCCCTGACTCGAAATTTTAGTTCAGCTTCTGACATAGCAGAATAGCCTCAGAGCTGTTCCAGACCCACTTTTTCCAAATTAAAACCAAATTAGTTTACTGTCAGACCACTCAGTCCTACAAATTTCATTCAAATAAGGCATGGGCTTACAAACTTGTTTCAGCTGAATTAGCTGAAGCACACAATGCAGAGCATGGGCCACTGTGGGAGGCAGGGTTTTCGTCACAATTAAAAACTGCTTTTTTGTCTTTCAAACAATCTGAAAAAGATATTTGAAGAGTTTCATGCTGGCAACACAAATTTATACTGGATTATCACTTTGCTTTTTGTGACCGTAACAATTTCACCTGGTTCTAAAAGCCCTACTGCCAGAGTTACACTCTGTGACACAGCTGTGGCCCAAGCCTATGTCAGTACTGAGACTACTGACCAGTAAGGGATGCCTGATTCAGCACAACTACTGCAAACAGCAGATTGCAACGTAGTTCTTGCACACAGCTTGGTGCTGCTGCAGCTAACCTGTCTCTGCTACTGACGCTAGTCCATTTAGCTACCACCAGTATGTTCCCAGTGCACATAAGTATGGACCTTACACATGCTCCACATTGCATGTAATTGCCTATGAACCTAGTAAAGATACTCTGGCTAGAGCCCAGCTGCTCCAGAACATGATAACTTGGCTCTGTGAGACCTCAAAAATTCCATATGACCAGAACTATTGCTCCAGAGGAGCAGCACAGAGGGTCCACAGTAAAATGGAGGATTCAGCGCCTCAATCAGGCTTCTGGGAACTGCTCCTCACTTTGTTGCTTCTACAACCCCCTGCTGGGGTGTCAGGTGCTAGCGCCGGAACCGAACTTTAAACGCATTTTGTCTCTGCGGGGCTTCCCGGGGTGAAGCATCTCTTTGTCAGGGGAGTGCATTCCTCCAGGGTAGCAGAGAATGCGCTGCGTTAATAAATCTTGTGCTTTGTTTTGGCTACTGACTTACATAGTAAATTTGAGGTGTCAGATGCTGCAAAGCTCAGCAGTACACAAAAGACCTATTTAAAACAGACCCCTCACAGGATCACCCTTGTTTTCTCCCATAATGAATGAAGTTGACTCTCAGCCTGTCCAGTAGAGCATGTTAAAGGGGTGCTGGTCTTTAGCGCATCATTAGTTCAATGTAGATAAAGCTTTTAAGGCTTATTTTACTGGTGGGCTACAAGTGCAAATGCAGAGCAAAAGCACCACAGCAAATGAGTGTATAGGAAACTATAACACAGGCCATTCTTTAAATAGGCATATTTAGGTATCTCTCTGCTTTCACACAGAATTGGACTAAGGACTTTGTAAACTTTCTTGTCTTGCTTACAGTTATAAACCTGGAGTGGATTCAGTGACCTCTCTCGTTATTCTGAGTTGACTGCTATGAGAATCCTTCTGTGCTAGTGCTGCTCTATGAAAGCTGGCACATCTGCACCCTGACTTTCCATCCCCATGACAAGATTAACCCTAGTTTCACAAGTGCAGTAAGAAGCAAAAAAACCTCCCATATGTGTGACATCTTACATTGATAGCTTTCACTAACACCATAAAACAGACTGTCACAATGGTTGCATATATCTGTGTATGGAAGAAAACAGATTATGGCCTTCTTGGGACAGCAGATGAAAATATAAGCCTCAATCCATCAGGCTTGTCAACTTAGTCTGTAGGGAAATGTAAATACATTCAGCCAAACTCAAGCACTTGCGCAAAAGCACTTCTTTCTCCAAGAAACTGAGAAAGCTGCAGACATTTTGCCCAGTGTTCTACAAAGTCAACTGATAAGAAGAATGTCTTACTGGCCTGAAATGACAGATGTTACTAAACATCAGTTTTATGGAAAGTATCTCTCTTCAGGCTGGGATTTGTGATGCTCCAGTTATCAGCCAGGAAACTGTCATGGCTGCAGTAACAAGCCCACAACTCCCAATGCAGCAGTGGCAAAAGCTGTGTAGTTTCTAGAGGGAGTGAGAAAGTAACTATGAAGGAGGCAGCAAACAGAAGGTGCAAGAGGGCCCTGACACTGCTAGAAAGAACATGCTCTGGCACTTTCCTTATCACAGGCATGGATGCATCTGTCACAAGAGCATACACCAGAGGTTCCTCCTCTGTCCATCGCATGTCTACCCAGCCCAGCACAAAGACCTCCTCCATGAGAGGATAAGGAAACTGAGAGTTTTGGGAGAAGGACAGTCAGCACATTGAGTTAGCAAGAAAGGACTGAATGAGACACCATGGAGCTTTTTCAGGTTAAAACAGATGCTCTTCAAGAGTCATGTTCCTCCATGTCTTACCTCCCGAATGGCTTTAAGGGCACTCCCTCCTCTGCCTCCAGCCCGATCACTTTCAGTGCCAACAACTGGCTGTTGATCCTGTCAGGTCACAATCGAAGGTCACACAAAGCATCTCAGACAACATTAACAGTCTCCCAAGCAAAATTTGTAGGGCTTGCTGACCCACCCAGGCCAAGCTCAGAAGGGAACTACAAACCTCCTGCATCTTGTGTTCATTAGCTGTGAGCTGGGAGCCAGCCCACCTGGCTAGAGAAGCACCGTGCTGCTGTCCAGGTATTGCTAGAGCATGGCTTTGAGCAGTGGTCCCACTCCACCCTCTCACAGCTTTCCTGCCCCTGTGTGATGGCAGCATGACCTCATCCCCAATTTTTTAATCATGCAGAGATCACTCACTTCAAGGAAAACCTTTACTTCCTCCCTGGTTCAGCCAGACAATCTCCTGGCACACTGCTGTGGACCAAAGTGTCTTTGTGGAGGCTCCATGGCTGTAGTGGAGGAGTTCCCTGAAAAATTGGGATGGGGCTTTGCAAATATCCTGGTTAAAGGCAAACTTTGACTTTTGATTTGCCCTTACCTCCCATAAGAGGTGTTTTCAGCAAGCACTGGGAAGGCAATATTGCTCACCTGCTGATCCCCTTATACACAGTTGCACAGGATCCTTCACACAGCTTCTCTAGATGTACATAGGATGTAGCAGCTCCAAACGGGATGACTTGTCTCTGCTTCAGGGAGAAATTGGTATGTGTTTTAGATTGCTGGGAAGAACAAGAAGTTACTAGCAAGTCATTCAGTAATTAAGTACTGATTCATGGCTGGAAAAATCATAGGATAAAATATCTCCTGTCTGATTCTGTGGATGTTGCACCTCAGCCATTTGAACCTCTCCACAACATCCTACTCCTGGAAAGAATCAGTCTTACTCCAAGGTCTTTGTGTCCTGTACCTCCAGCTCTGGAGGGTGCAGAGCTGCAGGGGCTGCCGAGAGGGTAGAAAAAGGGATGCTCTGGTTACATCTGACAGCTGGCATAGGAAAAGGGGACAAACTGTGTCACTGGCAAACTACCATTCTACTGATGAGTTTCTTTTCTTTCTCCTCGACTGCAGTGGCTTTGAACAACTCACGTAATTTTCATCTCTCCCTCCACCAGTCACAGATCTCCAGTACTGTCTGTAAGGGGAGCAACTGTTTGTGTGTTCCTGTAAATGGTAGTGCTCACTCAGTGCACACAAAGATAAAGCTGCCTTAACTGCAGAGAATACTTCTGCCAGCATCGTTCTAAATGCATGTGATTCCTCCCTACCCTTGGTTTATTCGTCTCTAAATAACCTGTTAGGGCAGGGACTAAAAACCAAATGAAGATGTGAAATTTCAGGAAGTTTATGTATTCTTCTCCCCCTTAATCCCTCACTCCTCACCTTCCTCACCACTGTATAATTTACACAGCCTGTTAAATGTTCCATACAGCATAACAGTGCTGTACACTATACAACTATAAAAAAGTAATGAACAGCAAGCAGGCTTCCAGCTCCTCCTGAGCAGCTATATTGAAAGGATTATAATTTGACAACACAGGATTTGTAATCTGTGGCATGCTGCCTCCTCCAGAACTGTAGTTTGTTGGCTGCCTCTTTGTTTTACAATCCCTCATTGGCATGAACTCGCTGGAGTGCAATCTTCCTCTCCCTGCTCATCATATCAAAGGCATTTATTATCATCTAAGGTACAGATTCCTCTTTCAGTAGCTTCAAAAGCCTGAAGCTGCAAAGTTTGATGTTGTCTGGTTAGAAGCAAATGTGACAGCTTTGCACTCCCACAAGTGGAAGCACACAGGCTTAGCCTATCGCAATGCAGAAGTATCACAATGTGATATTAAATACCTCTGCTGTAGTCACTGTTTCTGCATGCTGAAGGCCTTGGATTTGTTGGGAGCCTCTTCTCTCTGAACAGCAGCTGCAGCATCCTGTCTGATAGCACTTACACACAGCATATCTCCCATGTTGTCCCACTTAATTTAAACTATTTCTTTTTTTCTCCTTTGCTCCTCCTCATCCCTCTGTGTCTGTAATATCAGCTCATATGATTTGCATGAGGGCTTTGTCTCAAGCAGTCTTATGATTTCTGCAGTTTTTCTTTGAAAGTCCAAATTCACCCCTGGAGTAGCTCCATTGATTTCAGTTCTTTTGGCACATGCCCTCCAAAAACAGCCAACATTTTTCGTACCTGAAGATGGAGAATTAATAAATCTAAACTTTTTGTTTGTACACATTTCATTCAGTTAAGCAACTCTCAGTGTAGTAAGTTGGATAATGAAGTGATGGGTTTCACACAGGAACGAGCCTTGACTTTCCTCCCTGCCTAGAGCAGTTCTACATTTCAGATTTTAGCCTCTAGGCTCTCAGCTGAGCTTTCTGAGCAGTGTGGCTGACCTGTGCTCTCTGCTGGAGCTGCACATCGACTGTCCTTGCTTTGGCATTTATATCAGCATGGGGACCTGTCTGTCCCCGTTGGATTACGTGTCTAAGGGATGTGATGAGTTGTAGCTGATAGAAAACAGTCTTGTCCATATGTCAGAATAACCAGAGCAAACTGATTAATCCTGCCCACTGTAGATTTCATCAATTATGTACCAAGCAGGGAACACACAGTGGATTTACCCTGGATGTGGACAGACAAAAGGCCCCTCCTTTCAGTCCTCCTGAGCAGGACTCACTGTGCAGCTTCCTAGGACTAACAGCCAACCCACACACAGAAAATGCTGACAAGGGCTGAAGGAGCGGGCATCATCCTGTGGTATTTTTATGCCGACCCATTAGGTCCTTCAGTTTTCGTTTCCAACTTTCATGAGAAATCCTCTCTTTGCTTCACTGTTTCGATATCTAAGAATAACACTCTCTCCTTGAGCAAAAGGGTTTATTAAAGAAAAAATGTCCTGGGAAGGCAGGAACAATTTCTGTGTCTTGTTGCAACCAAACCACCCAGCCTTTGCATGGCAAGAAGGAGCTAACAGACCTGGAAGGCTTGATTTCCTTCACATGATTTTCTTTTGCACTCCTGTCAGCCATAATTTGCTAAATAGCCATCATCATGGACTTTGGTCTTCTCTTTATTTTCCAAGTATTCTTAGAGCCATCAGAAAACAGCAGTAATTTAGATGTGCTGTTCAGGCAGTGAGAAAGGTTGTCTAGATGCAACACACTCAGTAACAAACTGGTTATGTAGTCTTTTATTCTGGAAAACAGTTTTTAGTGTTATGACCAAATAATACTTGCATTTTAAAAGAACGAAAAGATAAATGCACAAAAACTAGACAATATAAAATATACATGAAAATTCATATGAAAATTATAAATTTTAATCTCGTGTATTTCTTGTGTCAGGGAGTAGAGGGGAAATACTCTGTTACAAGGAGAAGTAATCCAACTTTTGCCAGGTAGCTAGAGCTGATAAATGAAGAAAGTATGGTTATAGCTAGTGGTTGTGGTTATCAAAAAAAAATGGAGTTATCATTCCAGTTAGTGGAGGAAACACTTTAATAGAAATGTTTAATAGCTTTCCTTAGAAAATGTAGGAATTTATAAAGGAGAGCCTATACCTGTCTTTGGAACAATGGTTTTTAAATGAAAGCTTCCGGCAATGTAAGAAATAGTTGACTAAGAGGTGACATAACATTAAAAGTACATTTTACAAAACTTGTTCAAATAGAAACACATGTATACACCCATATTGGGGTGTGTATATATGTATATACGCATGCATATATATATATATGGTGTGTGCATATACACTATATATAGTATGTGTATATATACTGTATGTATATATCCATAAAGGTGTGTGTATTTCTACAGGTGTGTGCATATATATATATATATAGTGCATACAAACACATAGAGGTGTATATACATATTGTGTATATATGCACGTATTGGTGTATTTATGTGTATGTATTTTAAATGTATTTTTGAAATCTATGCCTGTAGAAGAACACACATAAATGCGTGGTGCACGGCTCATACAGACACGCGCACACTCTGGTACGCACATCCATTCGCCTGTGGCACCACATCTATTTAGACTAGGCTGGGCCCGAGGGGAAGCTCTCCATTAGCCCCCGAGGAAGCTGCGGCGCAGGCCCGCTCCCCGTTAAAGCAGCAGCCGCCGTGAGGGTTTGCGGAGGAGGAAGGGCCGGGCGAGTGCTGTCGCTGTCACCAGTCCCGCGTGGGCCGTGTCCGGGCTGTTTATTTGCGCCCCGAGTACTTCTTCACGAACACCCACGTGTCGCTCCCGTCTCTGCCTGTTTTGTCCCGGGCAGGGACCCGTCGGCTCTCGCGCGGCGCTGGCCCCGCCCCCTGCGCGTCGCGCGCCCCCGCCTGAGTCAGCCCGGCGGGCGGCGCGNCGGGAGCGCCAGCTGGCACCGGGGACACGGGACGGGCCCTGCACCGCCCCCGCCTGCGCCCGGGGACTTGGGGAGAGGCTGAGCAGCAGCTCTAACACCTCCTGGGTGTCCAGCTCTAACCGCGCTCTGATGGGTTGGCACGGCAGAGATACCGAGGTGTATTTCTCTAGGGTATGAAAAGTCTCCTCCCTCTTGGTGGGAACAGACCCCCGAACTATAACTCACATGCCCTTTATCTCCTTCCACTCGCGTTTAAAAGTCCTGTTCCTTTGCGTGGCTTGCTTGCTCAGGAGTAAATGCAGTTTCAGCGTTTGAAGTATATTGAGTGATGGTCCTACCGTGGCTGCAGTATTCTCTACAGGTGACATAGCGTGCTGTCACTGTCACAGATCTCCTCTTCCAGAACGAAGATATTTTGGTGAGGCAGCGGGGAGCAACCGGAGTGATCATAGGTGATGTGTTGTTAATCACTGCTGTTGGAGGGCAGCAGCTTATATAAACTAGCAATACTTACCATCTTCGATTTCTGCAGACTGAACTGTCTTCAGAAGGGAAAGCACCTGAAAATGTGCTAAATTAAGGTGTCATTTCAAAAGAAAAAGAGGTAGAATGACATTCATAATTTTTTGAGTCGCAAACAAGTGTGGTAAATTTTAAATTACTTATTGCATGCTGTAGCAGATAATTTTCAGCTGTGTTGGGTTTTTTTCCCTGACTTCTTTACTGCTGTATTTTGCTACCATCCTGCGTTTGCTGGAACTGGCATTAAAAGCTTTGAGCCCTCATCCAAAGGGATCGCTACTGTCTTTCAGTAGCCAGTTGTTTTGTTTTGTTCTGAGCAGATCTTAATCACACAATGTTAAAAGCAGTGGTTAGTGCTGACCAAAACACAAGGGCTTCCTGAACTGGTCAGGCATTGTGTGTAAGCCACAGGTAGCAACAGTAAATGATGTGTGTAGACCAGACTGGTGCTGACAATTCTGTTTTGAATGAGGAAGCTTGGAGATCACCTCTTCAGCACTAAGTAGGTAATTCTGTATAACAAACATGCAGTCTTGGTCCTGTGAGTTATTACTAAATATGATGCAACAAATTTATTAAAACTGTGTTTGAAAATACGTAAGTAAACACAAATGAAAGCTGTAGAAATATTTGCCGTGTTTATTGACACAGCAGGTAAATAAGCACGTGAGGTTCATGGGAGTTCTCGTGTTCCTGAAAGTCAGGGGCATACCAGCTGTTGCTGTTCAGCATTGAATGTAAGGTTACCTTCATAGCTGTGGTGCTCATTTAAAATCGGTCAGTGCTGAGCACAGTCCATGATAATGAGAGTAATGTTTGCTCCACGTCATTCCCAACCTTGGCAGTTGTTACGCTGTGGTAGTGTTTGATTTCTGGAGAAGCCTTCAGCTCTGTAAGGGGAAGGTATGACATCAGTGTCATGCCAGTGACCATCTGTCTGTAGCACAAATCCATTTCATAATTGGCACTCCTTGCTGCTTTCCTCTTGCAGCGTTGAAACAGAAATGTAGAAAATAAAAGTATGGGCAGAGCAGTGAAGGAGCTGGTATCACACTGAGCTTCCATGCAGGAGTGTTGTATTGTGCCTGGCTGTGCACCTCCGTGAATGCTAGATCTAATAACAATTCAGGTAATCTTAGTGGAAAGGAAATAATGTATATGTGATGTGCGAATAAGCAAGGAAAATTACATATTTCTGTTGGGAGGAAGAAACTTTCTATTACAATTACTTTACTTAGTTTGTAGCTGTGGCAAAGCAACTTGTGCTTTGCGTTAGCTGTGAAATGGGAATAATGTTGTGCTGTGCTAGGAGTGAATGAAAACTTGGACTGAACTTGAAAGTGATTTCAAAATGTCTTAGAGATGCCTCATCTGTGGAAAGAAAACAGTTTGACTCTCATTTTCCCTTCTATGCTTGGCAATGCAGCCCTAAGTGTGAGCTTCTGTAAAGAAAAGAAAATCTATCACTGCCATCATATCATGCTCTTAGTTTCTAGTTCACCACTGTTGCAACTTTCTTACTTAATAATTGTATAAATAGTTTTTCAGTTTGTCCTTGAAGGGAAATCTTGCAAAACAGCTAATCAAGTGCCTGGCTTTAAATTTGTTTTGTTACAATCAGAAGGTTTTATGACAATTACAGTATTTTTTTTTTGCAGTTGAAGCGTGTGAAAAGAAAAAAAATTCTTTGAGTCCTTGAAAAAATCTATAAATTATAGAAGTCAAGAATTTTAAGCCTCAGTTCCTTAACCTCAAGTAACTATATAAAATGTAAATGATGTATTAGTTGATCTGTCAGTTACTCTATCAAAGGTTTTATCTTTTTGATTCAGTGATCCACTGGGTCTTTTTATGTGACGGTAGAGTCCTTTACAAAGAAGTTCCAGCATTTTCAAGAGAATGAACTGTAGGGTTAGGTGGTTTTGAGTAGGCTAAACAAAACCCTAAATGTACTTATTCTGAGCAAGAACACAATAGGGAGTTAAGGTTCCAAAAATGTGCTTCCATTTTCCTTTGATGTTTCATCAACACCTCTGCTGCTCAAGCACTGCATGACAGTTTCCTTATATTTGTGAGACTTCCTTTGTTAATATTTTAAATGTTAACTTCTACAATTGTAAGTGGTTTTTTTTTCTTTTGTAGTTGAGGAAGGAGAGACTGTCTTAAAAGCAGTATCTTTCTGGTGAAAAGTGTCTTTGTGTTCCTAGAAAGTATGCTCTGTTTTTTCTTTTTTTTTTTTTTTTTAGAGCAAGGTGTGTATGACTTATCAGAATACTATGTCATCAAATCTTTAACATTTTTGAGGTTTGTTCTTTGTCAGCTCTGAAGCCCAAATCACTCTTTTTAGCGTCCTGTATCTGAAAAACTGGAGTTGTTTGGTATGCTGTTTTGTTTCTATTTCTGAAGGTCTCCTTAGTAATTCATTATTCAGAGCAATCTAGTGGAAGTGTTGGAGGTTTTATTAGTTATTTTAATTATTTATCAACTTCATGATTACTGTTTCCAAGTGTGCATTGAAACTTGTGTATGAGAGTTACAGGTCTGCATATATTGTCTCTTGTATTCAAGACTGGCATATTTATTTCTGTTTTCTGTATGCAAAAGCTTCAGACTCCTTAGTCTGGGTCTTAAGACTTATACGAACTAATTTGTTTTCTGATTTTGTTACAGTGGATATTAGACAGCAACAGGTCTAAAGCATTTATATATGAAACTTTGTTTGAATAAATATGATTATACACGTGCATTAATGTTAACTAAAATTTGTAGTACTTCATATAGTAAGGCAGTAGATCAAGGGAAGTCAGAATTCCTTTAATAATTAAAAAAAAAGCCAAACAGATCATAAGAAACAAAGATTAACTGTAGCTTTGTTTTATTCCAAGGAAGGTAATACAAAGGTATCTTCATGAGGATGGAAAGGTGTGAGGGTGAACTTTCAAAATCTGAAAGGATGAAATTGTAGCTAGAGAAGCCACTTTTTTCTCCTTGTCTTCCATGGTTGTCTTTTATCTCCATAGGCACTCTGCTACCAGTTTGCATGAAGAAATGTTTTGAACTTGGCTTTTTGCATTTCTGCCCAGGCAGAATTACACCTGCTAATGGTGATGTGTGCTTTGGTTCAGGAACGCAGTTACGAGTTCAGCTTTTGCTCATTTTCTGCTCATGCAAATCTGTTCACCTTAAATTTAGCTGAGTATTGAATTCTGTCTTATGACTGAAAATGAATCAATTTGATGTTTCTTGAGCGGTATAATGAGAATTATATAGAGAGATTGATGTAAATTTCTGCCTTTGAACGAGGTTTACAATAGACCCATTGTGAGATGAGGAGGTAGGACATGTCTGGGTGTTTAGCTTCTGTCTGCCAACTGAGTGTGAGTGAACCAAATATAAATACTTGAACCGTCGTAGCCATGGGGAAGTGTTTATTTAATGCAGGAGCAAAAGCTTTGGGGGATTTTTGGGTTTTGTTATTGTTGTTTTATGTTATTTGCAGTTAAATAGCTGGTTTTTATGTTTTTCAGTTTATGAAAATTACATTGTTCCTTTTGAAAGAGGAACAATTTGGTGGTGATGGAGTGCTGCCACTGACAGATGGACTCACAGGAAAGAAGGTGAGAATGAGCAGCTAGGTGAAACCACAGAGGCTCCCTGAAAACGGCCAGCTCATGATCATCCTGGAAAATTAAGTGCTATCAGCATACCTTTTATGTAACTTGTACTAAAAGTTACACTAAAGGGAAGGTTATTAGCTTCTGCTTCAGTTGTGTCTGGAACACTAAAGTTACAACAGCAACTTCTTTTTTAAGGTGATCATTGTAACTTGTGGAGCCATAGCCACAGGCTACAAACTTGAAAGTAGGATTCTTGAGTGAGCAGTAAATCCTGTTTGGAACCTGCACCTGTGAGTTTTGATTCTGGATCAGTAGCCCTGCAGTAGACTATTCTTCCACTCCTTTCTTGTACTGAGATACTTGATAGAGGTCAGATGATTTGTAATAAATGCTGTTATGTGAATGTCCAAATTTGTTTTACACTGTTTTCTGAAGACCCATTAAATGGATAAAAGTGCAAATATCAGGCTTTGAACTGATTTTAATGCACAGTATGTTGATGAAAACTCTCAATGTTCTAATTTTGTGTTCTTTGGAGTGCTTTGCCCATCTGTGTAAAATCTGTATTTTTATCTTAGGGGAAATATCCTTATATTGAGATTGAGTTTTTAAGCTTTTTTTTTTTTTTGCACATGTATTACTAAATTGGTTCCTTTTTAATTTACTTCTACTCTAAACACATGTCCCATATGTTTGAAATGCAAGATGGACTCTGCATTTTAATTCTGTGTTTGCTTTTTGGAATAAACTATTTACTTGACATTTAGAAGAGTTCTAGACTATCACCTTTTAAAATGTTTTTCTTTTTCCCTTCTATTTTGTAGAAAAACAAAGATATTTGGGATGGGCACAGGAGCTAAGAGAGAGAATTTGATTTCTTAGCTATTCTTAACTTGAATGTTTCAGAGGTAGATTGTATAAAGATGTTGTTCATCCTGTGCACTACAGGTAACAAAATATGTAGTTTAACAAATCCATAGTCTGCAGGAATAGGGCTACTTGCATAGGTTTGCCCACAGTGTGGTGTATCAGAATAGTTTTTTCTGGGTTTGGTACAGGTTTGGAGTACATTTTATTTCTTGTGCCTTTTCTTCAAGTCAAAGACTGTCATTCCATCAAAGCTTCCTTGCTGTCTTAATATATTTAATGTCACAAGTTCATGCCAAGCTGCAAGAACTGATATATGTGGGGAGTGAGTGACTTGGCTGTTGTCAAATAAGGAACTAAACCCACTTTCTTCTTTCTAGGTAGATAACAGTCTAATCTATGTAAAGTTTTAAGTAAATTTAAACATAACAATTTGACTTTAAATGCTGCCAGTCCGTATTGATGCTTAAAATAACTTTTTGTATTTAAATCAAGGGATTCTGCAAATTGTTAAAACTGTGGGCTTGTCAAAATTCTGAGGAATTTCTTTGTGCTGAGTTGGAGAAGTTGCTGACTGAGCATTCAGACCACGGTGTGTTGAAGTGTTAAACATGTTTTGGATAGTTCCAGTCACTCCTGCAATCCCTGATACTTGCAAACTCTTTCAGGATATTCTTTTTTGTGGTTCAGTTGATTTGAATGACTGGCTCATTTGAATCTGAGGGACTCATTAAGAATTAAAAAAAGAAAAAAAACCCCAAACAATCAAAATCTCATTTTTATCTCTGAAGGTAGAAATGAAAGTGTATAAAGGATGAGCTCTTACAGGTGTAATGTTTTAAACACACTGTTAATGGGAATGATTGGTACACGATAAGGTACAAATGAGAAAAAAGCTAATGGTTTCTAACAGAAGACACTTGCTTTTTCATTTAAATAGCATTTAATTTACGATTTGATAATATTAAAATAAATATGTTGGCTTGAAAGTAAAACTAGTATCTGAACTACTAAGCCTTTCCTATGCAGGCATTACTGAACCACAGAAAACTTCATCCTGATTGTGTTCCATTTTCCTCCAATCTCTGTAGCTCAGAAGAGGCAGAAGGAGCCAAAGAGAGAGGCCTAGTCTATGTTTGGAAGGCTGGTTCCTGCTCTGTAACTCCAGAAAGGCTTCCAGGCCTCAGTGGAAAGACAGTGTTACAGGCAGCCCTTGGAATCCATCATGGGTTACTTCTAACAGAAGGTAATAAACACCTTAATTGTAATGATCTGAGGCAATAATAGTCTTCAATTGTTGTCGAGTTTTCTTCTTTTAGAAGTGATACTAGAGCTGTGTTTGGAAAGATGAGCATTGTACTTTGTGCTCTTCATACACATTTGTATGTCCTTAATATGTTCTTGAATTAGAAAGGACCAACGAAGACACTTAACTTACTTGACTTGAGTATAGTTGAATTTTTAGCAGAAAAGCGTGACGTATTTTAACAGTGCATGCATGCCCAGGGTAACATTAACGTGAGGTGTAGAACTCAACAGCAGCAATCACAGAGAGCAACCAGCAACCTTCATATCGATAGCCATGGTTTTGCTGAGCCTGGAGTAAGCTATGATTTCATACCTGTTTGTCTGAAGCAGTCTTCAGATTTTGGTATTGGTTTAACAATTGTTTTTACACTCGTACTAGTATTTGTTTTTCTTTTTTCCCCCTCCCAGGTGGAGAGGTCTACAGTTTTGGAAAACTGCCCTGGAGATCAGGACCTGATGAGTCATGTGTTAACCGTCCTGTCTTAGAAAATACTTTGCTTGGACATCGCATTATTACGGTGGCAGCCGGCAGCTTCCATAATGGAGCCGTGACAGAGAGTGGTGTGGTGTACATGTGGGGGGACAACTCCGCTGGCCAGTGTGCAGTTGCTAATCAGCCGTGTGTACCAGAGCCCCAGCTCATCAGCATTTGTGATTCTGAAACCAGCCCTCTGTTATCAGTTAGGATTTTGCAACTGGCATGTGGAGAGGAGCACACCCTGGCACTGTCGCTGAGCAGGGAGATATGGGCTTGGGGGAGCGGCTGCCAGCTCGGCCTCATAACAACAACTTTCCCAGTGACAAAGCCACAGAAGGTAGAGCACCTGGCAGGACGTGTTGTGCTCCAGATTGCTTGTGGAGCCTACCACAGCCTGGCTCTGGTACAATGTCTCCCTGTGCAGGAAATGAAGCCCATTCCAGAGAGATGCAATCACTGCAGTCAGCCTCTCATTACCATGATGGAGAAGGAAGATCATGTAATCATTTCAGATAGTCACTGCTGCCCACTGGGTGTTGCACTGTCTGATAACCAACCAGAAAACCATGTTTTCTGTCCATCATCGGACACCCCCGAAGGCAAAAGTGTAACAGCTGGCCAGAGTGAAGACTGTCAGAAAGCTCTTGTGGAACAGCATAATCTTGTTGGTTTAGCATCTGATGGACCAAGTGGCCTTTCCAGCAGCGATGGACAGGAAGATGCTAGAGTTTCTAGTTCGGGAAATACTCTCTTCTCCGACAAAAAAGAAGTGAAAGAGTACTTAATCGGTTTGTCAGATCACTCATTAAGTGAGAACCTGAATAAAAACATCTGTACCGAACCTGAACAGGTTGGTACCTAATCACTAGCTCATAATTTGCTGTAACTTCTCTTTCCTGTGTGACAACATTACTCCCTTTACAAATGAGACACTTAATTTAATGTAGCCATTGTGGTTTTATCATTTCAAAGTGATTTTTTTCACTGTGATGGTTCTCAACTTTTAAGTGGAAGATTTTTTTTGTCCTCTGTCATTGTTCAGTTGTGAGCCTTCATTGTGGGCAGTCTTGACAGTGCTTTAGTCTCTCCTCTTCATGGTCTGCAGTACCAGAACCACATAAGCAAATTTCCATACTCTGTTTCCTGATGCATGGGTTTCCATTTGTGTGGGACAGTAAGATGGTACTCATCTAATTTACCTCCAGAGTAAAGCTTTTAACTTCTGTACCTGGAACAAATCCCTCACAAATCTGTGTAATTTCTCAATCAGTTAAAAATTCTGGATTGCAAATTGCTAAAAGGTTAGACCAAAAGGTTTCTAATGTTAATAATGTAGCAGTGGCATAAACTCATAAAAAGGGATAGGAGATGTGTAAGTACTACTCTGTGATGTGGAAAATGATTCAACAACACTGTTTCGATGCTGTAGCAGAACAGTTAAGTACTCGTCTCTTAGTAAGCATCAGAAAGTGCTTGACATGAAAGTTCAAGAGCTGTTTGTGGCTTCCTGACAAAATACTGTTTTCTGGTTTTTAGAGAGAAAAAAGAAAAAAAGGAAAACTAATTAGGGGCAAAGGGAGGAAGATAGAACCTGAAAGTCACTAGACAGGAAACAAATTCAGAATCTTGCAGTTCAGTCTGGCAGTCCTTACCTAACTACTGTCCTGTGAGGAACCCTGCCACTCTGTGGCCTAATTTGCAAAATTGACAGTGGAATTCTGAAAATTTCTTTTGTCATTTGAAATGTTGTGCAGACATAAATTTATTTAATTTTTTAATACTTGCAGTAAGACATTCTTCACAGTGGTTCTGGGAAATAAATATCACAGTATCTAATAAAAGTTGACTTTTGTTAATGCCTCTGATGGCAACAAAAACCCCATCGTTTTAAAATCTGTCCCCTTATTTGGTAGTTCAGCAAGTTATGTTTTCTTACTCTGAGGAAAACTTATTTTAGACATATGAATGTTGTGTAAATACATTTGTTCTTTCTTTTACTTTTTGCTAATACAAATGCATTCTAGCAGGTGTGGGCTCCTCAGACTCTTGCAAGAACTCCAGCATTGGGAAATGACTGAAACACATCGTTTCATGCTCCCTTCTCAACTCCTTGTCCCTGGAATAATTCCAGAGCACTGTTTTCCTTGCACAGTTTCAGAAACCAAGACTGGAATTGATTCACTGAATCTTACACAATTGGGCATACATGTGAAGAGCAGAGATAAGGTCTAATGTAATGTTTCAGCATTAGTAAAATCCTTCATTTCTCTTTGCCTCCCTACACAAATCAAGTTTTCTTTCCTGTATTGCTAGGTATGCCTTTTAGAAATAGGATGAAATAAATAGAACCAATCCCAATCCTTTAGCCTAAGCTTTAAAGAAGCTGAAAGAAGTCAAAGATTGTTTTTATTTTGACAGAATAAAATGAGTTGTAATACTGGTAATAATACCATTTTCCACTATGTATTAGATAGGAAAATGTGACTTTGCTGTCTTTGTTTTAATATTCAAACTATTTGTCAGAGGTAATTTTGTGCATTATTTCTTATTTGGTGGGTCAGCTGATTGCTATTACAGGTAATGGTGTGCTGGGACTAATAGTTGCCTTCAGTTTGTCCCTAGTGTGACTTGATGATTATTAACTAAGCATGATATGGATACAACAGTGTTGTAAGGGACACAGCCCAGACTGGTTTTAAGATAGGCCTTGCAAAATGAATCCATGAATTGCTGTTTTCCTTTTGCCATATTGAAGAGAGAAGTTGCCTCTGTGTAAATACAGCATGCTCACTGATGTGCTTTCATTGGTGGCAAACAAATTGGTAATAGACTTAAAATTATATCTGTTTTTGTATCTGTTTGCAAAGCTTTTTTTTTTTAAAAAAAAACGCCAGACCTTCAGTCTCTTATGGTTGAGCTACAAGACAGGTGCAGCAGACAAAGCCCAGTCCATTTAGAAAGGGTGCTTGGTCCTACTTTTAAGAAAATGATTCAGAGCAGTAGATGCACGCCTAAGCATAAAAAACATATAAATTTATATTACATACAGTTAAAATACATATATAATTTACAATAAACATAATATGGTGTTCAGTCCAGCCCATGGTTTGAATAGTGAATGTGTATCGTCATCCTACTGTTCTGTACTGTCTGCGCTGATAGTTTCCAATTTTCCTTTGCTTTTAGCCATCTCAAGAGGAACAAATGCGTGCTTGTATCCCTGGGCCTCCAGGCAGCAGCACATCTACCCTGAACAGCCTGGTGGCCTCTTGTGCCTCAGCAGTTGGGGTGAGGGTCGCTGCCACATACGAGGCTGGAGCCCTGTCCCTGAAGAAAGTCATGAACTTCTATGGCCCAGCTTCGAGTGAGCCAGGATCTCAGTCGGGCAGCAGGTCCCCAGGGCCCGAGGCTCTGAAAGACAGCCGAGAAGAGCAGGTCAGGCTGGAATCCATGCAGGGGAAGAAGAGTTCCAGTTTAGTAGATATTAGAGAAGAGGAATCTGAAGGAGGGAGTCGAAGGCTTTCCCTGCCTGGCTTGTTGTCACAAGGTAAACAAGCATGTTGGGAAAAAACACTGGAAAACTTAAAATAATGTGGAGGTTTATAAGTGAAAAATACCCCAAACGTTTATTAAACACAAATCTAATGATCTGTCAAAGATGTTTATGAATTCTAAACTGTATCTTAGGACTTGAAAGTAGTGGAGAGAGTGAATACTAGCAGATACTGTGTGCTAAGAAAACTAAAACCAGAGTGGGTTTACAAATGATCTTTTCTGTTAAGGTAAAGTGAGCAGATTGGAGGAGTCAGATTTCCAAATGATGCTGAGGTATCTTTCATGTTGGTTGTGTAGCAGATAAAAATCTGTGTGGCCTGTAATCCACACTGCAGTGAGCTGGATTTGAGCCAGGGACCTATAAGTATTCCACTTCCCACTACTGAACTTCAAAGTTAGTGACCTTCTTCCCTCACAGATTTTAGTAGTGTTAATTGCTCTGAATCTGTATGTGGTTTAGTTCTATATTGATCTTGGATTTGAGGGCAGTTTTAGGGAGTATTGAAATCACTGCAAGGATATATTTTCTTTCAATACACTTTCTTTAATGTACAGTTTGTTTTGGTTCATTTGTTTCATTATAACTGCATAGTTCTCATATGTCTGCTGTCCTTTAGCAGCTGGTAAAAACTACTTGACATCTATCTATTTTTAGCACCTATGTTACTTCTTCATATCATAACCTATTGTCTTACCTGCCAACGTTTGTCTCAAGCCTTCATTAAGACTGCTTTAAGAAGCTTTGATCACTTACTATTAAGTAGTGCTGTTACTGTGTAATGCACAATCTGATCACAAAATGATCAGCAATTTTTCTAATTCTTGTTCTCTGCTCAGTTTCCCCAAGGCTCTTGCGGAAGGTAGGACGGGCAAAAATGAGGACTGTGGCTCTGACTCCAACCTACAGTGGTGAAGCTGATGCTCTTTTGCCCTGTCTAAGAACAGAGGTGTGGAGCTGGGGAAAGGGGAAGGAAGGACAGCTAGGGCATGGTGATGTTCTGCCCAGGTGAGATTTCTTTGATAAATGTTTTTTTTCATTCACTAGATTGCTAGAAAATTTTGAGTATTGAACTGTCTCAAATTCTCAAATTTAATTATCTGCCATGCACTGTGTTCTTGTTCTTTTTGGTATTGTGACCCAAGTTTCTCCAAGTAACGTTTTATGCTGTATTGTTACTGAGCATCAATCAATTATGATTTTCCCCCTCATAATCAGTAACAGTTTTGGTGATGTTTGGACTCTGTCCAAATTAGGGTGAGGTCTATCATCAACCTTTGCCCTTCCTGACCATTTTGATTAAGCTGGTTTATTGCCAGCAGACTTTATATATCTTTGTTTTTTCTTATTTGTTTTGGGGAAGAAGATAAAACTTTGAGTATTTTTTGCAATAAGAGTACCTCTGATCATATTCTTTCTTTTTCCCACCTTCTGCCCCTCTTCCCTCACTTTATGGGTTCTGGGGATTGACAGGCTTCAGCCACTGTGTGTGAAAAGCCTTGATGGTAAGGAAGTGATTCACCTCTCTGCTGGTGGCCATCATTCCTTAGCACTCACTGCCAAATCCCAGGTATAAGTGATTGTTACCATTTATTTTTTGTCTCTGACATAGTTATCGCGTTTGGTGTTATCTAGTTTTTTGTTTCTTTTGCTTCTAAACTTTTGTTCCCGTTTGTGGGAGGCAGCATGGAAGTAGTGTGGAATCTAAATTCTATTTCTGCCCAAGTTCTGCATGTACCATCAACATTATGTTTAAATATTGCTGTGACTTGATTTGGTGATTGCCATTTCTGAATGTGAGAAGACAATCTGAGAATGTAGGAAGACACTGAAAATTAAGGAATTGCTTCTTGGTACACGAATCCTATATCCTTGACTTGTGCGTGCTTGCACACGTGATGTGTTGTACTACCCAGGTTCAGTGTGTTTGCCTGTATACAAATTTACATTCTGATGTTTAGCACTGCTTCTTGCAGGTGTATTCCTGGGGCAGTAATAGCTCCGGCCAGCTTGGTCACTTGAACTCCCCAACCACCGTCCCTCGTCTTGCAAAGGTACTTTGCTGTGTTTTTCTTCTTGTAGTTTCGGGTTTCTTCTTGTACAAGTGAGTGCAGAGTAATTTCTGGGAATGACCTGTTCATGGATCTGTGCTCTTTAGTAATAGAGCCCTTGATTTTTTTTGCCTTATGCTGTGAAATGATCTTTAGATGAGCTTGTGAAGATCTACCCAAGAAATCCTTTATACAGCCTTCCGCTGGTTTTTGACCATGCTGAAGTTCTAAAACTGAGAAATGTAACTGGTTGTATCTTCTTATCAGATTTTGCTTTTACCTTACATTTGGTTTCTCTGATATTGATGTTGCAGTGCTGAAACTTCTAAATACTTCAGAATTCTGGGTTTTTTCTGAACAATTGTTTCTAGCGTTTTTAGCTTGGTTGGACCATGACCATATTTGTTGTTTGTTTCTGTATTTCCAGAGCTTTGCAGAGTTTTGGCAGTGGGTTTTCTGTTTGTTTTGAACTTTTCATCACATTGAGGGAATAGCAAAGTAACAATTTTTGGGTTAGACCACAGCCTTTCCCAGTGTTTCCTGGTGCTTGTCTTAGTGGGAAACTAGCTGCGCAATTTTCCTGTTTAGACCTTATGCAAATTAATGTACAGCACATTAACTGTCTCCCATATTTAGATAATTTCCCAGTTAAATATAGAGGGGAGAATAGTGTTCCAACTTTAATCAAGCTCACTTGATGCCCATTTAAAAATAAAACTGATTTGTAACTGAAAGGCAAGAAAATCAGCTATTAGAAAGAAAACTGAAAAGAAAGAGCTTTCAATATACGTGCAATATCATTTGTTATGAGACACTGAAGTTGAAAAATTGGCCTGTTATTGCAATAGTTTATCTTGGCAGGTGTGTTACGCGCATGTATGACTAGAAGAGTTAAGTACTTTTCTCTCCTTCCAGCTTTGGGTGATGATTTTGATGTCTTCCTTCCTCCTGAATTTTTAGGTGTGTGGTGATGGTGTTTGGACTACAGCAGCAGGACTAGATTATTGCCTCTTCTTAGCAGATGAGAAAGACTTCCAACCTGGATTATATTACAGTGGCCAGGAGACATCAACAGAAAACAATTTGAATGAAAATAGCTCTACTAAGAGTCCAGTTTTGTTACTAGCCTGTAGTAAGGTGAGTGTTATTTCCTTTAAGTCAGTACAGATCATACTGTTGCTCTTAGGAAATGCACAGTGCTGGTGGCTCGGTGAACTTTAAGGGTGTCAGCCACAAAATTGGTTCCTGGTAGTCAAATGAGGAGCACAGTGGGTGAAGGGCAGAGAGGAAGCCCAGTTAGTGTTGTTCTCTCCCCTGCCTGTTTCTTGGCCTTCCCTTCTGTTTGATGGGCAAGGAGGTGTTTCCAGTGTGTTTAATCCATTTCCTTCCATGTTTGCATGCTGCAGAAATGCACTCTTTATGGTGCTGTTTCACAGCTTTGTATTCAGTCTTCTCTGCTATTGCTCTTCACTTCTTCTTGTCTCTCAACTGGCTGAGGCCACTGGCTGCTCTGCTACTCCATTCCAATGTTACGCCTCTTGTTGGTGACTGGGCAGAAGGTCCCTGTGAGTTCTGCACCATCTCCTTCCCTACCTCTCCCTTTCACAGGAGTAGAAAGGGGAATCTGAGCAAAAATGTGCATTTGATGTTAATGGGAGACAGGAGGTGCCCCTACACAATTCTTTTAATTAAGCTGAATCTCATGTGTGCCTTGAGGTTGGCATGAGGTAGAGGTGTGACTCTGACTGCATGTCCTCCTCCAAGTGGTTTGCATATGGTTTCAGACCAAAATGAGTTTAAGGTAACAAAAAGGAAACGGTGAGAGTGGAGAGTGTCTCTGCCTTAGCTCTGGGTATCACTGCTACTTCCCTAAACTGAGCAGAATAGCAGTTTGGGAAGTGTTTTGAGGAGGGACAGAGATTTAGACGCTGGGTCTGTGTCCATGCATGCAGACACACACACTGTATTCCTTCTGTAAGATTGATGATACCCATTCCCTTCTCTTTAAGGCTGACTGGAAGGCTTTTGCATATCAGAATTGGCCTGTGGGTTGCTTGTTGAACAACTTTGGCTCAGTGTTTCAAAGGAATCCTCTATTTAGCAAGCAGGGAAATAAAAGTAGAGCTCAAACTCTGAATTACTCTATGGTATTGCATGTGAACCAGAATTCCAATAGTGAGGAACCACATGCATCAGTAGCACTTGTGCTGACCTTAGAGAAGAATTTTGCTTTGAACTGCTGTGGAAAGCAAATACCTACTGTTAGTACTATTGCAGTATCAATAAACTGGACTCTCATCAATAAATCAACGTATTCCAAGTCCAGAAAGGACCTGTTCAGAGCACAGTCATAATTCTAATAAAGGCTTGTTCTTCTCTCTTTGTATTTAATAGCAGAACCGGCTGATGTAATGATGCTGTTTAACAACATTGTTAATAAAAGCATATTGCAGTTCTAAAAGTGACTGAACTTAAGGTCACTATCTCTTAAACATGAAATGAGCCACCTTAAAAGGTGTCTTTAGGCTCTGTCAGAGTCAGGAAATGAACAGCAGTGGCTATAAATGTATCCTCACCTTTTGTCAATCTTGTGTTAAGCCAGTATTGAATGGGTTTGTCGCTGAAGGTAATTAATGCTTACTATCACTTAGTGCTCTTAAAAATACGCTTTGTTTGCATTACTCTATTTTTAAATTGGAG
Organism: Pomatostomus ruficeps; assembly: GCA_013400735.1. Classification (NCBI taxonomy): domain Eukaryota; kingdom Metazoa; phylum Chordata; class Aves; order Passeriformes; family Timaliidae; genus Pomatostomus; species Pomatostomus ruficeps. Next base: position 95,065 of record VYZT01005630.1, read on the forward strand.
TGTAAAAAGAAAAATACTAAAGCTGCTGTTTTTTCTTTTCTCTTTTTCATCTTTCAGATAGGGTACATAAGCAATGTGATAGCTGGTGGTGACAGCTGTCTGGCTTTAGTAGACAAAAACGTAATGGGATATATTGCCAGTTTGCATGAGTTGGCTGCTACTGAGAGAAGGTTTTATTTCAAACTGAGCGAGATCAAATCTCAGGTTCTTAGACCTCTTTTAGGTTTAGGTAAGACCTTTTTTTAATGTTTTCCTTGATGTCGTTTCCCCTATGTTCCACAACAAATTTCTGCTATGCAAAATTTAAAAGTAGTGATACATTTTCAAGATAAAGCTAAGGTCTTGCTTTCTGCCCTGTTTGGATGAAGAGGTGAAAGACAGTTCCATTTTGACAGTGTGCGTTCTGTTAGTATTTGCACTTTCCTCACAGTTTTGCCTGAAATACCTTCATTATTTGAGCTGTATTTAGTCTAAAACTCTTGAATTTCTGATTCTGGATAATGTAGCCATGAGGTGAAAGTGCTGATAAAACATCTAAACAGCACCATGTGATTCTCTCTGTTAATGGGTGCTGCTCTTTCATAAGGTAAGCTCAATTGCTTTCTGGTCTGTTACAGATAATTTGGGCAATGCAAATACAATCCAGTTGTTGCAGGAAATGGCAAGCAGGTTCAGCAAGCTGTGCTATCTCATTGGTCAACATGGAGCTTCTTTAAGTAGCTTTCTTCATGGAGTAAAAGAAGCCAGGAGCTTGGCCATCCTGAAGCATTCCAGTCTCTTTTTGGATAGTTACACTGAGCAAGTATCCAATTACCTCTCATCTTGAGTCTCTGCAGGCTTAATCTACTGACTGCAACAAGCCCTGAGTTAAGGGAAAGTAGGTCATAAGGAAAGCTACATAACTGTTGTATCATTGTGTTTAGAAATGTATGGAAAGTTTTCCACAAACGGATTCATTTTGTAGTGAGATGTAATTCCAGGTCTTCACCAGTGGAGCACATGGACAGCATCAACTTCCATTGTGTAAAACTGTGGGTACAGACTCTTCTTTGGTTGCTGCCTTTAGGCCTAAATATTCATTACTTAAGCATCTTGTCGTATAGTGTGATAGAATTACCATGACTAGGCCACTAATTAAAGCTACCTTTGGGGGTTTATTGTGGTTACAAAATGCTTTTTCAATAGTCATTAACTAAAGATTGTCTTCCAGAAGAAAATTATTCTGTCCTCATACCTGGTAAACAGCTGGCATTGCACCTGTCACCCAAAAGCTGGAGCTGCCTTAGTACTCAGAATTAAGTCTGGATTTTCCTGGTTATTGTATTTATTGGCTTAAGGCTTTGGGAGAGAAGGTCTATGCAGTCAACCTGTTTCCTGTCTTTCCTGTCAGTAACTTGTAGTTCCTAGACAATTTTATTTAAATGTAGCAGAAGTCTCATCATACTTAATACCTACAGGTTTTTGTGAAAAACAATGACTTAAGAGAGAGTCTAAAAATATTGTATCTGAATGTAGCCTTGGTTACCAGATATCTGAAAATGTCTAAGGGAACAAAACTTCAAGATTATCAACTTCAGTTGTTATGCAGCAGCATTTTGAATGGCAACTAGTTGCAGTTTTTTTGAACACAAGCACAACAGATAACATTTTTGCTGGGTCAGTGATGAACTTATGCTATATCACCCTAAAAGAAGCTTTCATTTCTGTTTATCATATAGATTGTTCATAATTCTAAACATTTTTTCTAAACATATTTTCTCATTTTCTTACTTAGTCTTCAACTTGAATTTTTCTTTTAACCTGGATTTTCAAGATTGGTTCTCATTACTCAGAGTAGAAGGTTTTAATTTCTTCTTCCTCAGACTGAAATACCTGATCTCTACTCTCGTTACTGCTTGTCTTCTGCTCTCGCCCTTTGGTCCCTATTGCTTACATATTTTTACGTGTATGGCATCAGAACTCCAGTGTAATGCCATGAGCATCTTTCAGGGATCAGTCAGGCCACACAAGTATAATCTGTTAAATGGGCTAAGCAGAGACCTCTTCCCTTGGAGAAAGGTGTTTTGGTTTTGGTTTTTTTTTATTTTGATAGGGAGAAGTCATAGGTAGAATGTTGAATAGCAGGAAAAGAGAAAATTCCTATCTTGAAATTTCCATCTTGACTATAATTAGAAGCCAGCCAGTACTAAATGGTTGAAACAGGTGGTCTATTCTGTACATGCCCAAATCTGAGAGAAACAAAAATAAACCAAGCCCTATGCATTGTGCTAATGGCAGCAGAAATGTGGACTAGTAATGCATGTTCAGTGCTCCATGTGGAAGGTGAATGCCAAGTGTTCAGTAACACTGAGTGTTTCTCAAGTACTACATAACTGGTATAGTAAAAGATATTACAGATGTCATTATAAACTGTTGGACATTACAACAGTTGCTACTTTCAGGGGTATTTTCATTTTGTAACTGAAGATCTTTTTCTCCCTATATTAGGTATTGTACTTCAGTAACAAACTTCCTCGTAATGGGAGGATTTATGCTCCTTGCAAAGCCAGCAATGTAAGCAAACCTTTATAATTTTTTGGACACTTTTATCAGATAGCGAAGAACTGTAAAGAATGGAGTGTGTATGTGTGTAGTAATGACCATGCAGAGACTTGGTCTCAGCATGCTTGAGTATACTAATTCCCTTTCCTTCAGATGAAGAGAAAGTTACCTCCTCTTAACTGTGATAAAAATTTAGGTTAAAATCTTGCTGAGTTCAGTTACTTCATTTTGAAGGTGAAGAAAGGAGGAAAAAAGCTTGTTATTGGAAATTCCTTCAAAGAAACATACAGTTCCCATAATGGTTTTTTTGACAGCTGTAGTTAAATGAGGTTAAATGTTCATCATTATCCAGTGATAGTGTTTATTCTTTCAAACATTGCTGTCAAGAAAATACAGAGGAGAATTAACTAGAGAAGATAATGTGAATTCACTTTCATTTGAATTCTTTAAGTTTATGGAAGTGCTATAAAATGATGCAAAAATAACACTTCTACACGTGCATCTTCTCTGCCTCAAGGTTCCTTTGCTCTAGTTCATGCATAGATGATTGTAAATGTGAGGAAGGAATTGTATCTTAAGGCCTGAGACAGTACATTTGAGGTTTCTAGATAATAAAGCTTTTTTCTCATTTCAGTACTATTTTTGTCTAGAAAGTAAAGTAATAATGCTACATCTTTCACCGTAGTGCTTTGAAGAAGTTGTTGCACTGAGGGTAATTTTTAATTTGTCTGTGGAATTGTTACCTTTCCTTCCCGAATTTTGTAATCTGGGAGTAATTCCGTTAATATTTATGGAGCACTTTGAATGCAGTGTAAATGATGATATTGGAAGTTCTTGGAAAAGCAGGTATCTAGGATGAAGAATATTCTGCACTTGAGGACCAGTGCCAAACTCTAAATACAGAATCCCCCTGCGGAGAGACACTGAGAATCTTTTTCCATTGGTCAGGATTTTTAGGGTGACTCAGAGGAAATCTTATTTAAGTATAAGCTTGTTTATAGTTCATTCTGAAATCACCCATGCTGAATTCAGCACATCAGTTGTCACTGTTGTGTGTCTCAGCTTCTACTGCAACCAGGGTCTCATTAGGTGAATAGCACTTCAAGGAAGAGATGTCGTGCAAGTTTTGTCCTGCGCCTTGCAAAGGGAAGTTAAGAATATCTTTGCTGCTAATGATGAATTTCCCACCATTCCTTCCCTGGGGGATACTGTCTTAAGTAAATGGTTAACGGTGTCAGCCCATCTTTTATGGATATCCTGCAGTATGAACGCATTAGACGTAGTCCTGACTTTTAAAAAAGTGCAAGCCTCAATGGAAGTTTCCATAGTAGGCTGGTTTTTGAGCATGTCCTCTAAAAGAGTAGACAAGCTGTACTGAGTGTTGTCTGTTATTGTGTGATACTTTTCAATGGAGAAACTTCCATGTGAGGATCTCAAAATTAAAAATAGCAAGCTGTCCAGAGGCTTAAATTTAAAATGAAGAAACAGTCTTCTCTCTAAAGAAGTCTTTATTCCTAAGGCTTGTTCAATAAAAGAGTTCTTAACTATCATTAGCAGACCTGGACAAGGTGCATAATTTTGTATGAGATGGCACCTCACTAACTGTGTAGCATTCTAAGAGAGCCTGCTATGAACTCTAATCTGTTTTGCTGTCCTTGGGGCCTGCTCTCTCAGCCTCACCTGATTCTTGCAGCTTGTGGTTTAAATGCTTCCCTGCTGGATTGTTTCAGTGCACGTGTCATATGTGCCAGCACCAGTGAGCACACACATACAGCGAAGGACAGGGGAAAACAGGTGTGCTTTCCTTTTAATGAAGAAATCCTGGGTTTGTGTGCTAATGTACTGTCCTCAGAATAATTTCCCTCTTCTTCCCTGAACTAGATTAGTTCTCTCTCTTGGAAATCAGACTGAGGATTGAACAGATTTCCTGCCTTTCTCTGAGGCAGAATGTAATTTTTGTAGTTAGGGGAAGAACGGGTCAGTTGCCTTGAACAACAGCAGGGGAAGAAATTATTTCAGTATATTTAGGGAAGTGCACTAGAGCAAAGTTAAGATTCTTTCAGGCCTTCTTGTATAAATCAACAGTGTTAGAAACTTACTACTCTAAAAGCAGTGGGGAAGTCTTTCCACCTGTTTGTTCTTTACTAATCAAGTGGTAAAGATGAAAAAGGCAATTGGTTACACTTCAAGTGAGCAACATAGTCATCTTTCTTCAACCAGTTTGATGACTGAGCATATGAAATTAGAAGTAAAAAACGAGTCTTGTGTTGCAGTTCTAGCTACATGTCTTTACTGCTGTACTTCCTCAAACTGAATTGTGGATAGATGCATAAGTAGCATGCATTTGCCCTTATAATTTTTATTGGTTTATGATAACCCAAAGAGGGGTGATCTGGGCTCATTTGCATAAAACATCACTGATGTCTTACTGTCTTTTTTTCTTCTCTCATCCCTCTGTTTCCCAATGGTCCCATCATTTAGAGACTTCTTGAGTAAAAACCAGGAGCTGTTGCAGAAACTGGCAGAGAAGAATGAGGAAAACCTCCAGCTAGTGGAAGTTTTGAATGCTCTGTTTTTCATGCCATTTGGACGCCTTCATAATTATGCCAGAACTTTGCTGAAGCTTGCCACGTGTTTTGAAGTGGTAGGATGGCTTTTTTATCTATAGTTCAATAAATACACGCATGAAACTTAAAGCTTGGCCGTAACTGTGTGAAGCAAATGCCAGGTAATTAGAAACAGGCTATTCCTCAGAGCAGCTACCTCAAACTTGTATTTGCTTCAGGGAAGATCTTGTGGATTTATTTGCACAATCTTACACCACCTGCACAGATCACATGACAGGTAGAAACTTGTTACCCTGCCAGAGCCTGTGTGCCTGAGTGCCTAATTGCAAATACATTGTTTTGATGTTTGCCTGTTGCTTTTCAGTTTCATCTGGCATCATTGCTGTAGCTACCCTTGGCTGTAATACTCTACTGAAAACACTACATACATATTAGGTAGACTTTTACCACCCATTTAGATGTATGTAATTGCTTTGTTTTGAAATAAAAGATGACTAAACAGGAACAGTAACCACTTGTACATTTAGCCCAATATAGTAATTTAAAATATTGTTCCTGCAATTATGAGCACTACTTCTGGTACAGCTAGTTAAGCTGCAAGAAGGTAGATCATGTCATTGTGTATTAATCATTCTCCTTGTAACACTGAGGGACCTTCTTGTGATTTTTAAAATCTCTCAGCACACCAACAGAACATGTGACCAAGAAAATAACTTGGTCTGCTCTGTTTAGTACCCAGACCATCATGCACTTAGTGCTGATTTAATAAAATAAGCAGTTGTATTGCAGCTTGGTTGGTGGTGTTGGTACAGGTGTTCAGAAATGCCCCAGCTCTGTCTTTCCTTGTGCCCCACAGGCATCTTCAGAATACCAGAAGCTGCAGGATTCTAGTTCATGTTACGATAGCCTTGCTGTCCATCTTAGCAGAAAAATGAAAGAAGCAGAATATACCCTTGGCTTCTGGAAGACCTTTCCTGGGAAAATGACGGTACAGTGACTGTTGCCAGTCCCTGAATAGCAGCCTGAGTCTCTTGCTCTTAGTGACTGTATGTTACTGATGCTGCTGTCCCAGTTGCACTTGTTGTTTTTTCCAGTTGGTGTTGCTGTAGTACTCTTTGCTTTAGAAAGATTGGGCCTTTACTATGAAAGACTAAAGCACCGACCTTAAATCACCATCAGTGAGAGGTGAAGTTGTGTAACTTTGCTTTTGACCTCACCTGTAGGACTCCCTGCGGAAGCCAGAGCGTCGTCTGATCTGTGAGAGCAGCAATCGGGGGTTGTCCCTGCAGCACGCGGGAAGGTTCTCGGTGAACTGGTTCATCCTCTTCAACGATGCTCTGGTACATGCTCAGGTAAGCCAGCTTGCAGCCAGGAACAAAACCTTTTCTCTACTTCGAACAGCATTATATATTTTTCATACAGTGATGTTTTTGCAGTGTAAAAATAAATCTGAATTTATGTGTCTTTTTAACATTTGATTGCGTTGCCCTGAGGCTGGCATGCTTTCTGTTGGCTGTTTCTGGGAGCAAGGTGGTAGAAAGAGTCCCTAATGCTCAGTTTTTCCTAGTCCTCAAAGAAAGGGAAAAAGAAATCATTCAGAAAAAAGATGGGGCAGGGTTAATGGATCAGTAACTGGTGATGTTTCCCTTCTCCTTTCCTACAGTTCTCGACACACCATATCTTTCCCTTGTCCACACTGTGGGTAGAAGCTCTTTCAGAAGAAGCTGGTAATGTGTGAGTATTCTTGCTTGTGATGCTGAAATAGTCTGACACTTTGGGAGAGAAGATGAGCATTTTGTAACCGATTATTGTGAACTTGGAGTGGAATACGGTGATTGCAGCCATGTCTACCTTTTTTTGTGTTTCAGAAAATATTGTGTTTCTTTGTCTTAAAAAAAACATTGTGTAAACATCAGAAGAAATAAGGTGGTCGAGAGGGAAGCAAGTCTGCTGCTGCTTTTTATTGCTAACTTATAGGGAATGCTAGCTGGGCTAGGGAAGAGAAGATACAACCTTGATGCACCTTGGTTTTTCAGGATGGAATTTCACAGATTAAAATACTTTTCTCCCCATGTAGGAATGGGTTGAAGATTACAACACCAGAAGAACAGTTTGTTCTTGTTTCTTCAACACCACAGGAGAAGGTGGGCATATCTACAAATTTGACCTGGCTTCGGTGATACGAATGAGGCCTTTTCCCCTACTGTGAAACCAAACTGGGAGAAGGATTGCCTGAGTATTCCCCAAGAATGCAGTCTTTCTGCCATGGGTGTGCAGGCTGGCTGTACATGGTGCCTGAGGGTAGCAGTGCTGCAGCGCACAGCATTGTGTGATCAGTGCCAGGGACGTGACTGTGCCTGCTGTAAAGGTGGGAGTCAGTGCAGAGACAGGTGTTGGCAAAATTCTGTGATGAACCCGTTTCTGTTTCAGACCAAGTGGCTGAGGGCAATAAGCCAAGCAGTGGATCAGGCCCTTAGAGGGACTTCTGACATGATTTTGTATGGAGCTGGTGGGAATGTGCCAAGACAGGAACCTCCTATTTCTCGCAGTGCCAAATATACCTTCTACAAGGACCCTCGATTCAAGGATGCGGTTTATGATGGGAGGTGGCTTTCAGGAAAACCCCATGGCAGGTAAAAGCATTGGAATGGAGTGGTTGAAACCAAAACAAGGTGGTTGCTATAGCAATAAGTAGGCTCACTCACAGAAATTATTTGCAGAGTGCAAAGTGAACTGATTATCTTATATATTTGCATGGTTTTGTGTGCTTTTCCAGAGGGATCCTAAAATGGGCAGATGGACGAATGTACTCTGGGACATTCCGGACCGGGCTGGAGGATGGGTAAGATATTCTCACTATTTGTGGAGCCAGCAAGGAATACTTTCTGTTATAGGAGAAAACAACAAAACCTTTTTAACTTTTGGTGAATCTTACTGACCTTTCTTACAACATAGTGATGCATCTTCTATAGTGTTTTCATTGCTTTATTTCTGGTAGAGCAAAGGTTTAGTCGTTTAGCAAAGAGACAAAATCTTCAATTGAGGCTTCAGGGTTTGGGTGAAAACTAATGAGACTGTGATCTTGATGATCAAGGTAACTAGTTTCAGAGGAGACTGAAAGTAGGCTGAATGGAAGTTCTAGATGTTATCAAGTTATCTGGTGAAACAAATAAAACCACTTGGAAATAACTTAATGTATTACACAGCTTTGAATTAATATGTGGATTTCATTGCTAAGAATCTACTTAGAGCACTGTTGAGGCTGAGCGGTGAGCTTGTTTCCAGAGGAATTTTAAATGCATCTTGTGAGCAGACATATTTGTACTGGGCAGGATAAAAATATATGAGCAGTCCTATAGGCTTCCAGATGTATATTCAAATATTGGGTTGGAGGGGAAATTGAAATGTGATCTGACTGCAGACAGCTTTTTAGAATTCCTCTTGGCTGTTGGTATAATGTCAAACTATAAAACCACATTAGAGCTTTGGTCATTTGTAACTAAGTGTAAGTAATCCTGGAGATTTTAGGGTTGTTGGAGATGGAAATACTGCAAACAAATCCCAACCAGAAATAAATGCATTAGTATTTAGTTGTAACTGTTGAAATTATCAAATGTGTATACTTGTATTTCAGCATGCATGTTATAGTCTCAGCACCTAACAGTAGTGTCTTTCTGGGTGGACATGCTCTCAGGAGAACCTTCAGAACTGGATTTTAGTCTCCTCAGGAGATTAAAATCAATAAATACAGTTGTGTATTCTTTTTAGGCCAGTTGTGTATTCTTTTTAGGCCAGTTGTGTATCTCATTCTTTTCAGGCCTACTGAAATTGTGAATAATTCCTTGCCACTGAGAATAATTGGAAGCTAGCATCTTCTGAAAAATTTTTTCTGTAACTATACATGTCCTCATCCTTCCCTGGAATGGATTGTACTTGAATTATCAAGAGCTGAAGAAAATAATAAAGGTAGAAACAGTCTAAAGATTTCAGAAGACTTATGGCCTGAGAAAAATGATGCAATGTGGTGGCAAGAGGAGTACTTGCAACATGTCACAATCAAACAGGAGAGAACAGTATGGACTAAATTGACCTAGTCATGCTGGTTAACTTGCTTTCTCCTATAAAAAGTATCATGTGTGACTGCTGTAGTTAGAGATGCACAAAAATGAGAGAGAGCATTCTGATTTTGGCATGGCTCTGTGATGTGTATCTGCTCTGTTAATGAAATGTATTGATGTTACAGCTGCTTGTGTTCCATCTCTGCACTGGCAGGTATGGTGAATACAGAATGCCTAACAAGGCACTGAATAAAGAAGACCATTACGTGGGATACTGGAAGGAAGGCAAAATGTGTGGGCATGGAGTGTACAGGTAACATGTGGCACTTGTGTTGCTGTCACTGCAGAAGGGAGAGCAGGTCTGATGCTCTGACCAGGCCTCTGTGTGGCTTTGTTACATTGCTGACTTGTGGTCGTAGTTAGCATGGCTGATTTTCTGCTTTGCTCACAATGAGCTTGTACAGTAGTCTGTTACTGACATCTGTTCTAATGTTGCTGCCACCTTGCAGTAAGAGAGGATTCTTTTTTCTGAGATAAATACAACCTCTAATGGCCTTGCTTGTTGGGCAGAGAGTGGCTTCAAAACAACAAAGCGTCCAAAGACTTGTATTAAAGGATCACTTTTATCCCAAACATACTTTAACTGTTGTTGCTGCTTGGTGTGGTTGTAATGCAATTCCTAGGAGGAAGAAGGGAGGGTTGATCTGTTTGGAGGAAGCACCGAACAAAACCAATCAAAAACTCCAAAACCAGCTCCCCGACAGAGCAGTAGATGATAGGACTCTTACTTGTTCTTTTGTTGTTGTTGCTGTTCAGCTATGCCACTGGTGAGGTGTATGAAGGGTGTTTCCAGGATAACATGCGGCATGGGCACGGGCTGCTGCGCAGTGGGAAGCTGACCTCTTCTTCTCCCAGTATGTTCATTGGACAGTGGATAATGGACAAGAAGAGTGGTTATGGAGTTTTTGATGATATCACAAGGTAATGCTTCCACTAATCATTAAAACTTGGGTATGACATGCAATGGCAAAAAAAGTAAGAAAGGATTTGATTTGTTAGTAGCAGTAATAGTGCGTGTCTCTTTTTTCTTCTTTATTGCTGGGCTTTCTGGGTTGATGGTGTAAAGATTTGGGTCTAGGAACTGCTTTTTGGTGCTGCTTCTGGAGTGAATGGTGGAGGGATTGCACTGTTTCTTTCTGTCTTTCTTTTCTGTCCTACTCCTGCCTGAAAACTAGCTCTGAATATGTTGTCTTACTGAGGTGTTGTGTTGTGCATGTGCTGAAAGTGTTATGAATGTCATGTGAGGGGTATTCTTTCATCTCAGGTCTATAAGGCTGGGTTTTCAGTGACAGATAATGGTGCTCATGAATTTCAACTCATGCTCAGGTTTTCCCTTGCCTTATTCTGCCAATGCAGTGGAGGTAAGATGCTTTCTCTCAGGGCAGGTAGCTGCTGTGATGGTCTCAGAAACAGATTTGCACTAAATATGTGCACTAAATGAACACTGAGCACAGATCAATGTAGTCTGTCTCAGTCACCAGTTTACTGGTTGTTTTTCTGGAAAGAAAACCCTTGGGCTTTTGGTGAAAGCCCAAGTAACTGTTGATGTTTTAACTGAATGCTCACTTCAAAAGCCAAGCAGGCAAAAGTCTGGAGGATGAAGGGTGTGTTTTTCTGAAACAGAGCTGTTGTAATATCTCAAGGTATTTCCTCATACCAGTTTTGCATCTAGTCTTGCTCAGTGGTGATGGTTGTCCTTACACTGCAGCGTCAAGATGTCTCTGCATAGTTTCTTTAGCCATTTATTTACCTAGGACAATCTAAAGAGATAGCTTTTCTTGCAAATCCTCTCACCTCTAGAATTTGTAAATGCAGTGACTGTTCATGGTGAAGGAGGAGTATGGCATTTGCTTTTTACTCCAGAGCTACTCAAACATGAGCGAGCTGCCCTGATGCAGTTTTGTTTCTGGCCTCAGAGCGATAGCGTGTGTATGTTTGTGTCCTCAGGATTTGTTTTCTGCACTTATTCTGCAGCCCAGACAAATAAGGAATAGCTGCAGACACTATTTATTGCCTGCTGTCATTGTTGCAAAACAATTATTTGAACAAGTGGGACTTTGGGTTTCCATCCCAGTAACAGAGCGTGCGGAATCTCTCTTTGAGGCGCCCTCACCCAACAGAGGCCCCTGTAGTTGGCAGGATGAGTCAGACCAGCTTCCAGCCACCTTGTGGGGCCGGTCAGCTGGGAGAGATGCTTTAGTTTAATCATTGGGCTTACTCTCTTTACTCTAAACATAATTTTTCCTGGGTACATTTCAAGGAAAATACCTGTTAACAAGCAGAATTGTATCAAATGAATCACTAGTTTTCCTCTAAAAGCAGAAAAAAGACCTTGACAAGGCCTTGACATGGTGTTTTCACCATGCAATTAATTTTTAATTAATTGCATGGTGAAAACATCATGTTCTCTTTCAGAACAGCTGGAAAAATAGGTTGTTTCAAAGTATTTGGGACTTGCACTAAGTTTCAAACTCCTCTACCCTGACTTCTGTGTGCTTATATACAGAAGAAAAATGTATTTAGAGTCTGAAAGAAGGTGATGTTTATTCATGAGCAGTCTTTAATTGTCTAATTACATTTTTTTATATCACAAACTTTGTTAGGCTGTTATACAGAACCTTTCTACAATATGATGTGTTCCCTTACAATTCTTGCACTCTAATATTTCAAAAATGTATGTATGACTTTCAAGGTCTCCCTCCTATTCCCCAAGAAGAACAGTTTAGTTTCTTTCTGTTTATTATTCTCTCAATTTGAGTCATCTGACTTTAGGTAAAAGAAATAAAAAACTTTGGCAAAATGAAAACCTAAAATGAGCCTCTTCCATCTTTTCTAAATAACTGTAAAATCCATCACATAGATGTATGATGAAGCCTAACATCCCCTTTCCTATGCAACTTTGATAAAGCAGATCAGAGCAGCTGAAAAGTTTCCCTGTTTTCTCTGTGCTGGAGCTACTGCTCAGGTTCCTTGGGGCGTGCACTGAGCTCAACAGGCCTTCAGCACTGTTTCAGCTCATCAGCTAGCTTGGATATGGCCAATTTGAAATGTGAACTGTGAAAGAAAGTTCACTATAATTCATTTGTATCAGAAAGAGTCTGTATTTCCATGGAGCTGGCGAAACTAGGCCCAAAGCAGGTGCTCCATGACTCTCTTCTGATGGTTTCTGTAATGTTCAAATGTGGCTGTAAGGCCAAAGAAAGATTGTAAATGTACTATTTAGATTCTGTTTTTCCTACTTCATTTTTCTTCAGAGGAGAAAAGTACATGGGAATGTGGCAAGATGATCTTTGCCAAGGCAACGGTGTTGTGGTTACTCAGTTTGGACTGTATTACGAGGGAGCCTTCAGCACCAACAAAATGATGGTGAGTTGCACACCGGACCCTGGGCTGTAGAGACCTTTCCTCTAAGTCTGGCAGCTTTCTGAGGCACATGAGTGTGTGTTAGGCTGTGTGAACCTGTTCTTCTAATCTTCTGCTCTCCAGGCTTTTAGAACTGTCTTTATAATCCCTGCTCTCTTTTACCTAGGATTACTTCAGAAACAGCTTAAAAATACTATTTACTAAGAATTAGTAATAGGTTTTTCTAAAGTGCATCTTTAGGTCTGTGGTCTGGCCTTCTGTTATAATTACTGCTTTGTGTCCTTTATGATTCTTTTTGCAGGGGACTGGCATTCTTCTTTCTGAGGATGATACAGTCTATGAGGGAGAATTTTCAGATAACTGGACACTGAGTGGAAAGGTCGGTATTATAGTTGTCACTTGTAAACTGTTACCATCTAAAAAAATGAAAAGGTTGTAATTTGGTTCCTAATGGATTTTAGTTAAATTTTTTATTGTCTTTTCTCAAGGGAACACTGACCTTGCCAAATGGAGATTACATTGAAGGTCTCTTCAGTGGAGAGTGGGGATCTGGAATAAAAATAACAGGAACCTACTTCAAACCTAGTTTGTATGAGAATGAGAAGGACAAGCCTAAAGCACTGTGAGTGTTGCATAAGAAATAATTTCTCATATGGTTCAGTAATACTTAGGAACAGAACTATTGTCTTTTTTCAAAGCCCAGTTAAAAATATTTGTTCCAAAGAAACAGTGAGCTTTTGAAAACATTTTTCCTCTTTCTTGCTGCTCAGGAAATAAAACAAGATAAACATATTTTTATAGTTATTTTGGCTTTAATTACTACTTGAATATGCAAATAGTGGCATGAAATTAAAGAACAGTTGACATGCTACTACTGTGCTGTAGCAGTCTCAAATTTTTTTTGTTTATGTTGGAACTGACTGTTAGAACCTGAGTTCACAGCTGCTGCTGACTTTTGAGCTCCTGAGAAAAACTGAGTTACATTAGAGCAGTTAAGTTAATCACAGACCTCTCTGCCTTCTGCCAGTTACTTTGTTAGCAACTTAATTCATTAAGTGTGTCATTTAATAATGCTAGTGGGGATATATTTGGACAGAATTGATTAGATCCTACATCTCTTCCAAACACGGTGTAAGGAAATAGAAAGTTGCTGAATTGCGGAAGACCATTTTAATACCTTGGCAAAGATCACTTTGAAAAGTATCCATAAACCCCTCTGTACAGCAGATACATTAGGGCAATTTGCTTAATTATTTCTGGGGAAAAAACCCAAAATGTGTTTAAGTTATAACTGATATATCTTTGAGTAGGAGAAACCTAAGTAAATTTAAAGAGTTGATGGTGAGGTGTTGGTATCTGGTAGCTCTGTGTACTGGTTTAGTACTTGCTGTATGGGATTCACTATCTTGGAAACATGCTCTCAAATTTCTGATTGAAATGGGAAACACAGCTCTAATATTTTTACATAGATTACTTCTCAGTAGGCTTCCTGAAGTCTTCACTGGTAATTTCTTTTGGCAGTGCTGACACCTACAACAGGATGCAAGTTAAGCAGGGCCTCCCTGCTGAACTGAACACTTACAACCTTCACAGCTGTCTGCTTTTTACCCCAGTAGGGAGTCTATGAATAAATGTATGTACATATTTTTAAGGATTGCTTGTGAAATAAGGGTTTCATCTACCCTTTTCCAACTGTCTTGAAGTTGAAAATCTTCTGGTATAATTTCTGAAAAGGCTTAGAGCTTACTTTGTCTGCTTTGTGAAACTGGCAGCATGGGGAATACCTGTGTTGCTAGTTCTCATCTCAAATGTGCTGGAAGAAATATTAATGAAAGGTCTGACAATTTCTGACGCTTGATTTAAATCAAGATAGAACTGTTAATCCTGACAGCAATTATTTGTTTTGAGAAAGCTTTTCAACACCCTACACTTCATTATATGTCTGAGATATCTTTATCTATATATATGGGAAGAAGAGCTTCTGGTTTTCTTCTGGCTGCAGATGATCCCTGAACATTTTCTGTCAGTGAAAGGATTCCTGAGCTGGTTTTGCTCTCTACCAGCACGTCCCTAACATGTCATGCAACATTAGATGTAGATGCTACTTTAGAGTCAGAAGCTGTGTACCCCTCCTTGCTATTTATGTGGGTAGCTATGCCAGTTGTACATTCCAGGATAGGGAGATACTTGGGACTTACTTGTGCTGTGTCCTTGCTACATGAACATGTCCTGAGACTTCTGAATGAGTACCAGTGGTGAAGATAAGCACCAGTCCTTTGTTGTACCATATCCTGGAAGGCTGCAAGAAAGAGTAAAACTAATAAGGTTCATAAGGTTCTCTCATGTAGGTATTAATAGGGGCTCTGGCTTTATTCTTAATGATAAAACTTGGTTCACAGTAGACACTGTTAAGTATATCAGCTTTTGGTAAAACAGTATGAGAGATTGGATTGACATTAGCCATGGGTGGTTTTCAAGCTGAATGTGTTGTTTCATTGCTATTTGATTTTAACAGACCCACTGGTCATTTTATTAGGCGGAAGCTTGGGATGCTGGCAGTGTCTCCTGATGAGAAATGGAAGGCAGTATTTGAAGAATGCTGGAACCAGCTTGGTTGTGAGAGCCCGGGCCAGGGGGACAGATGGAAGGCTTGGGACAACATTGCGGTGGCTCTGACCACCAACCGACGGCAGCACAAAGACAGGTTGGCTCCTAGAGAATGTATCAGCAGGCAAAACGGATGGAGAAGGAAACTGCAGTTGCACTCTGCTCTAAACTAGAAAATCTGACTGTAAAGGTTTAGTTAAAACAACAGCAAATCCTAAGCAAAATTATAACCTGCACTAACCATACTCTGCACTACAAACCCTTTCAGGGACGTACTGATGTTTGGAACTGGTTCAGTTGTTAATGTCAGGGATTTTTTCCCTATTGTGTGTCTCAGCCTGTACAATGTCTTTGTCTTTTTGAACTGCAGCCCGGAATTACTGAGCCGCTCACATACTCAGACACTGGAAAGTTTGGAGTTCATTCCACAACACATTGGTGCCTTCACCCTGGAAAAATATGAAAATATAAAAAAATATTTGATAAAGGTATTGTGACTGAAATGCTCGCATAGTAAGGCATGGCAAGGCATGACATCAACATCACTTTGTAGTAGCTTTCCTAATTACTTCCATATTTGCACTCTTGTAATCCATAGTTCATGTTTGTGCATCACTTCAATATCACTTGGATAAGACTAAAATCATTGAATACCTGATGAATGCTCACTTAAAGTCAGTTTCTGTTCAGTTACTGTTTTCATTCTTTTTCATTGGATCCCAGCAAAGCATCTTGAAATACTTGCTGATTAATTCTAAGAGGACTGGATAGATGACTAGTCCAAGTAGTAGCACAAGTTCTTGTACTGTCTTGACTCCTATAAACCATGTTTAGCTGACACAGAAATTTTATAATCCAAATGGCAATTTGTTAAATATAGGTAATTTTTGAGGTATTTGTAATTTCGTTTTTGAAAGCCTGTTTTTGGATCACTGAGCCATGTTTCTTGAATTCCATTTTTAACTTTTCTGACATTGACCTATCTGACTGACCAATTAATATCCTTTGTCTCAGGCTTGTGATACTCCTCTCCATCCCTTGGGTAAGCTGGTGGAAACACTGGTAGCTGTCTACAGAATGACCTATGTTGGAGTAGGAGCAAATCGACGATTACTGCAGGAGGCTGTAAGAGAGATCAAGTCTTACCTCAAACGCATCTTCCAGCTGGTCAGGTAACGAGACTCATTTTGAGGTCAAACTGCTGCTGAACTCAGTAAAGCTGTCTCGTGTACTGAAGCTGTCTAATGTTGTACAGTTCAAAGGTGCTGTCATTGATACTTTGTTTTGGGGGTTGCTTGTATTTTCCTAATCTTTTTAAGGAGTCTTGAATATTTTGTCAAAAATGGAAAAATTAAACTCTTCACACCTAGCATGTTACATCAAAATGTGGCTGTAAGCAACTCATCTGGAATATAGAGTTACGATTTAGTGTCTCTGGATATCAATGCTGTGCAAAGAGTATGTTCAAAGGGTATAGAACACTACTGAGGGTGGAGAAATCCCAGTGTATTCCATAAAGGTCTTACCAGTACGGCATTAATGTTCTTACCAACATGGGTGAACAATCTTCCTATGAAGAGCTTTGAGAATAATTACAGCTTTAATTGTGTTCTGCCAATCTGAAAGCAGAAATACTCCAAATTACTAACAATTCGAAGCCTTGGCTGGAGGGAAATGATGTTAATGTAGGAAAGATGTCCTTGGCATTGGAAGGGTTGGCCTTCCGAAGTTTTCTTCCAGGGAGCTGGTACTGTGTGTGTTAGCTGGGCTGTCCGAGCCCACCACGTATTATTTCTGCTGACTTTTTTCTCTCCAGTCTTGCCTTAGTGCTGAGACTTGTGGAAACTTGTTGAAGTGACCTCAAATAGTGTTGCATGTGTTGCCGTTTAGGTTCTTGTTTCCTGATCTCCCGGAAGAGGGCAGCACGATTCCATTTCTGCCAACGGAGACAAAAGGAAGGCGATCATTTTGCAGTGGGAAATCTGATTCCAGATCAGAATCTCCTGAGCCAGGGTATAAAAAGGAAAAACAAATAAACAAAAACTAACAAAACCTTTATTTTATTTATTACGCTTTTTTTTTCTTGGGTGGGGGAAGAAAGATAAACACATATTCAGCTGAGTGATAGAAGCAGTGAGTTTTTCCCTTTTGGTTCTGATGACAGATTCTGATAAACAAATTTCCATGTTATGGTTGTAATAAGCATTTCATGCAATGGTTCTTTACTGTTGCTTTTGTCTGTTATGGGTAAGCAAGTTGAGGTTTGGGCCTGGGCTTCAGAAAAGTATCTGGGATTAGAGCACTGGAGGTAATTTATAATCTTTTCTCATCAGAGTTGCTATTTGATGGATTTGTACTTACTTTTTTACTCTTATGCCTCGTAGAATAGTCTCATGCTACATGAAAGATTGTTCCAATTATTTTCATTCAATTTTTATGGATAATTAGATTTTTAATCTCTTCCTCTGCAAGCCATCCCCTCTATTTTTTTCTTGCAGCTATGTGGTAACCAGCTTTGGCTTGCTGCTCCCTGTGTTACTGCCGCGCCTCTATCCTCCTCTGTTTATGTTGTATGCCTTGGACAATGAGCGGGAGGAGGACATTTACTGGGAATGTGTTCTACGTCTAAACAAACAATCTGATATGGCACTTCTCAGTTTTCTTGGAGTGCAGGCGTGAGTATGCTACAACAATAGAACAGAAACTGGAAAAGGTTATGGCATGTAATTAGATAAAGCAACTCAAACAAAGCCCCAATTTTCTAAATCCTTTTCTCTCATTAAAATGCAGCTAAACATGTCTTCAAGCTAATTAGAAGGGCTGAGAGAGTGAATCAAACCTTCCCTCTTTCAAAAAGGGGAGGTGGAAGGGATGGGAAGGAGGTAAAGGATGATGTTGCTACAAAAGCAGAGTGAGACATTTCAAATTAGACAGTTTTCTGCGTACTTGTGGGATGTAGTTGATCCTGTAGGAAGGACTGTTGTGTCTCAGAACATGATGACTTCATTCCTGTAATGCAAAAAATACTTTAAGACTGTGTTCTTTCAGTGGAGTCTGTTGGGTTTCTTGCAGGAAATTTTGGCCAGGAACTGTATCCATCCTTGGAGAGAGTAGAAAGGTATGTTCAGTGGGCCTTGATTTACATGTTTAGCCCAGTGCTTCTTTCAAGAAGCTGAAATCATCAAGAAGTGATCAAAGAATTTTTGACCAGGCTTTTTGCTAAAGATATGCTATGTAATTATATTTCCTCGCCTACTACTTAAAGCTACATTAATCACTTAGCAGGGGCATTGGACTAGATGCTCTCCAGAGGTCCCTTCCAACCCCAGCCATTCTGTGATTTCTTACAGCAGCCATCAGTCCAGCTTTGTCACCCAGTGTCTGACTTGGGAATGAATTCAAGAGACCTTTGCTTGGTCTCCAGTTATGAAAGTGTGAGAATAAAAGTCTAGCAAGGAAATTTTCCTAATTAAGAGAGTTTTATCATTATATACTTTCTGATTAGAAAAAAAGTATAGTTTACAGTCTTAATCATTGTCTTGTTGAAAGAGGCTCAGCACTGAACAGTGGGGGTGCTGAACCTGCCTGATAAATCTTACCATGACTACACAGGTATCATCAAACACAAAAGACGCCTGCTTTGCCTCTGCTGTTGAATGTTTACAGCAAATCAGGTAATTCTCTGCAATTTGTCTTTCAGTGTTTTACTGTTCCTGCTGTAGTAGTATCTAGTTTACTTGACTGCGATCCTTTACATGTCCCTCTTGTTTGTTCACTTTTGTAAGAGAAGTCACTAAGACATTTTCCAGTTCTGAGTAAAAATGCAGTTTCTCCTGCTGGGGAATGAAGTGTTGCCTCGTAAATGTGACTGAAAATTGTCTGTGGGACACCATTTAGAATCAAAGGCATAATACAGACGTGAATTTCCAAATAGCTGTGGTAAAGTGATCTGTGCATGGGAGGCTTTTCTGTGTCTGTTATACAAGAATTTAAGAAATTCAGGAATTAAAAATATTTTAAAAACGAATTTTTCCCTTTTTACCACTGTATTAAAACACCATAAAACTGTGAAGAGAGTCTCGCTTGCAGCAGTATGCCTTGACGTGTAATTCTAACCTGGTCACTGTGCAGCCTTGGCAGCCCTGGCTGCTATGGTGTGAATGTCTATCTGACTTCCTTGGGCACGGGCAGGGCCATGCTGGCAGCAAACTGCCTTCCTAAGTAGATGCAAGTCTCTAACTGCTTACTGTTATCCTGTTCTGCTTTTGCTCTCCAAATAGTACCACATTTACCCCAGCCGACAAGTTGAAGGTGATCCAGCAGACTTTTGAAGAGATCTCCCAGAGTGTACTTGAGACCCTGCAGGAAGATTTTCTGTGGTCCATGGATGACTTATTTCCTGTTTTTCTTTATGTGGTGCTACGAGCCAGGTAGGCACCAAGGGTGGCATCAGTCGCATTAGGCTGAGCACAGGCAGTACAAGTACTTCTGTGTTAAACACGCCTGCTGCTTCTTACAGGATTAGTTAACTGGCTTTTTATAATGATAAATTTTCCAATTTGGCTGTTTGCTTTGGCCTGAAAATATCTTGACCAGTTTATTGTGAAAAGGCCCTGAATTCAGAATTAAGAAACATTTTACTGGCAACTGTTGTTCCCATGTTCACTTTCCCACTCTCACATGTGACAGGATAAGGAATTTGGGGTCTGAGGTGCACTTAATTGAAGACCTGATGGATCCCTATCTCCAACATGGGGAGCAAGGCATCATGTTCACTACCTTGAAGGTATGAAAATTATTCAGAGTTATTAAAGGCTTTCTTTGGAAATAATCAGCTTTTAGCAATGAGGATCAGCTTAGGACAATTATATGAACATTAGGTTATAACTTCTTTGACTTTTTAAATTGAATTTTTTACTAGGATAGGCAAGGAAATCTAATGTAAAGGTTTGGATAACCTCATAATTGCAGGTACTGGTAAGAAAAATGGTGCAATGTGCAAATGTACATTATTCAAATGTTGCTGTTGAACTTTTCTAAATGCTCACCTGGAGATTGTCATTCCCCTGCAACTTAACAAGCTCTATTCTGCCTATAAATAGTGAAATGAAGTGTTTCTTTGGAGTTAGCCATTCCAGTAAAGTTTGAGTCTAACATTGCATCAAGACTGTCCAAGAATGCAGTTTTAGGGTTAAAAAAACTACTCTGTCATTCTCAACAATTTATTAAGCATTCTCATCTTTTTAAGTATGGGAAAAGGAAGAGAGTGTATTTGAAAGAATATCCTTTTGTACAGTAAGACATTCATAATGGAAATATGTTGTTTTGGTACCTCAGAACTGTTCATCAAGTGGATCTTGGGACAATTCAGCTGTGTGGAGCCTTTTTGTGGTTTTGTTTTGGAGAGAGGCTGTTAATTTGAAACTTAAATAAAAATCTTAAACTGAACTGTTAGGTGAACATGATTGCATTTTCTGTCTGTGCAAACTCAAAATAGTTGGGTCCAGAGGTGTTTTGTTTTTTTTTTTTAGACCTATTATTTTTGTAGTGTTGCAAAAAAGGAAGGTTTTCATTGGTTCAGATTTACTAAAGAACCTACATAGTGGAAGCAGAAGTAGAATGTAATTTGCCATGAGTGCAAGTGTTGTCTGAGACATTTATATTAAGTTTCTGATCATGGCTGACCTGACCCAGTGCAACTTTGACCCAGCATTAAGAAGTGAATAAGTCTCAGCAGCTGGTCAGGGTGATGGAAACCTTTGTTTTTCAGTCTGAGTGCTTCTGAAATGCTTCATCCCTGCATCCTTGTCCTGTAAAAAAATATTTTCTTTTATTTGAATCCTTCCGTCAAAGGGCAAAGAGAAACTTGTAAGCAAGAATATACTTTCATCTTGGCATTGCTGGGAGCTGTGAAAGTACTTAGAGTCTCAAATCATGCTGTCTTGCTTGATTAGGAGTTGGATGTAATTTGTAACTTAGTCTCCTGTTGCTCCTTTTGTTAGCTTACATATCAGAAGGTTCTCATGTGTTGAATGCCACTTGGTAGAGAGCCTTGTCCTCTGTTTTCTTGGAAAAAAAATCAACCTTTTTGTGTGTGATGCTTTGCTGTGAACTGGCACTTGCGCTAATCTGAACTTTGTTTTAACTCAGGCATGTTACTACCAGATTCAACATGAAAAGCTGACCTAGACCATCATTTACAACCTGCCTCTGTGGGATAATCTACCCAGTGGAACATCACTAATAACCACTTCTTCCCTAAAATGGCCCTTAGAAAACACTTGGTTATATTTCTGCTGCTACAGATGAAAATACTCAGTTGTTTCTTCTGAACTGTCAGTTCTAAGATTCGAAATGTGCAGCCAGATGCTTTCTGTGAAGTGGTGATGAAGTCAGAGATCTGGTTTGTCAAGTACATACCAAGAAGAAATACTTTCCTATTGTAACAGAAAGATTATTTACTCCTTTTGAATTACCCATGCTGCACAAAGGCATGGCATCTACATAGAACACATGTGAGAGTCTGGACCGCATGGCTTCCAAAGCAGTAGGTTTGTTTTTATTATTCCTGGTTTGTCAACAGAAACGTTTAAAGGGAATGAATTGCACCACAGAACCATTTGGTCTTCCTGAATTAAGCTGTATGTTTGTTTATTTAAGAATATAGAAATATGTTAGTATTTATAATGGGTACCTATAGTGTGTTTGGCTATAAAGGTTTTGAGGCATCTGTGTTGAACAGCATTGCTGAATGCGGTGTTCATATGCTGTTGTGGAAATAATCACACTGTTATGGACTTCCTGTTTACTAAATTGTAAATATACAGGCATTTACCGTATTTTCTGTTTATGAAATAAATAAAAGGCAGTGACCGCTTCACTTTTGGCACTGAAGGAAATGCTGTGCAGTGTTCAGTTTACTTACCCTGAGGACAAATGCTGTCTCTGGCAGCCCTTGTGGTAGAAGGTGAGAGGGTTGAAGGGTGCTCTTGAACAGAAGTGCTGGGTTGACCCTGGTTACCGCCATGTGCCCACCAAGCTCCTGTCTCACTCCCCACCTCAGCAGCAAGCGATGTCCAGTATCTGGCCCCTTCCGGGGAAGCAGGGCTCAACACACATAGCAGTTGCCCCAGAGGCGAACTCCTGGCACTAATGCCAAGGTCTTCCCGCTGTAGGAAAGCTCCCGAGCAGTTCACCCCACAGGCTGCATTGGGGTGGGTGCTACAGCACATTTGGAACTGGTGCCGTCACTCCTGGTTCTGCCTGTGCCGAGCCAGAGCTGCCTCTGAGGCAGAGCTTCAAGGCTTCCATGCTTCCCACTTGGAGCAGGAGACACTGGGCTGTCTCTCTTGGCACTAATTACAAGGTATTCCCGCCTTGGGAAAGCTCCCTGCGGTCCCTTAGCGCGATCCTGAGCACACCTGCTGGAGCAGTTTGCCTCGGCGGCTACAGAGAACGATTAATTTCCCTGGGGAATCTGTGAGTGTGTGCCTGTTCTTCTGTGGTTTATGGCTAACTTTATTTATACCAGTAGCACTTTATTTATACCAGTAACACTATAACCAATAACTAGAGTATTGTAGGTGCCAGGACTGACTCCAAAAAAAAAAGGGGGGGGGGGGGGGGAATAGATTACAGAATGTTATAATGGCTTAAGTTATGTTAGAGTGCCACAGATAATGCTTATCATATTTTGAAGTAGTGATCATGGCTTGTATATTGGCATCCCAATGGAAAGAAGCCATATGCCAAAATACTGTTGTGTTGAACAACAGCTGTAGTGTAGCAGTTTTCATTATAAAGTAAAAGTGATTGGTCTTTTCAAAATGATTTTTAGTTTTATCAGAGAAGGGGAAAGAGTAATTTCTGGAACGATGATGTTTAAAACTATTGTTAAACTTGCAACAGACTATAGTGAGAATACAGAGAGTGGACTTCATGTTTGCAAACAGTTTAGTGTTGGCTTAATCTTATTTTTTAAATTATACTGAATAATTCAAGGCAATAATATGAATAAAAGGGAAGCTATAAAAAGCTTGAGAAGTGGGGAAGACACACAACTAGGGGTGAAGAGCATAATGAAGGATAATGCAGAATTCGAACACTTCATCTTGCACTAGATGCAGCCTTTCCATGATCACCTCTTGGAACTCAATGTAAAACAAAAAATAACTGAAGCCTGTAGGAACAGAACTGCCCCTTGAAAAGGGGCTATGCTGAACAGCTGAGTAAATCAGTGGCAACAATTTTCATCTACAGAAGATCTGAATTCAGGATTTATTCTGCCTTTTGTGGGAGTGTAACCATGAAAAAT
The DNA here is from genome assembly GCA_013400735.1 of Pomatostomus ruficeps. Classification (NCBI taxonomy): domain Eukaryota; kingdom Metazoa; phylum Chordata; class Aves; order Passeriformes; family Timaliidae; genus Pomatostomus; species Pomatostomus ruficeps. The sequence continues at coordinate 118,575 of VYZT01005630.1, forward strand.
AGATTTGGGATTTTTTTTCCCCTGTAACTGTTTTGAATTAGCATTTGTTGTATTTGGATATTTCAGAAGACGGGATTTTAATATTATGCTTTGTTTCATATGACCTAAGTCCTACATTGATTCTATGCCTTAAGCTGAAAATGTAACTAGAGATGGGAAGTTTTTGTGTAGTCTTCCTGCCTTTCAGGAACAAGGTGTATCTACAAATACGAAGCAACTTTAAAGGTGTAACTTCATTTACTGTGAACAGTGCAAAGGATAAAAACCCAAAGGATACATCTGCCTTTACATACATAAACACACAGAGAGAGGTATTTATGTATGCACTCAACGTCTTAGAGAAAGGAGTGGTATCACGTATGAATTTAGCTTGGCTGATTAGGGGAAGCAGACAGTCTGGGCTGGATTATTTTTGGTCCTTCTGATATATAGCTCAGTTATTAGCTGAAGAGAATCCCAGGATTAAATGTGCTTCTGACACAGATTCCACTTTACAGCCGATCTGGGCTGTGATGCGCGTTAGAAAATCAGTGCAGACCTGCTTTGATTTGTGTATTGCTGTAGCTAACAAAGAAATGAGTTAACCTGCAGGACCTTTCCAGCTGGATTGCTTCAGGGTAATTACTTTTTTTCTCTTTTTTTTTTTTTTTTCTTTTCCTTAAATGGAAAGCTGGATATTTCCTGTGCTGCAGCAGAAATCCTCTAACCAGCAACAGAAGATCAACGCTCTGGTGTTACAGATTCTCACTGCAATCACAGACATGGTAGATGCAGCAGACCCCAAGTGAGGAGCGCCCTATTGACTGGAGAAGTTGATGAGAATAAGAAACTACTTAAGTGAGAGATGATGTAAAGTAGTTTTTTAATGCAAGAAAAGGGTTAAGGGGATTTGTTCTTTTCTCCCTGGTAATGAGTAGTTCTAAGGTTAGGTTTCTGTGGATTAGAAAGGAGAGGATGTCCATAGATTAGCTGGGGCAGTGAGGTTACTTGCTGTGCTAACATCCAACAAATAACTCTTTCCCTCTGGAAATTGTACATGAGATGAACATGGCGGATTCTGTGGCGTTTGCAGGTAAGAAAATTTGCACTGTACTGAAAACATTGTACTGCAAAGCTATTTAAACTTCTGATACCTGTTTAATTCCCATTAGCTAAATATTAGAGGGGTGTATGAATGGGGAATAGGAGCTTGAAAGGGAATTTTTTCCTCACTCCTAATCTTCACAAAAGTGTACTTGTTTTTAGAAGTAGGTTAGGAAACTACCTGTTGTGGTATGTTGAGAGATAATGTAGAAAAATGTGTGACTGATACAGGACTGTAAAACAAATCCTTTCTTTGAACTACCTAGCCATGTACTTCTAAATTGATCCAGTATTGATATGGTGGTTGGTTGTTTTTTTAGGGGGGTTTTGGTTGGCTCGTTTCTTTTCAGGAAGCCCAAGCTGTTGGCAGTAAACAGCTGGGAGTAAAGCTGGCTGCCCCTCATGACTGCAGAGTGCTGCATCCAAGTGTTCTCTGAGTGTGGTGCTCTTTTGGGAAGCAGTGTTTTAGTGGTGTTTACCCCATGTAAACAAGGTGCTCGCACCCCCCCTGCAGCTCTAAGGTTGTGCTTTAGAGGGAGGCAGAATGAAGCACCCCTGAAAAGATCTGAGTACAAAGAGTAATAGCATAAATTACCTCACATGTGCAGGTGTGCTTCGGTGAAATCTCACAGAATGCCTGATGTGAACGTAACATTTTTTCAGTCCTTTTTTAAAACTCTACTGCCTGTGACTTGCATTAAGTGGTGCTTGTTTTGAGATAAGGATAAATGGTTTCAAAGGCTTAAAATGTGCCAATTTATTCCACTAATATTTAGCATTGCTGTTTTAGCTAAAACACCTCAAAGACTCAAAAAATATACTAAAAACAACATGGTTCTTTACACTGACTAGAGAAGGAAGCGGACAGACTTCAGTGGTGACAGTGGCCTAATTAAGCTTATTTAATGCAGGACAAAAGAAGTCCTGAACAGTGCATGCGGTTTGAGTTGCTGAATATCTCTCCCTACCATTTTTTGCCTACTCAATTTGCTGATTTAGAGTGGCTTATTTGCAACGAAAACATTCACAGAGTGTTTCCTGCCCTCAAGCTAATTTGCAGTCTTCAATATGCTAAATCATTAATTTTGGCAAATTTAAAGATAGGAGTAGTTTTCCTTGTAAAAAGTGCTCAAGTCAAACATACCAACCAAAGCAGTGTGTAAGAGCAGAGGGGTGTTGTTCTGGATGTCAGGTTCTCTGGTGTTGTCCCCTTTAGAGGCTTCACAAGATGCAAAATTATCCACTTAAAGACAATTCTGAAAACTTTATTAAAAACAGGGCTTAGATTCCCTTGCGACTCTAACTTTGTATCAATAAGACCTTCTGTTCTGTCTGACAAATAGGAATGGAATTTCATACTCTGCTGCTGAAGGAAGCCCTGTAGCCCAAATTTGGGATAACTGATGTTTGCAGATGTGAGGTGACTGACTCATTTTGACTCAAATTCTGGCACACTCAGTGTGGATGTCCAGTTCTGTCTCTAACAACAGGAAAACAGAAATGTCTTCTATTAATGGCATCTGTAATTGCTTGCAATACACGTGAATGAGAAGGCCCTTACACTGCCTGGGAGATTAGTCAGGTAAGCCTTTTAGCAAGAATTTCCATCTAATTTATTTAGGTCCCTGGATGAGGAGACCCTGAGCTCTGGCCTTATAGTCTGCGTAGATACGAGTCTTAGGAAATAAAGGCACAGTAGTAATTCTAAGTTTGTTTGGACTCTGACCTTTGCTCTTAAGCAAGCAATCCAGCAGGTCTCTTTCTAAAGAAGCAAGATACTCTTCCTCTCTTCTGGTAATGACTTTTTCAGCATCAGGTACTACTGACAGCCTCTGAAACCAGGCTTCACAGTTGGAAGCTGCTTTCCTTTTGTTGTGCGTAAATACGAAACAGCTACTAATTTATGACTGAGGTGAGCTGTGGTGTTACGAACTTGACAGATTTTGATGTTAAAATGCTGCTTCTGTTAGTGTGAGCATAAACTCTGTAGTTTAAGATGATAGCAATGGATGGGAGGGTTACTGCATGTTTATTCCTAGAACTCTGATAGTTGAAGCTCAGGGTTTCACCCAACAAGGCAAGCAATCACCCTTGAGGAGCTTTCCCAGTTTTTTGGGAAATCTGAGGTTAACCTTCAAGATAAACTGTGCTCAGAATTTCTAAACGCACTCAAGTTGCTCCCTCGTCTGTTCTCTATGGAAGCTGTACTGATACCAGAATCTGCAATGCTGTATGGGGAAATAAATTAATCCCTTGAGTATTTTGAAGCGGTAATCATATTGTTTGTGTTTTAGGAGAACCTGAAATATTTTAGCATCTCCAGAAATGTTGTTCTTTGTTTCCAATTGTTTGTCTTTGATTAAGAAACAGGTTTTCATGACTAGATTTATATGCTCTGCTTTGTTAAATCCATCATTAGGCAGATCAACTAAGCTTAAAAATGGGGAAAGCAAATTCTTAAAGGAAAAGAACTGAGACCATTGAAAAATATTAAATAATTGCAGCTCAAACTCCAGTTTTATTGGGGGAGGATCAAACTATATTTTTGTGAGTCTTTGAAAGAAGAAATAATAATTTTAAAAGCAGTCTTCAGATTAGAATTTCAATAAAACGTCATCGAGTACCCTGTAGAAGTGACTTGAAATTAATTGCCCAGACTCAGTAGTAAAATGTTTGAGTCTTAATCTCATAACTTCTAAATTTTTTTCTCCCTTAATTTCCACTGTCTTTTGAAAGCAGTTTTATGATTTAACAGGAGAGAGAGGAAGCGTGTTCTAAAAATAAGTATTAAGTGCAGTAAAAGTGACAGTAATGCCTTCTGCTTTTGTAAGCAGATCAAGATAATACTTCTCTTGCTTGTACCTTTGCTGTTTTCTGTCTACAGAGCAATCTAGAGGAAAATGGCTGCCTTTTTACTTTATTAAGCCAGGGGATAAACTACTGTGTATTTAACAAAATTTGGTAAAGCATTCACTGTGTCACACTGGGGCTCACTATTGGCTGAGTCGCGCAGATATTTGATGTCAGTTTTTTCCTTGTAGTCTAAGTCATCTCTTGAGAGGCCAGTTGAAATATTTAATTCTTTAAGAGTAATCTATAGTACTGCTAATCATGACAGTATCATTAAACTTCAAGTGTGATTTGAAGTTAAATCAGCTACAACATAATGAAGATTTTGAATTACTTAAGAGCTTTCATACATAGACTCTTGATACTTTAGCGTATAAATGCAGTATGTGATGTTCCCTGGGGAATTTCCACACTATGAGAATTCACTCAAGCAATCCTTTACACATTTTTAGATTAGCAAATAACTTTTTTGATTCCATCTCTAAAAGTGGCAACCTATTAGAAATTGTCTGAGAGGGATGATGACACCAGCAAGGTAAGGAGTGGGGTTTTTTTATCTGGGCTTGGGGTTTTTGTGTTTTAACTCACCGTGAGGAAATAGAGAAAAATAATGAAATCTCTGTGGAACAAATCCTTCATAGACCTTAAACTCTAATAGTGATAGAGATCCCTTTTTTCAAAATCATGTCTTTGCTCAATGAAAAGTCAGTAGAAACTCCAGTCTTTCAGTTTTAATATTGTGTAAATATCAAGAGGAATTAACTGTCATGTGTCCTTGAACATGATTATTTTCCAAGCTATACTGATATAAAACAAGATCTAAGTCTTTAGAAAAAATTAAGGCTTTTCATGGTAGTACACTTACAAAGCTGGAGAGCAGAAGATGGACCCAACAGCTTTCTGTTTTAGATTACTTAATGAAGCAAACAAATAACAATTTCATAAAGAGATTAAAATGTCATATTGCAGTTGAGGTTTGCCGGTCTGCATCTTGGTTACTACTGGGTACCTGAATTTACAGGTGGGACTCATGTATTTAATTTATTTTTTGCACCTGTTGTGCACTTTAAATACAAATTATTGACCCCCTTTGTTTTAAGTTGTGCTTTCTTATCAATGTAAAATACTTGACAGTATTCTGATATGAGAGTGCTCTTTTCCCTAGTTCAGCATCTATCTTTGTGAAACCAACGTGGTGTGCATGCAGTATTCAAAGTGGGTGGAATCTCCTTGAATAAAGGAGGAGATGGAGGTGCCAACAGTCAGCAGTAAAGATAATGGTAACTTTTGTATCTCTTTCAGTGTCCTTTCTCTTTGATAAAAGTTTTATTCCTTGATCTCTGTGACTCCTCTTCCATTGAATCATGAGATAGATGAATGTGTCTGAAGTATTACTACTTAATAATTGGAATAATTCTTGATGTGTAGTGGTGGTATGCAGTTAACTTAAGAGAGCATCAGAGAATACCTGGCATTTGTTTCTGGCTTATAAAGCCAAGAAGTTTTTTGGTGTTTCACCTCTTCTCAGCAGGAGGTATGAGCTTAAACCCAGACTGATACCGGTGAGATTGCCTGTATGGTTTTCTCACAGGACAGCTGCAAATTGCTAGTATCAACCTAACCCTTCTGGCTAATAACATGGTAAAGTAACTCTTATGCAACAGAGTTGATTGCAGGAAAAAAAGCAAAGCAGACAGGAAATTGTACTTTCTTAGAAGTACAAGTTGAGGAAAGGTGCATTTCAAAGGCCTGGGTCACTGTTTGGCTTTGGTTGGTCTTTTTGTACTGAAGTGTCTTGCGCTTTTCTGTTTCTTGGGCTCAGGTGTGTCTCATGTTCTGACTCTAGTGCTGCAAGAACTCAGTTTGCTCTGTAAGAGAGATGTCAATGGCGTTGGCATGTTGTATGACCTGCTCAGATCTCGCTGGTTGCAAGCACTGCTAAAGGTAAGGTAACACACAGCTGTGAAAGCAAAGGCTACCTAGAGAACAATCTCTAGGAAATAGCTACTTGATTTTGCCATAAATGCTTATTTAAACTAAGTGCTGATAGTCCTGATGTCAGTCCTAACATCAGCAGTTGCAGCAGACAAAACCACTTTTGCTTTAAAGGAAAATACTCTCTTCCATGATGTCCTAGACATTAAAGCTCTTCTACTTTACCTGTCTGTATTAAGGCCAGGGGACAGAGACTGAACACAGCATTGCTCAGCTGTCTTTTCTGTTCTTAAATTTCTGTATGGCTGTGCATCCCACTTCTTGGCCTGTGACATTGTATTTTTTTATTTTGCATCCCACTCATCTGATGTGTAATTGAAGATCTTACATTGTTAGAGAACAGAGTTTTGACTGGTGTTTCTATCTTGAGAAGAATTTTATCTATGAGACAAATTCTGTACAAATTCTGCTTTTCTCTAAGAAGGATTTTTAAAATCTTTAAATAAGAGCTTTTACTGGATAAAAATGTTCATAAGGGCATTTTAAATGCAGCAATTTGTTTTAAGTTACATTTGCTTTCCTAATTATGCCTTCAACTAGAGGAAGGAAACAGGCTATGAATCAGAGAGTTTACTCTATCAGGCTATTGACCTGTGTAGCCAGTTTTTCTTACAGAAAAATTCAAAACTACAGTATGACTGGATAGCTACCTGATAATATGGAAAGGCATTGAGTTCAAGACTCAAGTCCAGATACGTTAGATATTAAGAATTTAGATTGCAGACTCTTGAGCTCTAGTTGGAGAAATAGTGTTCCATTGCTGGTCATGTATGTATCTATATGATCATGTGAACTGGTCAATGTCATCACTGCCTTGTTTTGTCTGTCATGGCATGCAACAGATTTATGAATGCCTCCAACATTATCTTGGAAAAAGACCAGCTCCTGTCACACTGCAGGCACGTGTGTTGAGTCGTGAGGTGAGACTGCATACACAGTTTATTGCTTTACTTACTCATGCCAAATGAATGAACTCCACTGCAGACAAGTGTTCTGGTATTTACTCTGTGTCTCAGATCTAAGTACACGATATAAACTTGAAACCCTCCTTGCACATTTGTAAAACTACTTGACAGCCCTCACTGTGGTGAGAAGGGGGGCATGAGAAACGGGCACAGTTGTGGTTGCTGGACTACATTGAGTGCAATGAACATGCACATTAATTGTTTAATCACTGACTATATACTTTTCTTCCTATGTAATGGTGTGGCTCAGTGTTATGGCTACAATCAAGCAGCCTGACACAAGGATATTGAAAAGCTTTTTAGATTTTTCTAATCATAACAGCTGAATTTTTAATCTTTTAATTGGTGGGAGAATTAATGACAAAGTAGAGAAACTGAGACTAGTGATGAAATTGGTTGAGGGGTGGGAGCAAAAGCTAATTTAGAGGAGATGGCACTGTGCCTGAACTAAATTAAGCCTGGTTGAGTGTTGCGCAGATGTGGTCATATTGTCGAGTTCTAGAGCAAACCATATGGACATCCTCTGAGTCATATAATGTGGAGGGGCGTAATACTGTCTCCGTATCATATTACTTTGCGTTCAATGTAGAGCTTTCTAAACTAATTGTCCTCTAGAATCCATCTCTGAGCTTTCTCTCTTACGTCTATCAGGTGGTAGAGTTACTGCGTGAAGCCCCTCAGTCAGGAGAGATCAAAGAGCTAAGACGGCTACTGCGTTCTTCACACTTAAAGGCAAGTCCTGCATAAGAAAAGAAAAAGTTTGCTCATGGAGCTGTCTGCAGTGGGAATGGAAATGGATGGGCAGCTATTCACAAGAACTGGTAAAGGAGCCTAACTAATGATTAACTAATCTGAGTGTGAGATCAAATGTGGACTGTGTATCCGAAGTACCTGCAGTGGGCTGCATTATACTTAAGGCTGTGTTTGAGAGATGTTTCTTACAAAGTTTTAAATTATGGGCAGTTAATGCAGACATATAAAACCAAATTTTCCTTGAAATTGCAAAACCTGCATTCTTAACCCAAGAGTTTCAAATAGAAATATTTAATCTTTTTTGAGTTTTCCACAAGCAACAGAGGAAATGTTCTTAAAACTTTCACAGCTTGATTTTCCTGGTGGAAATGGAAGAAAATGTCAGTGTGTGCAAGGGATCTGTTCACACGGGAACACATTCACTGATTTCTGTTTTCTGACCAGTTGCTGTTCAAAGCTCTGCTATTGTATGATCTTTGCTTATGGGTTGGTTGGTTTGCTTGTTTTCATTTGTAACAGGCCTTGCTATCTGCTCATGATGCTGTGGCCCAGAAAGATTTTGAACCAACCCTTCCACCACTGCCAGACAACATACCTGAAAATGAAGAAGCTATGAGGATTGTCTGCTTAGTGAAAAACAACCAGCCTCTGGTGAGAGAGCTTCCTTGTGTCTGTCAAATTATTTTAACTTAGACATGAATTGATAATGCATCAGATGCGTATTGGTTTCTTCCCAGGAATGTCATGGGGATTGTGTGCATTCTTGTCCAGATTTTACAGAATCACCAGAATTGCTGAGGTTGGAAAGGACCTGAGACCATCTAGCCCTGCATAGTGTGGGTGCAACTCTAGAGTAGGTTGTTCAGTGCCTTGTCTACTCAGGGTTTGAACATTTGGCAGATGCCTTTTCATTATATGAGATAAAACCAAACTGGATTGAGAGCTATTCCCATGGCCAAAACAGAAAAGAAGGGAGGAGAGACTGAAAGTTCTTCAGAAATCATTTGTACTTATAAGCAGCAAACATTGTATAGCTTAGCTAAACTGTTTTAGGAAAAGACATGTAATATTGGAGATAGAAAAGATTTCTTACTGTCAATCAGTGAGGTTATTTTAGTGTGATGGAAGTTGAAGACATTAAGAACTTAGTACTAAAACATTATGACCCTGGAAACTACAGGCCTGTCAGTCTCACTTCAGTGCCTGGTAAAGTTATGGAGAAGACTATTCTGGGAGGTATTGAAAAACACCTGAGACGCAATGCAGTCATTGGTCACAGCCAGCACAGCTTCATGAGGGGACAGTCCTGCTTATCAAACCTGATTTCCTTTTATAACAAGGTAACCCACTCAGCTAATCGGTGGAAGCCAGTTGATGAAATCCTTTTGGAATTCAGTAAAGCTTTCAATACTGTCTCAGAATATCCTTATGGACAAAATGTCCAGCACACAGTTGGATAAACACATTATGGGATGGGTGAGCAACTGGCTCATGGGTCAGGTGAGAAAGGTTATAGTGACTGGGGTGACATCAGACTGGGGACCTGTCACTAGTGGGATTCTGCAGGGCCCTATCCTCGGCCCTGTGCTCTTCAACATCTTCATAAATAGCCTGGACACAGGACTGGAAAGGATACTGAGCAAGTTCATAGACGATAAAAAACTCGGAGGAGCTGTTCACTTGCTTGAGGGCAGGGAGGTTCTGCAGAGACCTTGACAAAGGAGAGGGCTTGGCAATCACCAGTCCAACCATAGGAAGTTCAACAAGGGAAAGTGCTGGATTCTGCACCTGGGGTGGGGCAACCCTAGATGTATGGACAGATTGAGGAATGAGGTACTGGAAAGCAGTGCATGGAAAGGGATCTGGGGTCCTGGTCGATGGCAAGTCAGATATGAGTCAGCAGTGCCCTGGCAGCCAACTGTCTCCTGGGGGGCATCAGANCTTCAACATCTTCATAAATAGCCTGGACACAGGACTGGAAAGGATACTGAGCAAGTTCATAGACGATAAAAAACTCGGAGGAGCTGTTCACTTGCTTGAGGGCAGGGAGGTTCTGCAGAGACCTTGACAAAGGAGAGGGCTTGGCAATCACCAGTCCAACCATAGGAAGTTCAACAAGGGAAAGTGCTGGATTCTGCACCTGGGGTGGGGCAACCCTAGATGTATGGACAGATTGAGGAATGAGGTACTGGAAAGCAGTGCATGGAAAGGGATCTGGGGTCCTGGTCGATGGCAAGTCAGATATGAGTCAGCAGTGCCCTGGCAGCCAACTGTCTCCTGGGGGGCATCAGACCCAGCATTCCCAGCCAGGCAAGGGAGGGGATTGTCCTGCTCTGCTGTGCACTGGAGTGTCCCCAGCTTGAGTGCTGGGGGCAGTT